>JALMGJ010000032.1:7325254-7528299 GCA_023362775.1 Charina bottae | reverse complement strand
AACTT
The DNA here is from genome assembly GCA_023362775.1 of Charina bottae. Taxonomy (NCBI): domain Eukaryota; kingdom Metazoa; phylum Chordata; class Lepidosauria; order Squamata; family Charinaidae; genus Charina; species Charina bottae. The sequence goes on along the minus strand of JALMGJ010000032.1, from coordinate 7,528,294 downwards.
CACAGGAAGGCTAAATTACTTTGATTGAGATAGGCTCTAATAATCGAAAAGAAAGAAATCGAAAAGAAAGAAAAGAAAGAAAAAAGAAAGAAAGAAAGAAAAGAAAGAAAAGAAAGGAGTACGGCAGGGTTGTATACTCTCACCCTACCTATTCAACCTGTACGCAGAACACATCATGCGACGTGCTGGGCTTGAGGAATCCAAGGCTGGAGTTAAAGTCTCTGGAAGAAACATTAACAATCTCAGATATGCAGATGATACAACTTTGATGGCTGAAAAGCGAGGAGGAGTTGAGGAGCCTTATGACGAAGGTGAAAGAAGAAAGTGCAAAACTGGGTTGCAGCTAAACCTCAAAAAAACCAAGATTATGGCAACCAGCTTGATTGATAACTGGCAAATAGAGGGAGAAAAAGTGGAGGCAGTGACAGACTTTGTATTTCTAGGCGCAAAGATTACTGCAGACGCTGACTGCAGCCAGGAATTCAGAAGACGTCTACTTCTTGGGAGGAGAGCAATGGCAAATCTTGATAAAATAGTTAAGAGCAGAGACAGCACACTGACAACAAAGGTCCGCATAGTTAAAGCAATGGTATTCCCTGTAGTAACCTATGGCTGTGAGAGCTTGGACCATAAGGAAGGCTGAGCGAAGGAAGATAGATGCCTTTTGAACTGTGGTGTTGGAGGAAAATTCTGAGAGTGCCTTGGACTGCAAGAAGATCAAACCAGTCCATAACTCCAGGAAATCAAGCCACACTGCTCACTTGAGGGAATGATATTAAAGGCAAAACTGAAGTACTTTGGCCACATAATGAGAAGACAGGATACCCTGGAGAAGAAGCTGATGCTAGGGAAGTGGAAGGCAAAAGGAAGAGGGGCCGACCAAGGGCAAGATGGATGGATGATATTCTGGAGGTGACAGACTCAACATGGGGGAGCTGGGATGGTGACAGCCGACAGGAAGCTCTGGCATGGGCTGGTCCATGAAGTCACTATGAGTCGGAAGCGACTGAACGAATAACAACAAACTAATAATCGAACCTTGCAAGTCTGATTGTGCTGGAGCTTTTCCCCCTTCTTATACTCCCGTGAATTAGGGAGGTGTCTATCTGAACCACTTCTGAATGTTATAGTTCTGGACTTAAAAAATGTTTCATCCCTTTTTGCTTAGTGAACGGTTCCTGCATCACTCCCCCAAGGTCACCTCCGTTACTCTCTACAACCTTGCAGTGTTCCATCCTGGATTTTCTTGTTGAAGTGCGATCAGTTGGGTTTTTCACAGCGTCCCGTACAGGAACTACCTTGTTCAAGGAGAAGTCAACCCACCTCTATATGGTTGGATCTCAATCTATCCCTTTAACCACTATACTACACCATTTCTTACCTGTTTCGGGGATTTTTGCAGCTTATTCTGGGCAAGGTTACTTCTGGAATCCATTTAAAAACTATCACTAGCAAAAAAAAAGGGGGGGGGTTTGCTTCTAGGGACAGGAGAAGGAACCCATTTTGTAAACCCCCACCCCATTCCCTTTTTAACCCTGGAAACACTGGTGCGTATTTATCGAGTTTCTCCTTCTCATTTTGCCCTGCTATTTGATAGTCTCTGTGCTCGTGTTTTACCACTTACTAGCTATTAGCGGTAATCACTCTAAATTAATTAAGGTGGCTCCCATCCTCTAAATCTGTGAATGGAATTGAAATTAATTGTCGGCAAATATCTTCGGTTCAGTAGGAATTCTGGCCTGATCTTTTGTCGGGTTATCAATTTATGCCCCAGAGCAAGACATTTAATTACCTTCAAATGTTTTATTTTTTTATATATATATATATATATATATATATATATATATATATATATTAACATTTGAAGATAATTAAATGTGTGTGTGTGTGTGTGTGTGTATTTATTATTTGATGCTGGGTATCAGCCTGCTTTTACTCAAATTCAACTGTATAGAAAGATTCAGGAAGTGGTGGGGGATATCCTTTCTGCTTCCTTTAATCCCATTTTCCCCCTTTTACGTTTAAAATTAGGATTATGAAACGGGCACCCTGTGAGAAGCAGGTCTTTGTAGATAAAATTCTGGGGCTGCAAGCAAAACGTGGTTGTGCCAAAGCTGAAAATACGTTCCTTATTTTACGAACCCATTGCCGTTCTACTCTTCTTCCCTTTCTTCAGTTTACAGGTAGTCCTCGCTTAATGACCACAATTGGGACTGGAATTTTGGTTGCTAAGTGAAGCGGTCATTAATCTGACCCGATTTTACAACCTTTCTTGTGGCAGTCGTTAAGTGAATCACTGGGCGTTAAGCGAGTCACACAGTTCCCCCATTGATTTTGCTTGCCAGAAGCCGGCCGGGAAGGTCGAAAATGGCGACCACGTGACCAAGGGACGCTGTGATGGTCATAAATAACCGCCCAGAGTCCATTGTCCTGGAGCTGGGCGGTCATAAATTTGAATAATAAATAAATAAATGTGAACCAGTTGCCAAGCGCCCAAATCGTGATTATGTGACTGCAGGGACGTTGTGACGGTCATAAGTGTGAGGACCGGTTGTAAGTCGGTTTTTCCCAGCACTGTCGTAAGTCCAAACCATCACTAAATGAATGGTTGTTAAGCGAGGACTACCTGTAGTGTCATGCTGGGCAGGTGAGTTGAACCTGGTCAACCATGGAAAGACCCACAGCATCACCAAGCTGGCTAAAGCCTTTGTTGATCATCACTGCTGTTTATGAAAAATAAAATCTTTCCCGGGCGAATAAGACAGGATAAATACGCAGGCTGATTCATTAATGCTCCCAGCCATCTGCTTCGGGGAATGGGGCTCAGCTTCTGATCCACAGGTTGGAAGAGAAACAGGGGAGGATGGCGTACGGGTTAGCTGCAACGAGGTTCCAGATTGGCACATCAGTTGGACGTTGGAGGCTGCTGTGTGGAAATTTATCGGAGAATTGGAAGGCAAGGGGGAAAGGGTGAAGCAGCTGTGCCATTCTCAACCAGCCCTGCATCCATTCTGCCCATTGGCACTTCTTGTTCGGAGGGCCACCATGGGAAGTAGAAGAAGATGGTTGTTCCAGACGCTAGTGAAAAATCACTTCTGCTCAGCCGTAGTTGGCAGGACACTGGATGAGCTTCTGGCCGACACACGCTTGCTGTTACTCTGGTGCAACTAATTGGGTAATGAAGCCAGAAGATAGTAGTAGGATCTTACAATACCTGGGATTGTGTAATGGTCTGTGGGAATGACCTTGGGAGACGGGCAAGATCCACAGCCAGGGGAACGGTCGGATAAGAGGCAGCTGAGCCCACAGAAGGAATGGGGACGTGGCAAACGTCTCCGAAGGGACCCTCCCTAGTCTCTTGGGCTGTAAGGGCGACGGTGGGGGGGGGATGTACTTTCAGACCTGCAAGATTCTGTTAATGTAACCTTACAATAAAGTAGAATTAGCTCATCTGGGCGTGCTTCCTGTCCGGACTATCTTGCAAGGCTGACAGATTGCCATGACGTTGCTGTCAAGGCCGGGGCAAATTTCTTAAAGTTTCCATGCAAAGAATCAAAGCAAGGCAAGGCAACTTCATAGCTGATGGGGGTTTGGGGGGGATAACAGATTGAGTTGACTCTGGATTAACCAGCATGATTTGGCAAGATGTCTGGGGTGCTTCCTTATGGACCCCAGCTTCCAAGAGAGAGCACAATCCTGTGATATTTCAGCAATCTCACTCTGAGACATGATTTGGTGGGCTTGATTTCATGAAGATTTCCCCAAAACACTCTCTCTAAAGGCAAAACAGACACACTGCTTTACTTGGGACACAGGTATACTTAAAATAAGGAACTGACCCTGCGAAACAGAACACAGGGGCTGGGGGTCACACAGGAGCTAAATTAGGTTTATTTTAAGTTGGGCATTGTAGCATGTGGGAACACAACCCTTGTCTTGTGAAGTAGTGTGAACCAGGCCAGTGCATTAAGCTATAATATGGCACATTTTTTTTGCTTATTACACACTCTATGACTCTGACTGTTGTGTTTGGCAAAGCCACATCTAATATTTACTGTGTTGTGTTAATCCAGCCTTGAAATAAGGCAGTTTTTTGAGGGATAGGGACTAGTAAAAAGGCAACAGTTGAGTCATGTTGGAGGCCCCAAGGATTATGGTGCACACGTGCATATCTCTTGTTTTGTTATTGTTGCTTTTTTAAAAATGTGGTTTCAGTTGCTTGTTGGTTAAGTCAAGGACAGTAAGTTAATGACTGTGGTTTGTTTTTTTTAATACACAGCTATCTCATAGCTTTTGCGTTCTGAACAGATGTCTGCTTTTTAAAACACACTCAACGGCTTAGCTATTAATAACAATTTCACTTAAGATATACAGTATAGGGGGAGGGGAGTTTGAGCTGGCAAACCCCCCCACCACCTTTCATTATGTTGAAAAAAAGAATTTCCCCTTTTAGCAGACCAATCTAGGTTGCCGATTAAAGCAATTCCTTTGAACAGAAGTTTGCAAGAGTGTGCGGAAGACCAGGTTTCCAAAAGTGATAACCTAACAGCCCTTCAAGGTAGATCAGATTAGGAAGCCAAAGTCATACAGACTAATACTACTTTTATTATAGATTATAGACCTATTGTAACAGAATCTTGCAGGTTCTGATTCAGGACAGAACTAGTCTGAATGCACTACCCCCTACCTCCCTCCCTTTATCTTTGAGAGAACTGGGGAGGGTCAAGTCTGAGACGCTTTCTCGGATTACAGTTCTGACCTGGACTCAGGTTTCTTTTATCTGACTGTTGTCTTGGTTGCAGCTCTTCCTCCTGTTCCTCAAAGTTATTCCTTCTGCCCATGATGGATGGATGGATGGATGGATGGATGGATGGATGGAGGGAGAGAGAGAGAGAGAGAGAGAGAGATAGTCAGCCCTTCAAGGTAGACCAAACGTGGACACCAAAGACATGCAAGCTAATCCTACTTTTATTATAAGGTCATAGTAACAGAATCTTGCAAGTCTGAATGCACTTCCCCCTCCCTCGCTTTATCCTCAAGAGAACTGGGGAGGGTCTTGTCTGAGACGCTTCCTCGGATTACAGTTCTGGGCCGGACTCAGGTTTCTTTTATCTGAGCATTGTCTCGACTGCGGCTCTTCCTCCTGTTCCTCAAGGTTATCCGTTCTGTCCTTTACACAACCTGCTTTTCTTTTGCACACAGGTCACGTTTACACAACACACTTAACCTGTCAGGATGGCAATGGCATCCTGCCAAGGATAGATGGGGTTGTAGTTATTAGGTAGATGGGGTTTGTAGGTGTTAGTTAGATGGGGTTTGGAGTTAGTAGGTAGATGGGCAGTAATTAGTTAGCATGCTTGCAAGGCGTTAGAGATAGGCAAGGAATGCAGGTGGTGGAATGTGGGGGGAGAGAGACAGGAACCGGACTCCAAGGCCGTTCAGCTGGGAGCGTCAAAGGACTAACAGTTTTAGAGTTATGGGAACTGAGTCGGGAGGGGAGGGGTTCGTGAGGAGTGAGTGGGAAGTGGCATGTTTAAAGTTGTGAGTGCGCGCGCTTTTGCTCAATCTGCTCTTTGCATCGATTCTATTCACTTGTATTAATAAAAGAACTGTTTCATATCCTACCATGGCTTGTGCTAAGAGTTTCTAACTTAATATCAAAGGAGTGGATTGTCACAACCTGGTTACTGAATTAACTCATGTGTCAGGGTTCATACAGTACATTGAATCATTAACTACCTGGGCAGGTTGGGTTTGCCTCACACCTGAACTCACAAAGACCAAGGTCCTAGAAGCTAACCCTTGGACAGCTCTGACTTCAAATGAGCTCCAGAGCCAACAGTGTGCTTGTATCCCCTTCAACTGCCCATCAGGCTCTATCCTCAAGTCTCAGATCCAATTCCAAAAAAATGGCCTTTAGATCATGAGGAAACATGAACTTGTCCACACCTCAAAAACCATGTCTTTTCTCTATCTGCAAGTCTTTGACTGTATCTGCTTTAATGAGTAATACGTTCTGCCCGCTCCAAGCACCTTCTCAAATCAAAACCTCAAGCATTACACAGTTCTTTACAGCAGTGTTTCTCAACTTCAGCAACTTTAAGATGTGTGGACTTCAACTCCCAGAATTAAGATGTGTGGACTTCAACTCCCAGAATTAAGATGTGTGGACTTCAATTCCCAGAATTAAGATGTGTGGACTTCAACTCCCAGAATTCCCCAGCCATCTGGCTGGGGAATTCTGGGAGTTGAAGTCCACACATCTTAAAAGTTGCTGAAGCTGAGAAACACTGCTTTACAGCAACAGATGTCTGCCTAAGATCGTAGCACTCCGTTATTTCTTCATCAGCTGTTTTACAGTATATCTTTGGAACACCTAGTTTCACACACAGCCATCTGTATGTTTTAACTTCCCATGGTGGGAAATTACTGTTTTTCTTAGGAGTTCCTGCAATTCACCCCCTGCTGCTACACCCCATCTCCTTTCCCTCTTCGCTCTTCAGATCTCCCTTTCTTCATTCTTGTTCTCCTTCCAGGAAAACCCATATTTGTGCAGTGACGAGTGTGATGCTTCCAACCCAGACCTGGCCCACCCCCCCAAGCTCATGTTCGATAAAGAAGACGAAGGCCTGGCGACTTACTGGCAGAGCGTGACGTGGAGCCGTTATCCCAAGCCTTTGCTGGCCAACATTACGTTGTCTTGGAACAAAAGCGTCGAGTTGACCGACGACGTCGTGTTGACTTTTGAGTACGGCCGGCCCACCAAAATGATTCTGGAGAAGTCGCTGGACAACGGAAGGACGTGGCACCCGTACCAGTACTACGCGGACGAATGCAGCGAAGCTTTTGGCATGCCGGCACGGAAGGTGAGGGAACTTTCCACCACCAGCGTCAATAGGGTGATCTGCACGGAAGAATACTCTCGCTGGGCGGGGTCCAAGAAGGAGAAGGACGTCCGATTCGAGGTGAGGGACCGCTTTGCCATTTTTGCTGGGCCGGAACTTAAAAACACGGACAACCTTTACACCAGGCTGGAGAGTGCCACAGGCCTCAAGGACTTCTTCACCATGACAGACTTGAGGATACGGCTTTTGAAACCGGCTCTCGGAGGGACCTACGTCCAAAGGGAGAACTTGTACAAATACTTCTACGCGGTCTCCAACATTGAAGTCACCGGCAGGTAATCGGAGCTTCTGTTTTTATTTGTTCCATTGGCGTCTTTTCTGTATCCAAAGAGCAGGATGTCAGGATGCGTCTCCCAAGCAGGCTCTGAGTGGTTGTGTTTGTTCAGAACAGCAAAATGGTCTCCGGGTTTTAAGACCCGTATTGTATTTCTTTGGCATTCTTTTTTTAGACAGACAAACAAACAAAAAACCCTTCTCCTTTTATTTGATGGAAAAGAAATTGCTTTTGGGTTTTTTTCCCTAAAGAAAAAGAACATTTTGATGAAATTCTCCAGGGTGGAATATAGTGTTCTGATACTTACTTAGTGACAAGAAAGCCAAGAGGTGCATATGAATGACTGCTCTTTCATTGTACAGTCCTTTCCTTTGAGTTCCCCCACTTCAGTGCAGTCTCCTTCCTTCCTTCCTCCCTCCCTCCCTCCCTCCTCATTCTTTCTCTCATTCACTCTCATAATCCCTTCCTTCCTTCCTTCCTTCCTTCCTTCCTTCCTTCCTTCCTTCCTTCCTTCCTTCCCATTCTTTCTCTCATTCACTCTCATAATCCCTTCCTTCCTTCCTTCCTTCCTTCCTTCCTTCCTCCCTCCCTCCCTCCCTCCCTCCCTCCTCATTCTTTCTCTCATTCACTCTCATAATCCCTTCCTTCCTTCCTTCCTTCCTTCCTTCCTTCCTTCCTTCCTTCCTTCCTTCCTTCCTTCCTTCCTTCCCATTCTTTCTCTCATTCACTCTCATAATCTTTCCCTCCCTCCCTGTCATTCTTCTCTTAATCCTTCCTTCCTTTCTACACTCACAAATTTACTCACTGTCATAATCTCCTTCCTCCCTCCCTCCCTCCTCATTCTTTCTCTCATTCACTCTCATAATCCCTTCCTTCCTTCCTTCCTTCCTTCCTTCCTTCCTTCCTTCCTTCCTTCCTTCCCATTCTTTCTCTCATTCACTCTCATAATCTTTCCCTCCCTCCCTGTCATTCTTCTCTTAATCCTTCCTTCCTTTCTACACTCACAAATTTACTCACTGTCATAATCTCCTTCCTCCCTCCCTCCCTCCTCATTCTTTCTCTCATTCACTCTCATAATCCCTTCCTTCCTTCCTTCCTTCCTTCCTTCCTTCCTTCCTTCCTTCCTTCCTTCCTTCCTTCCTTCCCATTCTTTCTCTCATTCACTCTCATAATATTTCCCTCCCTGTCATTCTTCTCTTAATCCTTCCTTCCTTTCTACACTCACAAATTTACTCACTGTCATAATCTCCTTCCTCCCTCCCTCCCTCCTCATTCTTTCTCTCATTCACTCTCATAATCCCTTCCTTCCTTCCTTCCTTCCTTCCTTCCTTCCTTCCTTCCTTCCTTCCTTCCTTCCTTCCCATTCTTTCTCTCATTCACTCTCATAATCTTTCCCTCCCTCCCTGTCATTCTTCTCTTAATCCTTCCTTCCTTTCTACACTCACAAATTTACTCACTGTCATAATCTCCTTCCTCCCTCCCTCCTCATTCTTTCTCTCATTCACTCTCATAATCCCTTCCTTCCTTCCTTCCTTCCTTCCTTCCTTCCTTCCTTCCTTCCTTCCCATTCTTTCTCTCATTCACTCTCATAATCTTTCCCTCCCTCCCTCCCTCCCTCCGTCATTCTTCTCTTAATCCTACCTTCATTTCTACACTCACAAATTTACTCACTGTCATAATCTCCTTCCTTCCTTCCTTCCTTCCTTCCTTCCTTCCTTCCTTCCTTCCTTCCTTCCTTCCCATTCTTTCTCCCATAATCTTTCCTTCCCTCCCCATTTGTCTGAGGTCATAATGCTACATACATTGCAGAATAGAAAAGTGGAATCATAACACTAGGAATTGGGAAGAAACATACATGGGGCAAGAAAAGTCACAAATTCCCTCTCAATCTGCTTGAACCCAGGGATGTCCAAGGGGCAGCCTTGGTTTTCCAAGATGACAGCAGCTGTGCAAATCACACTTTCCATTTAACAAATTAGATTCTCAAAAAAAAAAAAGGGGGGGGGAGGCATTAGAAAGCCAGGCTCCTGGATAGATATAGCACACCTGGCCAGCTGGTCCTAAGAGAGAATATCTTCATTCTCTTCTTGAGCTTCAGGGCTGGTTCTGCTCCTTAACAAAGTGAAGCCTCCAGCTAAGGCAGATGGCTGAGGGCCGATAAGCTGAGGCCGAATTGGGACAAGATAAAGACATTTCTTGAGGTTCTCCTATCTGGGAATCAAGGTGAGGATTTATGGTCTCTGATGGACCATACATCTAATGCAGGGTGGTTCCAAAACAAGGGTTCCCACTGCTAAGCTGGCTGTCCCTGGACAATTGTATTGTTACAGTGCTGTATGTGTTGGGCTGCCTTTGATGTTGATCTAGAGCAGAGCTTTCCAAACTGTGTGTCGCGACACGTTAGTGTGTCGGCTGCAGTGTCTGGGTGTGTTGCGGCTGCTGCTGCCTCTGAGCCCTGCCAGGATTCCGTGCAGGTCCTAGTGCCTGCCTTGTGCCCGGCTGCCTCCAAACCTGCTGTGATTCCGCGCAGGTCCTAGTGCCTGCCTTGTGCCTTGCCACCTCCAAACCTGCCAGGATTCCGCGCAGGTCCTAGAGCCTGCCTTGTGCCCGGCTGCCTCCAAACCTGCTGTGATTCCACTCAGGTCCTAGTGCCTGCCTTGTGCCTTGCTGCCTCCAAACCTGCCAGGATTCCACGCAGGTCCTAGAGCCTGCCTTGTGCCCTGCTGTAAGAGTGTGTCGCGAAATGATTCATGTCTAAAAAGTGTGTCACCAACATGAAAAGTTTGGAAAGCTCTGATCTAGAAGCTGCAGGTTGTCCATAATGCCCCATGTGATTCCATTATGCAGATGTCAGGAGGTGATATCTGCCTGGTTTTGTGGTTAGCACAGATGATGAAAACTTGCGAAAAGAAATCAAAACTTGCCTGCAGACTGTTTTCTTTTATTTCTCTCGATCGTGGGGAGCATTTTCAGTGTAGGGCTCCCTAGGGAGCAGACTGCCCCTGTAAGATTAGAGGGTCTGGTCCAAGACACGGAGAAGTATATTCTTCTATCTTAGGACTGCTCTGAGAAACAGCTTTCAAAATAGGAAGGTGGAGGCTGGACCCATCTCTTGTTTGGGCTTTTCAAATCAGACACTTCTACTTCTGTTTTGCAATCTGTATGCAAACTACCTCTGCCCTGATCCGTAACTTCTGGATTGACCCTTAAGAAGGCTGACTGCAATGCCATGCCAAAATCTGCCTGGCCATTTCTCAAAAGGGTTCCTTCCCCTGTGAAGGAGGCTTCTGTTTTTCTGCCTCATTCTCAGGATGCTTGAGAATTCCTTTCCAATTTCTCTTGAGGTCCCCCCCCCCCCCACGGTTTGCTTGATTGTCAGAACGGGTTGGGAAGCTGTGAAGCATCTTTCCATCACTCTGAACCCTCCCTTGCTGTTCATCCTTCCCAGTTGGAACAAGCTCCTTGGGGAAAGTTTCTTTTTGATTTCCTGCTTTGGGATTTAACCTTCTGGGAAGTCAGGACAATGGAGGGATTATTGCATGACAAAGACGGAGTGTTTGCATGCAGATAGTTCAGGCAACCAGATCACCAAAGAAATGCAAAGCTGGCCCTCTCCACCCCTGGAGGATTTGGGGAAAAAATTCTCTTCTTCCTTCCAAGAAATGTCAAAAGCCAGTTCTCTTTCTTCAAACCATGTGGTAATGGCAGAAAAAACGATGCAAGAGAATAATCGCTCTGCTCGGCACAAGCAAAATGTTAGCAGCCGGGCGGATCGCTGTAGGATTGTGAGTCTCTCATTTAAAGGACATGTTATTTTTATTCATCCTTTCACCTCCCCTTCTATGCTGTTCCTTCCATCCTGCCCCTATTGATCTCATAAGTAACCGGAGGAGGTGCCACTCCTGGGACAGGAATAGAAACAAGAAAGTCCTCCTTTGGTGAACGAGAGCTTGCACGTCACAGCAGAATGGAGGAACCCAAGACCGTGGAAAAGGAAAATTCTTTTTATAGGAATTGTTCCAGGTATGGGAGACATGATTCTGGATGGGAAGGAACATCTTCCCAGTTTCTTTCATTCTTGCTCCGCATGTGGAGCACACACATCCGAAGCAGGAAAGATCAGAATACGTCCTCCCTGGTCAACATAATTTTCTCCTTTATTTAACAGCTGGTAGATCTTCAAGTCGCCTGGGTGGGCAGAGCAAAATTGAAGTTAATGGCATAGGCATGATCTGAAGGCTCCCGTTATGAGCAATCCAATTAAGGAGATGCAAATAAATTACAGACTAATTATTAAGCTTCCTCGCCTCTCTTTGCCTAAAACTATTTGCCCGTTCCCTGTAGCCTTGAATGTTTCCTTTCTTAATTTCACTCCCTTCCTTCCTTCCATAAAGATACGCATCTCCTCCACAATAAACCAACTGCAGCTCCTCCACAATTAACCAACTTCATCGTAAACCTCAAACTAATTCAGAAATAGAGCAAATGAATTGCAGGTTGAGCTTGTTTCCTCGTGTTGCATTTCTCGGCAACAATGTTGAAGTCGTTTGTTGTTGTCTTCTGCTGGGATGTTTTTTCAACTTCACATTTCCTGGTGTTCTCCCTTCCAAGGACTAACCCATCCAACGCTGTTTAGCTTTTTCAAGGGGTTTTGATGCTGCCACTAAACTAGGGATGAAATCAGAAAAAGCAAACAATTGGAAGAAGCTGAACGAGAGATGTGTTGACTCCATTTCTAGACTACAGGCATCCTTCTCCAAAGGCGTTCTGAAGTCTTGGTTGGGGCATCTCTGGTCCTCCAGATGTTGGGGGAGTCTAACTTCTAACATCTGCAGCTGGTACAGCCCAAGCTGTGGGATGGTGAGAGCCGTATCCAGCAACATCTGGATTTACAGAGATTCCATTCAACCAAGACTTCAGAACTCTGCCACCAGTCCTACCTTGAAGATTCTGGTATGGAAACATCTCCCCATCCCAAATGGCAATGACCATTTCTAGGACATCAGGAAATACAGAAAAGAAAGAAAAAATAGAAAAAGAAAGAAAAAAGAAAGAAAAAAGTCCATGGTACTCTCCAGTTAAATGGACCTCAACTCCCAGAATTCCCCAGCCAACATGGCCATTGAAGTCCACATAGTTGCCAACGTTAGGAAACACACGTGTAGATCTTTTGTTGCCATGCCTTCTCTAGCTATTAACGGATTTAGAATTGAGTAAAGTAAAAACAAGCATCTCCCAACTTAATTAATCAATCAACCGCCCAGAGTTCCCCATGGGGGGAGATGGGCGGTCATATAAGTTGAATAAATAAATAAATAAATAAATAAATAAATCTCACAACACATGGACAGACTTAACTATACTTTCAACTGGGAAACTGTGAGCATCTTAAACCAAGCCAAGTCCAAAAATGCTAGAGAATTCCTGGAAGCTTGGCACTCAGACAAAGCAGCCATCAACAGACACATAGAGGTAAACAACATTTACATACCATTCAAAAGAGACAATAGAAAAGCCAGAAGACCAGAACACCTCCTTGCCAGCAATCAACACCCAGATAGGCAAAGATTAACACCAAGATTAGCACCAGAGGAGCAATCAAACAACACAATAGACCCTAATCAAGGAACTATTAACTCAGTCAATCAACCAAGCAGCACACAACAACCCAATCAAGGTACTACCAAGGAGAGTACAACACCCCCACCAACACAGGCAGGACAAGCCAGGGTAGATAAACAGAGAGCAAGTCCCACTCCCTTTTCGCACTGAAGATGTTGCCTAGCCGGGCAATGAAACGTCGGCAAGAAAACAACCAGGCTCAGAGAACACCAAGGGCTCCACATCTCCCAACTGTTCTAGCCACTGCTATAGCTCCAGATGAAAGCCATCTATCCATGACTCGTCCTTCTTTGGGTCTACTCATCCAAGTCCTACCATCCTGTCCTTGAATCGATAACATTAGCCAAGGATCCTTGGAACTGCAGAGCGGGGCAGGGTGTGTCACGGTTCAGACGTTGGACTAGGAGTAGGGAGACCCAGGTTCAAGTCCGCCCTCAGTCTTAGAAGCTCCCTAGGGAACTTTGGGCCAGTCCCTCCCTCCTCTCCTAAGCACTGTTGTAGGAAAAATAAAGTGGAGGAGAGCATGTTGGTTTGAAACCGAGCTCCTGAATGCATCGTCCTAAGATAACCCTTTGTGGATGAAGGCCATTGTGCAGCTTGGGGAAATGCAAAGTAACACACAATTTTGCAATAAAATGCACAAGAACAGGATTCATCCGAACCTTACCTAAGAGCCACACAAAGATGTTTATTTTTATTTTTGTTTTATTTTTTAATTTTTATCCCGCCTCTATTATTTTTAAAAATAACTTGAGGCGTTGAACATACCTAATACTCCTTCCTCCTCCTATTTTCCTATTTTCTCCACAACAACCACCCTGTGAGGTGAGTTGGGCTGAGAGAGAGGGACTGGCCCAAGGTCACCCAGCCAGCTTTCGTGCCTAAGGCGGGACTAGAACTCTCACTCTCCTGGTTTGCTATTGGCTCCTTCCTAGGGCTGAGAGACAGGGATTGGCCCAAGGTCACCCAGCCGGCTTTCATGCCTAAGGTGGGACTAGAACTCAGTCTCCTGGTTTCCCATTGGCTCCTTCCTAGGGCTGAGAGACAGGGACTGGCCCAAGGTCACCCAGCCGGCTTTTGTGCCTAAGGCGGGACTAGAATTCTCGGTCTCCTGGTTTGCCATTGGCTCCTTCCCAGGGCTGAGAGAGAGAGACTGGCCCAAGGTCACCCAGCCGGCTTTCGTGCCTAAGGCGGGACTAGAACTCACAGACTCCTGGTTTCTAGTCCAGCACCTTAACCACTAGACCAAACTGGCTCCACCATCTTATCCACCATCTTATCCACCGTGTGTGTCCAGTTCAGAGAAAGATCCGGTTCAGGGAAGGCAGATATTTATATCACCCCTCCGAGCTCCAGCATTCCCCAACATTTCTCTTTTCAAAGAAACTCCCCATAAATACCCTCGGCAGAGTTTGCTTGCGAGGCGAGGGAAATGTTTGGCTTCATGCATTGCCAATTTCGTCAAAATCTTTACAAGAAAATCATGTCAGGACGCAGTTAATCAGGAACAAACGCTGACAAGCAGTGGGCCAGGTGGTGACCGGCCCGGTGGTGGGAATATTGATTCGCTTTTCCCAGAGAGCTCAGACAAGATGAAAAATGAGACTTTCTCCAGGGAAAGGGAAGAAAAAGTCTCTTTCAAATCCTTTGTCCTGCAGGACTCATTACAGTCTGTCCGTTAGAAGAAGAATAAGCTACTTTGAGGCGCTATCGCCCGCAAGCTGCCATGTGGTCCTGAGCAATTAGATACTTCCCTGTTTGGAAAAGGTTTCCCAAGTCAGGATGAATCGGAAAAGAAGGTTAAGATGAGAAGAAATCCTTGTGAGCACTAAACAGGCTTAGAAACATCCTGAATTTGCAAATTAACACAAGGCGGAAGTTTTTCTCTTGCATGTTTTCGTCGCAGGCTGGTCGAAGGCCGCAGTAAAGTTTCCCTGCCTACCATGTTTTCTTTCCACTGTGTTCATTCCTTTGGTCAGAAAAGGAAAGAGGGATTCTTCTACTTTCTTTCAAAGGAGAAGAGAGTTTCTTGGACTCGTAACAAGGTGGCCAAGAGGTGGGTGTGAATGTCCCGCCTTGCACTGCCCCATCTTCTCTCTGGTCAGACTTGCAAGATTGATGTCAGTCTCCCATGTAGACCAGACAGGAAACACGAACAGATGTGCTAATTCTACTTTATTGTAAAGCTACATTGACAGAATCTTGCAAGTCTGAAAATACAATCCCCCCCCGTCTCCTTTACAGCCCGAGAAACTAGGGAGGGTCTCTTCCGAGCCTCTTGCCCCGCCCACTATTTAGCTGCAGGCTATGCTGCCTCTTATCTGACCGATCCCTTGGCAGCATCTCTTCACCCAGTCTCCCAAGGTCATTCCCACATACCATTACAGTAACAGAATCTTGCAAAGTCTGAATGTGCTTCCCCCCTCCCTCTCTTTATTTTCATGAGAACTGAGGAGGGTCAAGTCTGAGATGCTTTCTCAAGTTACAGCTCCGCCCTGGACTCAGATTTCTTTTATCTGACTATTGTCTTGGTTGCAGATCTTCCTCCTGTTCCTCAAGGTTATTCATTTTGCCCGTGACAGATAGATACATAGAGTCAGCCCTTCAAGGTAGACCAAACGTGGACACCAAAGACATGCAAGCTAATCCTACTTTTATTATAAGGTCATAGGAACAGAATCTTGCAGGTCTGAATGCACTTCCCCCTCCCTCGCTTTATCTTCAAGAGAACCAGGGAGGGTCAAGTCTGAGATGCTTCCTCAGATTACAGTTGTGGCCTGGACTCAGATTTCTTTTATCTGACTATTGTCTTGGTTGCAGATCTTCCTCCTGTTCCTCAAGGTTATTCATTTTGCCCGTGACAGATAGATACATAGAGTCAGCCCTTCAAGGTAGACCAAACGTGGACACCAAAGACATGCAAGCTAATCCTACAGAATCTTGCAAGTCTGAATGTGCTTCCCCCTCCCTCACTTTATCTTCAAGAGAACTAGGGAGGGTCTTGTCTGAGACGCTTCCTCGGATTACAGTTCTGCCCTGGACTCAGGTTTCTTTTATCTGAGCGTTGTCTCGACTGCGGCTCTTCCTCCTGTCCCTCAAGGTTCTTCCTTCTGCCCATGATGGATGGGATGGGATGGGATGGGATGGGATGGGATGGGATGGGATGGGATGGGATGGATAGATGATTGATAGATAGATAGATAGATAGATAGATAGATAGATAGATAGGAGTGTCAGCCCTTCAAGGTAGACCAAACGTGGACACCAAAGACATGCAAGCTAATCCTACAGAATCTTGCAAGTCTGAATGTGCTTCCCCCTCCCTCGCTTTATCCTCAAGAGAACTAGGGAGCGTCTTGTCTGAGACGCTTCCTCGGGTTACAATTCTGTCCCGGACTCAGGTTTCTTTTATCTGAGCATTGTCTCGACTGCGGCTCTTCCTCCTGTTCCTCAAGGTTATTCCTACTTCCCATTACATCTTGCAAGAAAGTTGTTCCCTTCTTTGTGAATTGGGGGAGAACATGGTTTACATGGAGAGGCCAAAGAGGGCCGAAAGTTTGTCTCCCATCAAAGCAGCCCTCTTAACTCTTTTGCGAGTGAATTAGGTCCCTATGGCAACCCACCTCGCCAGTCTATGAAAACTCTTTCTATTCCTCTTTTCTCCTTTGTAGAGTCAACTAGGCTTTCAAGAAGCAAAAGAGCATCTTTCCCCAGGATGAAGATTTCCTTTGAGCAACCGTATGCTTAAAAAAAAGTGCCTTTAAAAAGGAGGGGAAAGGCGGCAAAAATGTTGGTATGGCCAGAGGTAATCTCCAAATTCTTTCTCCCCCCCCCCCCTAAAAGCTCATCGGAAGTATTAGAGGAGTTTTAGGAGTTATCATAGCAATCCATCAGTGACTTCTATTATAGTTACTGGCCAGAATTTTGTAGAGTTTAATATCTAAAGTTACAAGACACAAAGAAAAAATAAGAAATAATGTGAGCTAAAATACAGTATGGGTGCAAATATTAAAATGCTTTGTTGTTGTTGTTCAGTCGTTCAGTCATGTCCGACTCTTTGTGACCTCATGGACCATAGCACGCCAGGCCTTCCTGTCCTCCACTGTTTCTCGGAGTTTACTCAAATTCATGTTCATTGCATCGGTGATGCTATCTAACCATCTCATCCTCTGCCGTCCCCTTCTCCTTTGGCCTTCAGTCTTTCCCAGCATCAGGGTCTTTTCCAGGGAGTCCTCTCTTCGCATTAGGCGGCCAAAGTATTTGAGCTTCAGCTTCAGCATCTGTCCTTCCAATGAGCAGTCAGGGTTGATTTCCTTTAGGATTGACTGATTTGACCTCCTTGCAGTCCAAGGGACTCTCAAGAGTCTTCTCCAGCACCACAGTTCGAAAGCATCAATTCTTCGGCGCTCAGCCTTCCTTATGGTCCAACTCTCACAGCCATACATTGCTACTGGGAAAACCATAGCTTTAACTATACGGACCTTTTGAGAGCACCAAGCTTTTTTGTTGTTGTCGTTCAGTCGTGTCCGACTCTTCGTGACCTCATGGACCATCGCACGCCAGGCCTTCCTGTCCTCCACTGTCTCCCGGAGTTTACTCAAGTTCATGTTCATTACATCGGTGATGCTATCTAACCATCTCATCCCCTGCCGTCCCCTTCTCCTTCAGTCTTTCCCAGCATCAGGGTCTTTTCCAGGGAGTCCTCTCTTCGCATTAGGTGGCCAAAGTATTTGAGCTTCAGCTTCAGCATCTGTCCTTCCAATGAGCAGTCAGGGTTGATTTCCTTTAGGATTGACTGATTTGACCTCCTTGCAGTCCAAGGTCTTCTCCAGCACCATCACTTAAAATGCTAAGAGGATGTTTAAAAGCTAAATGACTGAATAGGTAGATAATCATAATATTACTCAATATCACTAACATTCTTACCTACTATTTTGCTAACTACCCAGATAGGATCATAGCACAGCATTCTAGCCCCTAATATTTTGCCACTAAATTTCAACAACCAAAGTGCACTGCTAAATTTGAAATCTACCACAAGGATCAAAGGGCACATTTTGATGCATGATAAATGCTAAGGGAGGGGGGAAAAAAACCTGCTGAAGGCTTTTTCAGTCTTGGTTCTACATCATCGCTTGGGCAGATGTCCTACCCTTGAGGAATTGTGGGTGAATTCTTCCTTCTCCAGGAGAAATTCAGAGAAATCGTCTATCCGGATTCTCTGCTGACAAATGCTATTTCTGCCGTGCTGCAAACGATCCAAGGCTTGATTAAGGAGATAATTTAGGTAGGAATTAAAAATTCAGTGGTGGTGGAAATGTTTACCCCAGGGAACATCCTTGGCACCCTCACAAGGAATCCTGAATCTTGGGCATGTGAAACTTCTCCGCCATTCCGTATTAAATAATGTATCATGATCGGTCTGCAAAATCCTGTTTTGCTGATTCAGGTTGCACCACTGATGAGATGGATGATTCTCAAAGGTTGGATTCAGAAAGCTGTTCTCTGTCCAGATTGATCAGGTTTGCCTGCCTGTCTCTGTTCTGCAGATGGTATCTAACAAAGAAGGAAGTCTGATCTGAAATTGCAGGGACTGGTGGGCATTTTGGCCAAAGGACACAGAAATCAAAAACCTATCTGTAGACTTGCACAGCAGCTAACGCTGGCCCTTTCATGATCTCCCTACCATGCATTTTGCTTTGCAGAACCTGAGCTGAAACTCAGTGCAAAGAGGAACTGAGAGACAACAGGCATCAAATGAAATCTGCACCTTTGCAAAGCTGTTTCCTGAACATTTCTGATACAGGTAGTCCTCGCTTAACGACCACAATTGGGACCGGAATTTCGGTTGCTAAGCGAAGCGGTCATTAAGTGAATCCGACCTGATTTTACGACCTTTTTTGTGGCAGTCGTTAAGCGAATCACGCGGTTCCCCATTGATTTTGCTTGCCAGAAGCTGGCCAGGAAGGTCGAAAATGGCAATCACGTGACCATGGGACACTGCAATGGTCATAAATGCGAACCACCCGAGTCGTGATCACGTGACCGTGTGGACACTGTGGCGGTTTTAAGTGTGAGGACTGGTCGTAACTCAGTTTTTCCAGCACTGTTGTAAGTCTGACCCATCACTAAACAAATGGTTGTTAAGTGAGGACTACCTGTATGTGCATTTAGGAATATGATCCCCAGAATTTCTAAGCCTGTATTTAGAGATAATATCCCGATGATCTACCATTTTAAAACACGATATTTTAAATCAGTGTTTTTCAAACTTGGCAACTTTCAGACGTGTGGACTTCAACTCCCAGAATCCCCCAGCCAGCAAAACAACACATCTTAAAGTTGCCAAGTTTGAAAAACCCTGTTTGAAATCATCCCTTTAAATGGCCTCACTGTTGAATTTTGTGAACAAACAAGAGCATTTAAACAAAAAGGATTTGCTTAGCTTCATACAACATCTACAACCAGATCAGATAAAGACCAAATAGAAGTGTTCGTGCAACAGATTAAAATGTTGACATGCTTGGGACAATGTCAACCTGTTTAAGACAACTCAAATTTGCAGTAGCACAAAGCGTTTAACATTTAAAGAAGTTTGAAACTTTTTTTAACCTCTGGGACGCACTTATTTCAATAACCCAGTGAGGATTGTTTAATTTATCCACATTGACTCAAGAGGGAATGAAATATGGATGAAAAAATAATAGAAATGGAACAGAGATTCTAGAAAAGCTCAGGGCTCGCTAGAACTCTGAAAAGATTTGCTTCATTGTCTGCCATACTGTTCTGACCCCACTTCAACCTAAACTCATTTTTAAAAACTACCTGAAAGAGGTGGGAATGTGCAGTCCAGAAAAATTCGTCTCCTCTTCTAACCTTTTGACTTTTTTTTCTAGCATGTGAAAAATGTCCAAGGTCCTTTGTTCTCTCCTTTCTGGCTCTGTAGTTTATTATTCAGGATCTTGTGAAAAATGAGAAAAAAGGCTGAATTCAGCAATTTTAGGTTAAGCATGTTGAGCAAACAAAACTGCTAATTCCAGGTCATTTGGCTGGGGAATTCTGGGAGTTGAAGTCCACCCATCTTCAACTTGCTGAGATTGAGAAACACTAGCTTGGAAGATCTGTGAAAAGCCATGATGACCTCAAATGCATCATGATGTCACTTGTACACGTGGCATCATTTGCTACCAGGCAGAATAAGCTTCAAGAATTGATTTCCAACAAGCCATGACTTCCCATAAGTAGGTTTATTGTAGAACATCTTTGAAACCCTTTCCGTGGCTGCTGTGAATCAGACGCGAGCCCTATTTATAGTGAAATCAAGGTTCAGATTTTCACACTTCTCTCTCCTACTCGGGTGATGGAATGGGCTAGAATCCAATCTCTTTCGGGTGGGCGCAACAGTTTCCATCTGCTCTTGCTTTGATAATGGACCGACTTGGTATCGTGCTTTTTTACTTTTGACCGTGTGAAAACAAGCTCTCACACTTCCTCCCCCACTTGCAGAGGCCCACCATAAACATATAGATCCAAAGAATTTCACCTAGTAAAAAGAATAAGGGAAGAAAAAAATGGGGGAGAAAAGGAAATCCACCAGAAAAAAATTGAAAATATGCAAAGGAATGTATGTGTCCATTTTGTTATGCCGGGAATTATCCTTCTTCCTAAATTTCTGGATGGGAAACAGTTCATCCAAGTTACAAGTCCCTTGGAGCTTTGATTGGTAATATTTCTTAGGAAAAAAGTTAAGGTGACAACCCAAGAATTCCAGCAAATACTTTACTTTCCAATAAGGCACAAGCTTGCCACTTTTTGTGAAGGTGGGGAAATATTAATCTGTTGATTATGTTGGGACGTGTCACTAGAATTCTTATTAGTGGGAGAAATGATTCTCACAGGTTATTTTGGTCACCCCATCTGGCTTTACATTTTCCCCAGTACCCGTGGCCTCATTTCTAAGCCAGTGTTTCTCCACTGCTACGGTGCAATCTCCGATAAGCTAAATAATACGGGTCTTGAAAACCACGAGAAGTTGTTTGAAACGTTGCCTCTTTTTAAACAGCACTTTCCCAGCTTTGCTCAGCTGGTCACAGAAAGCAGCTAGCATTGGGAGAAAGTAACTTACTTTCTTCTTACTTCTCTGCTGCAGGGATTGAAAGAGACCTCTGCCTCCATGGGCATCTTTTACAGGTAGTCATCGCTTAATAACCATTCGTATAGTGATGGTTGGGACTTACGACAGTGCTGGAAAAAACGACTTACGACCGGTCTTCACACTTACGACTGTCGCAGCGTCCCCACAGTCACGTGATCATGATTTGGGCACCTGGCAACCGGTTTGCATTTATGACTGTCACAGCATCTCATGGTCACGTGATTGACATTTTGGACTTTCCCGGCAAGCAAAATCAATGGGGAACCATGTGATTCGCTTAACAACCACGTGATCCGCTTAACACCTGCAGTAATTCGCTTAACAACCGCCACAAAAAAGGTCGTAAAATTGGGTTGGATTCGCTTAATGGCCGCTTCACTTAGCAACCAAAATTCCGGTCCCAGTTGTGGTTGTTAAGCGAGGACTACCTGTATATCTTTTGGTATAGGCTTGTGAAATGGTTTGGGGTGTGTATCTGTGTCTTAATGTGTGTCATCTTCAAACGTGGTCCTTTGAAAAGAGAAATTGTTTCCTATCCTTGGATCCAAAATTCAAGGAATATTACCTATTCCAGGGCCATTTTCCAGCACTTTTTGCCTTTTGAATGATGTCAGTGGAGGTAGAATTGCATCTTTCAACAACCGACTTTCACAAGTAACCCCGTTCAGACCCTAAAAACTGAAAGACAGATGATAATACCTATTTAACTAATCATCTATTTCAGCATTCAGCCTTTCCTTCTCTAGCTAAGCAGTCCCAAACCTGAGATTTGTCCTATCCATCTTGGTTTCCCTGCTCTGAACTGGTTCTAAACGGCCAACAATCTTCCTTAAAGTGTAACCTCCAGAACATGACATGTTTCTCCAGATGTGACTTGATGAGAAAAAGAGAGGATGCTCAGGTGTTAGGCGACAAGTCCCAAATCTTATTAAGATTCTGAAATGAGCCTTAGTTGGAACAGAGATGCGGGGGGGGGGGGGAGAAGAAAAATAAGTTAATATTTTATCTCTTATGTAACCTGGAAACACAGAGTGGTTTTGCTTCATCTTATCTCCTGGGTATATGTGAATTTTTTTGGGAACATTAGGCTAGAGTCTGCTCTCAGAACTTGCCGAAAAGCAAAATAGGGATATTTTGTGAAGGGGTTGGGTTTGATCGTTAACAGACCCCGTTCAGCCGATTGCAAGTGGTTACCAGAGGAATTATCTGATCGTTACTTAAATATGCATTGATTATATGATTTGGAACAGCAATTATCTGGGTAAAAGACTGACTCCAAAGGAATCTGTCAAGTGCAGGGAGATCATGGAACAGCTGAGTAAGGGGACAGCTCAACGAGATGGAACGAAATCAGTTAAGGGAGGGGGGGGGATCCAGACTAACTTTCTCCGATTTTGCACTGTTCATGCAACCCCCAGATGAGGGATGCTTGAGCTGTAATCAAGGAGGCCAGGCTGAAGGCAGAGAAGGAACTAGAACTTCATTTAGGAGTGGAAGGTTGATGGTTCTAGCTGGGGATGGCCAACTGAGATAGATCAATGGCAGCATGCAGCAAAATTGCAACTGGATTTTGGTGGTGCAGTACTTGTTGGCTAGGATGTTGTCCCCAAATTCCAAGATCTGAGGTGGTCAATACAGTATGATCAATTCAAACTTGGTTGTCTAAGGCAAGATCTCATGAGGTTTTGGACCTCACGCTTGATTGTCACCCCAGAGAAGTCCTCCAGTTTAGAGTTGCCATCTATCTATCTATCTATCTATCTATCTATCTATCTATCTATCTATCTATCTATCTATCATCTACAGTATCTGTCTGTCTGTCTGTCTGTCTGTCTATCCATCCATCCATCCATCCATCCATCCTCCATCCATCCATCCATCCATCCATCCATCCATCCATCCTCCATCATCCATCATCCATCATCCATCATCCATCATCCATCATCTATCATCTACCTACCTACCTACCTACCTACCTACCTACCCATCCATCCATCCATCCCCTTCTCAAAGAAATTCTCTTCCAACATCATGCCTGTTTTCTGGCAGTTTTCAGTGTTCTGGGGCTGTTTATGGGATTGTGTTGACCCAACAAACTTATCAAGGTCAGTGAAAGACCTCGAGACTGTATTTCTACAGCATGCAAAGCTTACTTTTTCTTCATCTTGCTTGGTTTCCTTGTGGCTCAGCATGTTGTGTGTTCAGACAGTCCAAACAACGGGGTGAGTGAGCCTTTACATTGTTTCTTTGAAATAGAGTAAAACTTAGATTCTCCAGACCCTCATTCAGTGGACTTTGGGTGCAATGGATAAAATTTTAGTTTGGAATTAAATCCCAAACAGGCAAAGTCCATTGTCTCCAAAACAATCTGGAAAATTGATGTAGTTGTTCTCATTTACATAAATGGACATCATTTGCGTAACTTCATGATGACACAGTTAACATGTTTTGTGTAGTTACAGAACAGACATAAAAACATCAGTCGTGTAATTACGAAATGGGGGGTGAAATTATGCAAATGATATAAATTGTATTAATTCTCCTGGGGATAACCCTTCCACCCAAATAGTCTATTAAAAGAAGATTTTGTTGAATTTCTATACGTTTCCTCTTCTGTGGATAGCATACCTCTTCCTTGCCCTGAGCATTTCTCAGGATTTTGACCCAATTTTTTTTTGCTGTTCATATAATTTGCTGTTAATGAATTATTTGCTTGCCTGCCTGTATTTTTAGAGATCTACTTACCGTCTTCCATTATTTGGTTTAGAGTTTACACCCAGCTGTCTAGGAAGGCGTGAAATAATGACCTCCCTCCCCCAAAAATACAACTTCAAAGATAAATGTAGTTATTTCAAACATGGCTGCTCTCCTCTTCCTTAGAGAAGCTCAGGGAGATGTTTCTAATATTGCATCAGTTCCGTGAGGCTGGTGGGGTCTAGAGAGAGAATTGCCCCCAAGGCATTCTGCCAAATAAGAAAAGTTTTTAACTTGGTTTCCCAGATACATCCCTAAATTGCAAACTCTTAAAGCTTGCTCACTCTTTCCTGAGCTTCTAGTTGGACTACTACAGGCCTAATTGTGATTACTATGCAGTTGTAATTGTACAATCCAAGAATGTGGATTATTTTTTTGTTGCTTAGGAATAATATGAGGAAGAAGAGTAGGGTGGCTATACCAGAGAAGTAGATTTCAGTTAAACATTAGGAGAACATTCCTCTTGGTATGAAGGAGCTGGCATTGGAACAGGCTACTCAAGGGTGGTGTACGTGTGTGTTCACAACTGCAGGTATTTGAGAAGTGAAACGGTGGGCGTGTTTGGTCCCCTGTATTATTGCACTACAATTTTCAGCATCCTCATAATTGGCTGTATTGTCTGGAGCTTATGGGAGATGTTCAGCATTTGGAGAACGTGAGTTGACCAGCTCTGGAAGAAATCATCTACCAGATATGCTACAGTTACCTTCTGCATTGAAGATCCTACTTTGAGCAGGAGACGGGCAATCCATGATCAGGGTGTTATCTCAATTAGGCACAAACTGCTTCCTGAGCAGATAAGGATGGGGCAAACTGATCAATGGGTTGTGGATCTGGCAGGACCAACACTTTCAGACATGGCTTCCTGCAGTGGTGTGGTTGCCCTCTTTCTTCTTGGCTTGGTCCCCACGCTTCTGGATGGGCATCACCATGGACCTTCGTCAGGGCTGTCTTACTTCCCTTTCACACTTTTAAGAAGCCAGGTAGAGAAGCTCTCTGTCCCTTGTACCCTATCTGGACCCAGCCCATCCTACTTGTGGGCCGTGAAATGCCAGTTCCCAATGTCAGCACAAAACATAGCAACCGGTTTAGAGAAAATAGGCCAGACCAGTCCAGTAACAGTTCTGCCAGTGATCCGCCAAAGTCTGATGAACTTCAACCCCCAGCAGCTCTAGGAAGCAAGGCCCAACAGTGAAGAATTGTAGTGCTTCCTAATCTAAATGTTCTCCAAAGTTGCTTCCAAGCTAAAACTTTACCAGCTGGTTCTAGTTGAAAATAATATGTCAAGTCTGCTCAACTGATCTTCATAGGACGGTCATTAAAGGCAACATTTTCAGGCAAGCCCTGGTTTAAGTTCCTCAGGGGTTGTGGCTTTTCTGTTCTAATATTTCTACGATGCCAGCGCCGGCTGCTTTGAGCATTCAATTCAAAAGAGTATTGCATGCATGTTTAAATACAGCTGCAGATAACCCAAAGGATCACACCTCAACACACTCTTCTGTTTCCCCTGCAGGTGTAAATGTAATCTCCATGCCAACCAGTGCATTTTCAAGGAGGGAAGTCTCCAGTGTGAGTGTGAACATAACACGACGGGACAGGACTGTGGCAGATGCAAGAAGAATTTCCGGAGCAAGTCATGGAGAGCTGGCTCCTACCTTCCCCGTCCCCACGGTTCTCCTAATGTGTGTAAGTATGGCAGTAAAGGTGGAGCTGAAGTCCATCTCCAGAAAGGATGACTCTACAGCATCGTTTCAGGCATTCTGTAGCATCATCTCAGCCTGTCCAGTTCCATGGGAAACCTGCAAAGATGGGAAGTAGCACCATGGATAGATCAGACTAGAGAAGCACAAAGGAGAAGGTGGTCTGAAGCCAATTGAAAGCATCAGCAGAAAGAACGGAGACAGCAGTGGTTTGTCAATTTCCCAACTCCATGCACCCAAATTTCCATTAACCTTCAAAATGGGCAGTGTTCAGAATTTTGTGATGCACCCCTCCCACTAGAAAAAGGAAGCAAAATTCCAAGACAGATCTGTTCCTAAGTTATTTCTCTGCCCATACCCACTGAACTGGCTAGGAGGGCCACTCAAGAACAAGGACTTACTCCTCAGTAGACCCAATGTTCCTGAGATGCTTTCTCTACAACTGTGTGCCCTCGCATTTCTCTCCCTCCTGGATCTTGATCCTTTTCAATTCTCAGGATCCACAAAGATGAGACTTCTTTTTCTGGCTGCTAGGAGATGACAAGGCTTTCCTTGTGGATCTAAGTCTTGTTTGTCCATAAAGTTCTGCCTCTACTGTAGCTAGGTCAGCCTCTCACTCCAGCAGAATATTTTAGAAGGAGGAAACCATTTTGAGGCATCATGCTAAGCCATAGCTAGTTGTAACCACACTTGGTTGAATAATCCATAGTAACTATGTTCATTGTGGCTCAGCAGGTAAGACGCCAGGCTTGTTGATCGGAAGATCACAAGTTCGGAGGTTCGAATCCCTAGCCCCGCGTGACGGAGTGAGCTCCCACACTTGCCCCAGCTCTTGCCAACCTAGCAATTTGAAAGCATGCAAATGCAAGTAGATAAAGATAGGTACCACTTCGGTGGGAAGGTAACAGCGTTCCACACGCGTCATGCCGGCCACATGACCGTGGAAGTGTCTTCGGACAACGCTGGCTCTTTGGCTAACAAACGGAGATGAGCACCGGCCCCTAGAGTCGGACACGACTGCACAAATGTGCACAAATGTGTCCACTATGTTCATACATAAAGCTAAGCCATAAGCCTTGGTTTAAAAGCTGCAATGGCTGGGCCAGAATCAAGCAAACCAGAATAAGGTTTAGCACGTGTGAACTTGCTCATTCAAGCAGGGAGTTTTCCAAACAGATTCCAAGCCAAACGGCCCAGCTACCGAACACCAGAGAAAGTTTTAAGATGACTTTTAAGAACCAGAATGAGTTCGCTGCCTCTCCTAATAATTGATTTTGCACGTTGGGAGCTCTCAAAGAGCTGCTTGAGAGGCCATTGCTGTTCTTCGCTGCCTCTAACGGCCCATCTTTGGAACGAAAGCAAAAAGAGATGGATGGATGGCGGGTGATCAAAGTTACCATCTGGGCTCAGATGACCATGACAGGAAGAGTTGTGTGTGTGAGCCAGGGACAGCAACGGACAGCTCCTTTGAACAGGAACAAGCTTGTCAATTCCTGTCAATCCCTTGGAACCTGTCAAAGGAGTCACAGGGAGACTTTGGGGCTGGTGGCGCTCAATCTTTCCAAGCCACTAAATTTCTTTTTCACACTCCCAGGCCTGAATAAAGCTGATTTCATTCAGCACTAATATATTCCCGCATGAAAGATATAACCTATTAAGAGCCAACTCGCTCTTAAAGAAGGACCCTGAATGAACAGAAGAAAAAACAGAAATGTTAAGAAGTCAGGTCATTAGTTGGTCAATCTCTTGAAGGCGCTATCAATGATTGGGCATTTTTTTCTCCCCTGTTCCCGATCTGGGTACCAGGGGAGCTAACCATCGGTTTAATCAGCATCACGTCTGGCTCAACATCGCTGACCGTCTCTTCCTCTCCGTTCTTCCCTTCCAGGTGCAGCTCCCAACTTCGGCAGTAAGTAAAAAAAAACCAGAATCAAAATCACCAACCAAACTTGAAATGCTGACATTTGAGATGCTTGCTACCACGGTCCTGGCGGACTCCGTTTGATGGCAAAAAGAAGCTTTTCTTTTCTTTTCTTTTTTTGCTCTCCGTTAGCATCTGTCCAAGCATAAGCCTGCTTCTCTAATTGCGCCTCATTCCCCTCCCTGTCAAACATCTCTCTTTGACTTCAGTCAGAAACCTCATTCCCTCTGTCATGCCAGTGTGTTTTTCCCCCCACGAGGTTTGTTAGGAAGGCGGCGGGGAAGGAAATAAAGTGTTCTTTCTAAGAATGCGATCGAGGGCCGTGCATTTTCTCCATCTCCAGGCTGAGTCTCGCAGGCAGTAAATTAAACGCTTATAAGTAGGAGAGACGGTTTTAGATTGCCCAGCTGCAGTCATCGGCCACTTTGTCAGGCTGGGGTGTGTGATACTTACGGAGTAGGGACGGGGTGAGGGAATGCAGTGTGCAGCAAGATATTTCTGCTGAGCGCTTGCTCACGAAAGGTCAGTCTTTTTAAATAAGAGCCGTAAAATAATAATAAAACTCAGGAGGGAATGTCCTCCTTCCTTGACAACACGGGTATGTGTAGGATCTCTCAAAGCTACAGGTTTGGAAATGATCCCGATTCATCCTCATCCACTGAGGCCATCGATCTCTTGGTGGGGCCCGCAAGGATGTTCTGCGGGATATTTTTATTTATTTATTTATCCGACTTCTATCACCGCCCATCTCCCCCCAAAAGGAGGGAGAATAATATAATTATTCCCCCATCCCAGGGGTTGACAATGCAGTGGCTTGCAGGTGTCTTCCCTCTCCCCACACAGAGGACATGATTTCCATCCCCAATTTACCAAAATGTCACAAGTTCTTACAAGATCTCAGTGAAACCTTATGGGGTTTTGGTGGTCTAATGCGAGATCTCATGAGGTTTTGGACCCCAGACAGGTAGTTCTTGACTTACGACCACAATAGGGACCGGAAAATTCATTGTTAACCAGTGTAGTCATAAAGTGAGGCATCATGTGACCACACCTGATTTTACAACATTTTTTGCAGTGGTCGTTAAGCGAATCACGTGGTCATTAAGGGAACCATGTGGTAGTTAAGTGAATCACACGGTTCCCCATTGATTCTGCTTGTCAGAAGCTGGCTGGGAAGGTCTCAAATGGCGATCACGTGACCCGGGGATGCCGAAGCTGTCGTAAATACATGCCGGTTGCCAAGCGCATGGATTTTGATCATGTGACCACGGGACGCTGCGACAGTCGTAAGTGCGAGGACCGGTTGTAAGTCACTTTTTAGTGCCGTCGTAACTTCGAATGGTCACTAAACGAATGGTTGTAAGTCGAGGACTACCTGTACTTGATTGTCACTTCTGCTCTAAGAGAAGTCCTCCAGTTTAGAGTTGCAGGGCCTTATGGCTGAAGAGCTGGGGTGAAAGGCAAATAATCGGTGCCTTCCGAAGCCAAAGGCATGAGGTTAAGGTTAGAAGCGAGCAACAGTCCTGTGTTGGGAAGTTCTCCTGAGCCACACCTATGGGGCAGAACAAGATCTTACAAGTGAATGGTGGGGATTCTGTGTAGGTTGCACTGATTTTATTCCGCCCGAGAATTCCATGTTGGTTAGCAAGGCAAGGATGGTCCTGTTCGGATTTCCTTTCCCAAGTGCTCAACTATTGAGATCCCTTCTTAGGTAGATGTACGGACACCTTTGCCTTCTGGGAGAATGAAACATTGCATGAATATATGAGCACAGAATATTATTTAGTGTGGGTGCGAAATTTTTAGCTGGAGCCTCACAAGCTTTTACAGAAGATATTATTTTGCCTTGTACTAATGAAGTGATTTCTGAACACATGGTTAAAAATGGCCAGGATACAGTATGGCTTCTAAGGGGGCCAAAATGCTTATAAACGCCGCAAATTGGTAGAGTTAGAAGAAGTTAGAAACCAAATAGCTTTTTTTTATTATTTTTCTTCTCATTGTTGTTTATTTTGTTGCTGTTTTCTTTTTTTCTTTTATATGCACGGACAATAGTTAGTCACCATACAGTAGAGACCTCATTATTAAGTATTCAGCTTAAGGCAGAAAGCTTTATTATATAACAAATAATGCAATGTATTTTGCAGTTGCTTATTCATGCTGCATTTAGATTTAGATGCGAAATTTAAACCACTTTATGTGTATTAATGTTTTAGAAATCACAGTTCATATTGATACAAACTTCTTCTTTTTGTATTGTCGAAGGCTTTCACGGCCGGAGTTCGATGGCTGTTGTGGGTCTTTTCCGGGCTGTGTGGCCGTGTTCTGGAAGTTGTGGCTCCTAACGTTTCGCCAGCATCTGTGGCCGGCATCTTCAGAGGGCAGGAGCACAGACAGAAGCGAAATCTCTGTGCCCAGGTAGAGTGGCAATGTTTTGTTTGTTTTCTATTTATAGAGCTAAGTTATAGGACTCCACCTAATCTCCTATAACTTAGCTCTATAAATAGAAAACAAACAAAACATTGCCACTCTACCTGGGCACAGAGATTTCGCTTCTGTCTGTGCTCCTGCCCTCTGAAGATGCCGGCCACAGATGCTGGCGAAACGTTAGGAACCACAACTTCCAGAACACGGCCACACAGCCCGGAAGACCCACAACAGCCTTCTTCTTTTTCTTTGTCTTTAAAGGTTTAAGTTATCCAAACGTTAGAGTGTCAATAATCTCCAGGCAATACTGTATAAATTTCACTGTACCCAAATCATCATCATCATCATGATCATAGACAGGAACTCAGAAAATGGCTACCATTACTTGATACCATTAATGGGTGTAACACAGTGCAGGTCACCAAAGATACAAGGCAGAAAATGCAGAAAAGGGGTTGGAAAGGAAACAATGCTGTTTTCTTTATAGATCCTAAGGAATTTCACCAGAATACTCGATGGCTGATTTGTCAGAAATGGGGTTGATTTTGTCTACCCCTTGTAGGAGTTGAAAAGTATGGAGAGACGCTTTTGGAGAAGGGCAGAGAATAAATTTGGGGAGCAGGGAGTAAAACTTTCGTCTAACCTTTGACTTGGATCTGACATTACAGGTAGTACTCGCTTAACGACCACAATCAGGACTGGAATTTCAGTCGCTAAGCAATGCCGTCATTAAGCAAATCCAACCCGATTTTACAACTCTTTTTGTGGCAGTCATTAAGCGAATCACTGTGGTTGTTAAGCGAATCACATGGTCATTAAGCGAATCATGTGGTTCCCCATTGATTTTGCTTGCTGGAAGCCAGCTGTGAAGTAGAAAATGGTGATCACGTGACCATGGGACGCTGTGATGGTCGTAAATGCGAACCAGTTGCCAAGCACCCGAATCATGATCACGTGACTGCGGGGACGCTGTAATGATTGTAAGTGTGAGAACCGGTCGTAAGTCATTTTTTTCAGCACTGTCGTAAGTCCGAACCATTGCTAAACGAATGGTTGTTAAGCGAGGACTACTGGTACTGAATTAAATGATTCTCAAACTTTGCACAAAAATCAACCTTCTAAATTTGTGCCCTACCTTGTGAAGAATTTGGCATGAACATAACCACTGTCATTCTTTTTTCATGCATTTCTCTTAACCCCCTTTAATCTCTTATAAACAACAGCAAAGTTTAGCAAAGTTGACTTCAGAATGTGTTTCCACTAACAACTCTTTTTAATTGGCTGCAGAAAATATTTTGATTGCAGGGGAAAGGCAGAGAAACGGAAATAAAGCCACACTAACTAGATTTCTCACATCAGCCTAAGCTTTGTTTTGTTTCAGATATGGCTTGTTGAATAAGCCCAACTGACTAAGAGGAGATGATACATTAAATCCTTAGTACAATCACATTAATTTGCAAATTATGGTAGTTGGGATTACACATCTTAAACCCTAGAGAAACAAATATAGAGCTTGATGCACTATGTGAAATAGGGCTGTGTGAATATTTGAACATTCAAATGGATTCAATGAAACTTTAATTTATTTGAGCTTTCAAGCTAATTTGACAAATCAAATCAAAGAAGCAATTCAATTTATTTCATCTAATCAAAGGCACCCAAATTGATTCGGACCAACTTGGATTGGTTCCAATGCTTTTTGTAGATGCACGCAAGCGTTTTAAGACTCGGAATCAGACTAAATCAAATCACATCCAATCTGGCACATTCATCTGATTTAGTCTGAATTGGATCCAATCAATTATCCAAACCAATCTGAAACTGTTCAGGTGGAATCACGCCCAATGTGCACACCCCTGGTAAGAGTTCAGCTACGAAGTGTCAAAGGGCGCTCTTCACACATGGACTCAGCGTTTGCTAAAAGTTTGCATAGTGAATTCAGATTTCGTCAATTAAATTAAAGAAGTGATCCAAAGATTTGCAAGAACTCAGTTGTTCAACCAGCATTCTTTGTTTAGACAGACTTCACATTATACAACTAAAGAGTGCTGTTTGCGGTTCTGCAAAGGCATATGACTTTGCTAATTTTGCAAGAACCTTGTTGTGTCTTTCAAAAAGCCTGTCTCCTCTAACCGGACCCTTTCCAGATATGCTGGAAATCGTCCAGATGATGAGAGAAGACTGGGTTGCAATCTAAGAAAGCAAAGAAAGAATAGACTATTTTATCAGATTAGTTGTCTAATTTCCAAGGGCCACAGTACAGGTAGTCCTTGCTTAATGACCACAATTGGGACTGGAATTTTGGTTGCTAAGCGAAGTGGTCATTAAGTGAATCTGACCCGATTTTACAACCTTTTTTGTGGCGGTCATTAAGCAAATCACCATGGGTGTTAAGTGAACCACATGGTCGTTAAGCGAAACACGCGGTTCCCCATTGATTTTGCTTGCCAGAAGCCCGCCAGGAAGGTTGAAAATGATCACATGACCACAGGATGCTGTGATGGCCATAAATGTGAACTGGTTGCCAAGCGGCCAAATCGTGATCACATGACTGAGGGGGGACGCTGCGACGGTCGTAAGTGTGAGGACTGGCCACAAGTCAGTTTTTTCAGCACCGTCGTAAGTCCAAACTGTCACTAAACGAGTGGTTGTTAAGTGAGGACTACCTGTACCTACTTACATCTGAGAAGTCACCCTCAAGGAATTAGCACCTGATTTCTTCCTTTTTTTTCCTCCCTCCCACCTTTATTTTTCTCTTGCTAGCAAACGAGCAACCCAGGCAAGTAACTAACAGTCAAATTATCATCCTTACAACTAACATTTCCACAACCATGATTAGCACCGCCCCTGCGATGAAACCTCCTCGGGTTGCCACCCCTCCACTCATTACGACGCAGCGGCCAGGTGGGTGCTGAGATATAGTTTGGAAGTCCCACCCCTCCCAACTTGCTCAGATAGCTACAGTAGAGCTACTTATGCCAGCTTCTGCTTCCTGTTGCCACGACTTAAGTAGTGGTGTTGACCAGCAAGGCTGGAAGACCCTCACCTCGCTCGCTCGCTTGCTTGCCTCTTCACTCCTCGTAGTGAATGGGTTGGGGACCTGGATAAAAAATCACACTGTTCGCTGGCGCAAGGCTTCCCATTTGTCAGCAGGAGAGCTCGTGTGCTTGCCCGTCTAATTAATGAAGGGAAGGTCGTTAGTGGGACAGCTCCCATTAATAATGGCCCACACCTTTTCCTGCTCAACAGCAGGTGCACTGCTCTCCAAGAAGGTCTTTATAAGCAGTGGAAGAAAGGAACATAACATAACATAACATAAAACATAACATAACAAACTATAACTATAACTATAACTATAACTATAACTATAACTATAACTATAACTATAACTATAACTATAACTATAACAACTATAACAACTATAACAACTATAACTATAACTATGTATGTGTGTGTATCAAACTTGTTCCTACTTTACTTGCACAGGTCATCAATTTTATTCACTGGGGGCAAATGTCTCTCTTATTTAAGGGGTCTCGGTATCAACATGTTGAGAACCCGTAGGTGAGAGTGTCACATTTCATGATTGGTACTTATTAGTAAAATGACTCGGAAGAGATGAAGATGTGCTGGCAGCTTGAGACTTTTGCTATGGGCTTCATCAGAGCAGATCTGAACCTGAGCTTGGCAGAAAATGCCATGTCCTTGTTTTTTGTTCCGTGGAGCCCCCCATGTAGAGGAGCGTTGATAATCTTCCTCCTTATTCAATTATTTAGGTGTGTATTTATTTAATTTTTATCCCGCCTTTTTTATTTTTATAAATAACTCAAGGAGGCGAACATACCAAATACTCCTTCCTCCTCCTATTTTCCCCACAACGACAACCCTGTGAGGTGAGTTGGGCTGAGAGGGAGGGACTGGCCCAAGGTCACCCAGCTGGCTTTCGTGCCTAAGGCGGGACTAGAACTCTGTCTCCTGGTTTGCCATTGGCTCCTTCCTAGGGCTGAGAGACAGGGACTGGCCCAAGGTCACCCAGCCAGCTTTCATGCCTAAGGCGGGACTAGAACTCTCCATCTCCTAGTTTCTAGCCCATTGCCTTAACCGCTAGACCAAACTGACTCTCTTGTATCAATTTCTACTGCCCCTTTAATAATTCTGAGGAAACATCTCTCTATATCTCTCTACCTCTCCATCCATCCACTCTAATCTAATCATACCAACAGACATCAGTAATAAATTAAAAACTAAGGTTACCAAATATTAGAAAAAGAAAAAGAAGAAAGAAAGAAAGAAAGAAAGAAAGAAAGAAAGAAAGAAAGAAAGAAAGAAAGAAAGAAAGAAAGAGAAAGACAATATGGTGCTGTCATAAAAATCCCAGAGACAGATTGAAAAACAATGACTTTTCTGGGAAAGGCTGGTTGGTAAAAATTAAAATTAAAAAACTAAATTCAGTGCCACCTAATGGCTAGATCATATAATGACATTATCCGTGTGTTGCTATTGAAGCCCCAGTTGAGCTGCTCTGAGATACAGAAAATGTGAGCCTTAAGTAACTCTGATTCATTCAAGTTTGTACCTTCCATTCTTAATCCCCTCCCAATAAAGAAAAGGAAAAGGGGAGGGGGCTGTTCCTGCATGCCATTCTGAGCTTTCAAACTTTTCTTCTGTGTCTTCCAGTCATAGTGAAGAATTGGTTTTCTATGGAAATTAAAAGAATGGAACTGGAAGTTTGCCATTTTCCAGCAAAAAATGCCCATTGGGGAATCTGGATCAGCTTAACGACCACTGTAAAAATGGTCGTAAAATTGGATCCGTTTGTTTGGTGACTTGACTTACGACTGCAATGACTTATGATGGAAATTCTGGTCCCAATTGTGGTCGTAAGTCGAGGACTACCTGTACTCCAACTCAAGAGCTATGTCCCAATGAGAGCCACAGAATGAAGTGTGTTTAAATTTTATTGGCAGTCTTTGAACCTATTTATCAATTGATTCCATTCAAAGAAATACACATGCTCTCCCATAATGGAAGACGGTGAGTTTAGGCCTTTCATAAACTTGGGCTGCGCTCCTGTATACATGTATTTGGATGTAAGTCTGATCAAATCCTATGGGACTTCCTTGCAATTAAGTAAATGTATGAACAGCCTGAATATCTACCCATTAAGCTCCTTTAAACCCATTTATTATCAACGAGGCAGACTGAGCTGTGCGTTTAAGTCTGGTTTAGAAAATGTAATGCCTTCGATGTCAATGCATCCAAGGACTGCCTGTTTGAGAGCTGTTGGGTTTTCTCTCCACAAGTTCTTTATTGTGGTGGTGGTTTCCTAAAAATATGGGAAGTTGGCATGCTGCAAAGCAATAAAAGACCCCACAACACAACACAACACAACACAACCCAAGACATTGGAAATGGGCCCATTTTCCCAGTTGAGTTGAGTTGAGCTTGTGGGTGGAGGTAGTGAATGGATCCTGTCAGTTTGCCTTCTGGTCAATGGGACCCTTGTGGTTGGCCATGGTCAAAAATGGTAGGCATTCTGAGAAGGTCCCTATCACTTGCTTACTAAATTCCAAAGGTGAGTCATCCAAAATGGGTGGGACAAGTCTTCCCTACTGTATGTCGATGAAGACTCTCAGTCACCCAGGTGGAATTGTCTGTAGGTTGAGTCACGGCAACTGGATTTCTTTCTTTTGGTTGAAACGTTTCACTGCTTGTCCAAGTAGCTTCTTCAGTCTGGGCAAAAGTTGGTGTGGGGACCCCCTACTAGGGTTGTACCAGAAGTCCTGTGCAGAACGTGCTGATAGAGATGAGTGGTGGGCTTCTCTGCTGGATGTGTCCAAGCAGAGGGCTGCACTCGAGGACCCCATGGCCTGTGCTAACGTAATAGACTAGCGTGTGTGTGTGTGTGTGTGTGTGTGTGTGTGTGTCTCCCAGCAATGGCAAACAGCAGCACCACCCACAACCCAGGTTAAGCAGCTGAAATGAATGTGTCGATGAAGATTCTCAGTCATCCAGGTGGAATTGTCTGTAGGTTGAGTCATGGCAACTGGATTTCTTTCTTTTGGTTGAAACGTTTCACTGCTTGTCCAAGTAGCTTCTTCAGTCTGGGCAAAAGTTGGTGTGGGGACCCCCTATATGTCTTCCAGGGTGGCTGTATTCTGTATTCCAGAATCAGGACCAGAATCAGAAGTTTACCTTCATCTAAAAGAAAAAGGACCCTCATTTGAGGACATTAATGTCCACATTTTGGACAGGGAAGATAGGTGGTTTGAGAGAGGGGTCAAGGAATCCATTTATGCCAACTTGGAAAATCCTTCCTTGAATAGAGGTGGGGGCCTCAGGCACAACTTGTCCCCCATTTATCATGCTGCTCTTTCATTAGTCCCCAGGAAGATGAAGACCACTTCACAAGTTCACCAGCAAGGCCACATTTAAGGATCCTCTTGGGGATGAATAAAGGTTTTAGGAGTAAGACAGCCCAAAGACTATCTACACCTCAACTGCCCAATTAACAAGCCAATCAGGTGTAAGGTCAATACAGCCACCCTGGAAGACATATATGGGGTCCCCTCACCAACTTTTGCCCAGACTGAAGAAGCTACTTGGACAAGCAGCGAAACGTTTCAACCAAAAGAAAGAAATCCAGTTGCCATGACTCAAGCTACAGACTTCCCTACCGTAGTTCTTCTGAGTGGTTGGAAGAAAAGTGTCCATCCAAGTTGAGCAATGACTTCATTACGGCCAAATTGTTTCCAATCAGTGTGTAGTGTTCAGATTATTCAAAAAGGAGAGAAGAAGAGGAAGAAGAAGAAGAAGAAAAGAAATATAAACTTAGGCCAAAAATGGTAGCTACATAATCTCTTTCCCCAAAAGATATCTTTCTCTAAAATACACACACTAGATCAGAATATCACCCGTTTTCCAAAGCTCTATAAAGAAGGCAAAATATAAGAATAAATACATAAATTATAGATCAATCAACAAAATTAATCCTTAACTCTATTTCCAACCAATCGCACCTCAACTTCACTGGTTAAAAAATGGTCCCTGTACATTAATCAGCTGAACTGGAATTGATTTATCCACCAGCTAAAGCAGTTACATCTTGCAGACCCATTAGCTGGAGGAATTGGCTTCCATATTGCATGCAAATTATTTTTGATAAATTATGTGCCGTCAAGTTAATATTGAGTCTTAGGAACCACATAGATAGATTTTCTCCAGGATGATCTGTCCCTAACTGGTCCTTCACATCTTCCACTGGTGCAGCCATGCTGGTGGTGCTCTCCTTCTCCTTCCTTCCATCTTTCTCAGCATTAGATCCTTCCGCACAGAGCTGAGACTTCACATCATGTGTCCAAAATTGGACAATTTGAGCCTGATCATTTGTGCCTCGGGTGAGAACTCTGGGTTGACTTGTCTGATGATCCATTGGTTTGTTTTCTTGGCTGTCCACGGTCTTCTCAGAAGTCTTCTCCAACACCAGAGTTCAAAAGCATCTTGACTCTTCTTCAAAGTGCAACTTTCACTTCTATAGAGTGTCACAAAATTGCTTGCACTCTTCTGATATTTATGTAAATTATACTTGGGATTAAATCAGTTCTGAATTTTGTAAGGTAGGTTTTTATCTAAGGAGGTGTTTTCAGCTCCATTGAGGACCTCTGCGCTTCCTCATTCTTTTTCCCTTTTGACACATATCCTTTTGTAAAAACATTTTTGCGGTCGCAGTTATCCTCTGAGCAGCTCTGTCAAACTGTCTGCTGATCTTTCTGTCCGTCCAAGAGACACAGATAAAAACAGGGATTTTTGCAGCCAGACTTCTGTTTGTATTCTTTGAGTTTGCCCTTCCTTTTGTGCAGAGGCTAGGACACAAAAAGTTAGCGATAAACCTTGATGAACGGAGGAGGAGGAGAAGGAGAAGGAGTCTAGTCCCTTGTTTGGGTCTGATTTAAAAAAGAACAAGCCCAAATTCCTTCTGAAGTTGTGACTCTATGCTTTAACAAGAGGTGACACCACCCTTTCTCAGATACTTCTTCTCAGCTACCTCATCATGACTGTGGGCAAGAAATCTCTGTCATGGTTCCCCATAGGCAAAGAGACTGCTGGAATATCTATTTTTTTTTTAATTTTGGAGCAGGCAAAAATGGGGTGGACTGTGATCAGGTGAGCTGTGAGCCCTCTGCTCAGCTGACTGCCCAGGTGTGCTCACCTGTTGAGGGACACCACTCCAGTTTCTTTTCCATTCTCTCTTTAAAAGCAGGTGTGGACTGGACAGCCCTTTGAGTAGATGATACCTTTAAACAGAGAAGGGGTGGGCCACCTGCATGTGGCACTCCTATTCTTATTTGGATGAAAGTGTGGCATCTTTCCATCCCGAATCTTTCCACCTTTCATTTCCCAATCTCGATGGCTCCCCAGAAGCAGCTGATCCCTTTCCCTCCGGTTCTTCTGGATGCGATGAAAAACTATCCATAAATGTCCACGAGAGCCCAGGTTTGGCAGCTCCGGGCAAACCGAATTATTAATGCTTTTTGCTCTGTACAAGCTGAACCAGGGAAGGTGTGTATGCAAAAAAGCAAAATGCCTTCAGGGCAGGTTTTTTTTTTAATCGTGACTCTAATTAAGCCCTTGCCAATTTGCACTGGGACATCTCCCTATTCTAGTTGAAAGCCCTATTAATATTGGTGTGTTGCCATTTCCACTTATCCATTCTTTAAAGTATGGCTTTAAAGGAGGAGGAGGAGGAGGAAAGTGAACAAAAGAAAAAGAAAAAAATTACAATGCTCTAAATTGTTTATTATGATCTATCCATGGGATCCAGGGAAATGGCATTCCTATTACCGTACGTCTCTCAGCTGAACTTGCTCCCACACTGCAATCATAAATTCCCCCCTAGATTAGTCAAATAGAGTTTTTCCAATTAATTTCCTCTCTGTCCCTGCTTTTGACATCCCTGCATTTCAGCAGGAGAGATTGCCAATGCTTGATGGAGGAAAGGTGAAGAAGAGCTGCTGAAAAGTGGATTTTTTATTTGTCAATAGATTAGGACTGTAGAATCAGAGAGGGCTTCTTGGAAATTTACTGCTGGATAAGGGGCGTGGTGGCTCAGCGGGTAAGACGCCAGGTTTGTGGATCGGAAGATCGCAAGTTCGGAGGTTCGAATCCCTAGTCCCGCGTGACGGAGGGAGCTCTCGCACTAGCCCCAGCTCTTGCCAACCTAGCAATTCAAAAGCATGCAAATGCAAGTAGATAAATAGGTACCACTTCGGTGGGTAGGTAACAGCGTTCCGCGTGTGTCATGCCAGCCACATGACCGCGGATTAGCTATAGTAACAGAACCTTGCAAGGCTGACTGTGTTTTACTCCCCCCCCCCTTATACTCATGTGAATTAGGGAGATGTCCACCTGAGTTGCAATTCGAAAGCATGCAAATGCAAGTAGATGAATAGGTGCCACTTCGGTGGGAAGGTAACAGCGTTCTGCGTGCGTCATGCGGCCACATGACCGCGGAAGCATCTCTGGACAACGCTGGCTCTTCGGCTAACAAACGGAGATGAGCACCGGCCCCTAGAGTCGGACACGACTGCACAGATGTGCGGGGGAACCTTTACCTATGGGCAGCACAGGGCCAGGTTATTCTCAAGGAAGAAGAATAAGGTTCCTACTTGAAGACTTCTCGTGCGCTTTTGCAGAATAAGGTAGTGCCCATCCCCAGTGGCCTGATTCAAATTGGTGACTTGGTAAGTCAAATCGAGCCGATTCCAAATTTGATTTTGTTTGGGATTCTACCCCAGACCCGCTTTGATCAGGACTGTGCACGTGTTTCATGCACGTCATGCCCTGTGTGGTCCACATCATCTCAGGTACATCTCGAGACCAACCAGGTCAAAAACCCCTACATCTGCTACCAGCCTTGGAAGTGATGGGTGTCTTGGGATTTGCTGAAACTGAAAGCAATTCCTTTCTAAGACCAATTCTCACTGAACCTCTTGAGGAAGACCTGTTGAGAAGAAATGGGTGGAATGCTAAGAATTCCAGCAACTGAACCTTTTCCGAATTCTGTAGAGCAAAGATTTCTTGATCATCTTCCGAACCATCTTTCTTTCTAAAGTGACAGGTCTCTTCACTAATAACACGCGGTCCTGCAGCTGCTTATTTATATAACTGCCTCCCTTAAAAATACATCTTTTCTGGATGTTTGTTGGAAACTACACTTAAAAGTACACACCACAATTCTCTTGCTGGCCACTTTTTAGTATGAAGACGTTGGACAAGAATGGATGTTATCCTTACAGGTGGAAAGATGCTGCTGCCGTGAAGTCATGAAGAGATTTCGTTGCTGAAAAAACTAGGGCTATAGATGTCCTGAACTAAGAACATGGTTCTTGGGCACAGTCATCTTTACCATAATAGGATTTTTGTATTGTTTTTGCAAGAAATGGCCAGCTTTTCTGGGGTGACCCTCTTGGAAGACAGCTTCTCCCCAACCAAGGTGGACATGGACACAGAAGGTAAGAAATGCCTGCTATGGCCAACTTTAGCTTCCAGCAGTAACTGTATCTGCTAACAAAATATTCACTCTCCTTCCCATCTGCCATTGTCCATCCTCCTTGTCTTCCCCCCCAAGCTTTGTGCTCTACACTGAGTTGATGGGAGCTGACATGGCCAGATTGAGCTTCAGGAGTAGTGTTAGACCCTGAAGATGGCGCTAATAAGTGGTGAGATTGTTCTTGACTCACTGCTGGGATGCTTTGAGAAGATCATGAAAAACAATAGTTTCCCCACTCCAATGAAAGTTGATATGTATATCAACATGTGATATGTAGATTGGGAGCTGTTTAGTATGTGGATTACGTCTCTTTGTGCAATGGGTAGTCAGTGTTTTGTTTGTCCATGTTGTGTTGATAGACATGGCTTCGGGGATCTTAAATGTCTTGGGAAGTGTCCAATTGTCTTCACGCATTTAGAACACAGCTTTGTTCTGGACGGTGATCAGCACTGCACCAGTATAAATGGAGCTGCACAGTGCTGTTGACGTGCCTCTTGACCCCTGCAACAGCACACTTCCTCTTCAAGGTTCATGTGCTCTTCCAGAATGCTTATTTATTTATTATTGTATTTATACCCCGCCTATCCCCTCCCTAACGGAGGACTCTAGGCGGCTTACATACATCATTATACATATACATCGTTATACATCATTTCATTAAACCGCGCGCCAAGGAAAGGGGTAAGGGAACCGACTCTTCTCTGGCTTCTGGACTACATGTCCCGCGATGCCTTGCGTCGGA
Organism: Charina bottae; assembly: GCA_023362775.1. Taxonomy (NCBI): domain Eukaryota; kingdom Metazoa; phylum Chordata; class Lepidosauria; order Squamata; family Charinaidae; genus Charina; species Charina bottae. Next base: position 7,487,245 of record JALMGJ010000032.1, on the reverse strand, counting down.
GCTGGCTGCTGACGTCCTGTTGTTGTTGTTGCTTCGGGATCTGTCGTAACCGCCACCATTCAAGGGATCTTCAGTTTTGGTGGAAGCCGACCCCCGATAGGACATCAGCAAATTCTCCCACTTAAGGTGGTACCCAATTTATCTACTTGCAAGCTTTCAAACTGCTGGGTCGACAGGAGCTGGGACTAGCAACGAGAGCTCACCTCGTTGCGCGGGGATTCGAACTTCCGATCGGCAGTCTACAGCTTCAGCGGTCTAACCCGCGTCCCCTTATAGTTCAAGAAGAGCCAATCTGGCGTCCTCCAGAAGCTTTGAACTTCCATCAGCTCTGGTTGTTACGGCCAATGGCAAATGATTGTGGGAGATGAAGCCCAAAACATCTGGAGGGAACCAGCTTCCTAACTCATTATGAGTAGCAAAGTATACATGTGACAGATTGGGCTACTGTAGCTTTTTGATGATTTATGGGTATATGAATCTCAGTGCCTATTTTTAAAGTATTTTATGGTTGACCCATCCAGCTACAGTCCTCAGGATGTAGACACCAAAACAGGCTTTGTTTTAACCATAAATGAGTGAGTTAGTCATAACTGCATGGACTTGCACTGAGCCATAAACCAGGATGGGACAGCTTTTCTGCTTGTCTGTTTTTAAATAAGGGCTAAAAATAAATGGGTTGAGGTCCACCTAATTTAATAGGTCTATTTTGCCTTTCAACATCTCACCCCTTCCCCCGGGACTGATACATTCATCCACATCACCTCTGTTAATGGTGGTGCTTACTTGCTTTCTACAACCTGCAGTGAACCCTTTTTTAAGCGGTCTGTTCTTGACATGAACTTCCTGAGAACATCTGAGTTAAAGGTAGAGTTGTCTCAGCAAGCGTTGAGTGGGTGGGTTCCAAGCCAGATGTCCTGATGAATTGCTACCTGCTCCTTGAGGTAGAGGGGCGTGGTGGCTCAGCGGGTAAGACGCCAGGCTTGTCGATCGGAAGATCGCAAGTTCGGAGGTTTGAATCCCTAGCCCCGCGTGACGGAGGGATCTCCCGCACCAGCCCCAGCTCTTGCCAACCTAGCAATTTGAAAGCATGCAAATGCAAGTAGATGAATAGGGACCACTTCCGTGGGGTGGTAACAGCGTCCCGCGTGCATCATGCCGGCCACATGACCGTGGAAGTGTCTTTGGACACCGCTGGCTCTTCAGCTAACAAACGGAGATGAGCACTGGCCCCTAGAGTTGGACACGACTGCACAAATGTGTTGGGGGAAACCTTTACCTTTTTTACATTGAGGTAGATGTGGCTTATTCCTAGCACCAAATTTAGGACTGACTTTTTTATTTGCCCAAATTGCTATTTTAAGTGAACCTTTTGATCTTTAAAACCTCCTTTAGTTAAAAAGTTGGTTTTATACTTATCCTTTGTCACTTTAACTCTTTTAATTTTGTCTTCAGGCTTGCTGTTATATTTGCTTTGTGCTGGTTAATGACCACAAGTAAAGACTGATTTGTCTTGTTTCTGCTCCTTAAAAGAAATATTCAGCTGGGGCTGCTTGTACACTTGCAAATGTCCACTAGGGGGAAGCAGAGAAATATAAAAAGATGCCGTCTGGTGGTTGTTAGGAGTTGTGCAGGCTAGATCAGACCGTCTTCATTAAACTGAAGATTTAGCCTTGCTCTTCTCCATCCAATGTCTTGAACTCATCAGTGATAGAGAAGAAGTGGAGCTGGGAAGGGGGCACACAGCTGCAGCTAAGCCCAGGTGTTCAGACTCCAGACAAATATGCTTTATTTAGAAGCAATTTCACATGAAGACATCTCGGAACACGCTCCTTCTCCAAGCTATCCAAGGGCAAGTGTAATTGAGCACCTCGGCATCCTGGTTTGACACACTTAAACCTAATTAGATGATCCTTTGAATTTTTCACTGGCTTTCTCTTCTGCGTGGAGCTGTTTTCCGAATTCCCTGTGATAGGTGGTTAAGATAATGCCAATCACCCAACACTACTGTCCCTGAGTTGTGAAAAACCGACCATCTTCAAAGAGCATCTGCAGACCACCACCACCACCACCCCGCCTGTAATGGTCTGTGGGAATGACCTTGGGAGACGGAGCGAAGAGATGCTGCCTAGGGATGGTCAGATAAGAGAGGGCAGAGCCCACAGCTGCACAGTGGGCAGGGCAAGAGGCTCAGAAGGGTCCCTCCCTAACTTCTCAGACTGTAAAAGAGATGGCAGGAGATTTGCAAGATTGGTGTCAGCCTTCCCAGGCAGACCAAACAGGAAACACAACCAGATGAGCTAATTCTACTTTATTGTAAGGCTACATTAACAGAATCTTGCAAGTCTGAAAGTACAAATCTCCCCCATCCTCTTTACACCCCGAGAAGTTAGGGAGGGTCCCTTCTGAGCCTCTTTCTCCACCCATTATGCAGCTGTGGGCTAAGCTGTCTCTTATCTGACCGTTCCCTCGGCAGCGTCTCTGGGCCCCGTCTCTCAAGGTCTTTCCCCCTCCATGGAGAAAACCCAGCAGCTACACTGGCAGAATCTTGCAAGAATGAAAGTACAATTCTCCCCCCCTCATCTCCTTTACAGCCCAAGAAACTAGGGAGGGTCCCTTCTGAGCCTCTTTCTCCACCCATTATGCAGCTGTGGGCTATGCTGCCTCTTATCTCACCATCCCTAGGCAGCATCTCTTCACCCGGTCTCCCAAGGTCATTCCCACATGCCATTACACCACCCCACCTTTAAATAAAATGACAAATAAATGGAAATCTTTAAAAATGGATGAGATTTTAGCCATTGCAAGTGAGAGGACCAAAACATCCTGTGCGGGAACCCTGCAGGGGGGTCAGATGGCTGATCTTGAGGACGGAGAATCAGGTTAGCAGCTAAAGGAACCTCAAAATACTGGGAGAGGAAACATTTCATTGGGAATGATCAGATTGCTCATATCTAAAATTAAAGGGTAGAGAAGGATGTTCCACATCTCCCCAGAGCCTTCCATCTCCAGAATGGCAGATCCCACCCATATCTGGTATTTGGATTTTCCAGCACTCCCCCCATCCACTCAACCCACCTTTGTTGGCTCAGAAGCCTAGCCAGATCCTCCTGGGGAAACATCAACTTACTTTCCTGAACTTGAGAGACCAAGCAGGGAGTCCCCTGTCTTTAGGAGCTGCCAGGAGATTCACCATTTTCAGGACACGATTCCACTGTCAACCCACGCTCTTGGGCTTAGCCGGCAATCGCTTCTGCTGACACTTGGCTTGGTTGCGTGGTTTATGTGCTGTCTCATTCTGAGGTTTCAGAACAGGACTGCTGGCAGCGAGTCTCAGCAAAGAACTGTCAGCCTCTGATCACCCGGTGATCAGAAAGAATGCGAGGCAGAGATTGGCAGGGACGGTACTACGGTGAAGCCCAGGTAGTCAACCTGCTTTCTTCCCCCCTCCTATGAATTGTATCTCACAGCACACCTGTTCTAAGGTCGCCAGGCGCCAGAGGGCTATCAAATCCAGCTCCCAGCTGCCTGGTATTTTCATTCCTTCTGATCTAGGAGGCCACTTGAAATGAGGACATGAGTTCCAAGTGTTTCATGCCCAGACCTAGAAGCCGATGCACCTGGAAGGGCCCTCTTGTGACTCCAGATAACTTTGTGTTCTTTCTGAACGTTGACGTAAGCTTGCCCTGCCAACTCCTCCATCTGCTCAAATGTCTCCTAGTCTTTAGAGGATGGTCAGGAAGAAAGAGACCTCAAGGAGATTCAGACTGCATTGTGCAAATGTCACACTTCCCCTTCTACCTTGCTGGAAAATCTTGACTCCCATTTTCAGCTGGTCCAAGTCACACTGATTTATTTACACATTTCTGGCCTGCTTGGTACCGGTAAAACCTCTTAGAGGAAGGAAGGAAGGAAGGAAGGAAGGAAGGAAGGAAGGGGAAGAGGAAGGAAGGAAGGGGAAGGGGGAGGGGAGGGGAGGGAAGGAAAGGGAAGGAGGAAAGGAAAGGAAAGGAAAGGAAAGGAAAGGAAAGGAAAGGAAAGGAAAGGAAAGGAAAGGAAAGGAAAGGAAAGGAAAGGAAAGGAAAGGAAAGGAAAGGATACAAAACTGAAACAAGGCAATATTGACATTCATCAACATTCTGATAGGCCAATACAGTTTTCACTGTTCAAAAATTCTGTAGGGAAGCTCCTTCAGAAGATGGTTTCTTAAGTTTGGTGGTACTTCGAGACATAAAACAAAACCCACCATGAATTTCTAAGGTGGAAGAATGGCAAAGTCAACTTTTGCTAAGACCCAGGTGTGCTGAATGAATTCCACTAGGGTCTGCTTCCCCAGGGTTAAATATCTGTATCCCGACCATCACGTTTGGGAGGCGCGCGTCATACTCTCGTTCCTGATTGACGATGCAAAAAGGTTACGGTGGGCGAAATAGGCATTAAAAGATCGTAGGAATTTATATAGCAAAGAACGTGGTGGCGAAAATTGCATTTCAGAAAAGGAATTGATGCGAGCAACCGGGGGCGCTGCAGACAAACGATGGGGTGTTTGCGGGGGCTACAAATGAAACCTGATTGGCTGTTGGGACAGATTGTTTTTTCGAAGGTTGGTCCAAAGCTTGAAGGTACATCAGTGAGAATCTGCTTGCAGAGATATTATTTGCATACATGTTTTATTGATTCTCCTCTTCGCTGCATACATCGGCAGAGGATCTGGGTTGCTTGCTTACTTCAGAAAGCCTGAGTGGAAGAGCTGTGTGTTCACATGCTTTCCAGCTTTGGTTTGACTCCTTCTGGGTTTTGGAGTTTCTTTTTATTTCAGCCCTCCACTTCTTGCTCCACTGACCGGGCGGTTCAGAGCAGAGAATTCACAGCCAGAGCTGGGATGGCAAACTTGCAGTGCTGCCGAGCAAAGGTGGACTGGGGCATGAGAAACTGGCAGTGGATGTGAGATGCTTGGATCTGCAGATGCTTAGCAATGGACATTGGGCTGTAAAAAAAAGAGAGAGAGAAACTTGACACATAGAGATAAACCACATTTACAGATAAAGAGATAAAGATATAGAGACAATAAAAAAAACCCAGGAAGGAGAGAGAAAGATTATTTCCCATTTTTGCAGCGTAGGATTCCAGCTGAAAAGGCCCCCAAGACATCAGCGAGAGGTCTACATGTAGGTGAAGGGTGTTTCTCTCCATCAAAAGCACTTTTCAGTTCTCCTCCAGCTCTTTGGAGAAATGGCTCGCGTTCTGCTGCTTCTCAGGGTGCCTGAATGTGGAGCACACGTCCTCAGGCCATGAGTTGGGGCCACCACCAAGGAACACTTGGGGATCGGCAGAATCCTGTGTTCTTGGGGGGAGGGGAGGGAGTGGGCGGTCTCTTTGGCAGCTTCTCAAGCAGCTGACCCTGCCCATAAGATACTAAAGTTGGCACCTTTGGAGCTTAATTTGCAAGAAAGCACTCTAATGGAATTACTGCAGTAATAAAAAGTGTGGCTTCAGGTGGCGAGTGTGGGGAAGACGATGCCAGGAGAAGAGGACAGCTAGGGTCACCAGCTCTTGGCTGGGTCCTCTTTCCTCACCCCTTGCCAGCAGCGTATCTTACATGTTCTTTTTCTGCGTAAATCCCTGTTTTATTAACACCTCCAAAATGAAGCTCAGCCCATGGAGGAAAAACTTAGCATTCTTGTGGTTTAGCAGCTCCTTACCTAGACGGTCTCAATATGTTATGGTGGCTCAGCGGGTAAGACGCCAAGCTTGTCGATCGGAAGTTCGGAGGTTCGAGACCCGAGCGCCGCGTGACGGAGGGATCTCCCGCACCAGCCCCAGCTCTGGCCAACCTAGCAATTCGAAAGCATGCAAATGCAAGTAGATGAATAGGGACCACTTTGGTGGGAAGGTAACAGCGTTCTGCGCGCGTCATGCCGGCCACATGACCGTGGAAGCGTCTTCGGACAACGCTGGCTATTCGGCTAACAAACGGAGATGAGCCCCGGCCCCTAGAGTTGGACATGACTGCACAAATGTGTGGGGGGGAACCTTTACTTTTATTCAGGGTGGATTCTTCCACGCGCCATTTTGAGGAATGCGCCAGCTTCTAAGAAAGGATTCAACGCTAGGAAGCGTGATAAATTGTAAAAGTCAACCAACATCAGTAATGAACCACACTGAGCACAGCATGACTAAATATCAGGAAGCAGGCTAAATAAAGGGTAATAAAAAATCAACAGCTTTGAGAAATTAAGAAATGAAAAATAATAATAAGCATGATCTGGGAGGGTGGGAGGGAGGGAGGGAAATGAACTCACAAGATCAGGGTTTGGCTGTCATTCCAAAGCAAGAGTAAATAGTGATTAGGAAGATGATGATGATGATGATGAAGATGATGATGATGATGATGATGATGAAGATGAAATTAAGTGGGAAGCTGGCCCTGATGCACTGCAAAGCGCCAGCTCTTGTAGCATTTATTTCCAAAAATGCATCTTAGAGGCAGAAGTAAAAAATAAGAATTGAGGGAAGTTGCAGCTCTGGACCTGGCTTTGAAGGATGGTCCTTCACCCAGAGGAAAAGGCGAAGGTCATCTGGAGATCATCAGGAGTGGGGGGAAGCTAGCAGAATACATCCACATCAGCTTATCATCTCTCCACCTTCTTATATCACCTTGAATGGCCACCATTTTGCGAGAAAACCCACAGCGCCTCACAATACTGGGCCCAAAGCAACATGCCACACCGGTGCCCATCATGGATGCTTGAGACATCCCAAATCAATGTCCAGCACATTGAGAGAGAGAGAGTTGGAAGCTGGGGAAGATCACCTTACATGAAAACATCCAACCAGCCATGGTGTCCTGGGCTGGAGGTTGAGAAAACACCCCAAGAATTGCTCCTAGGTGACCCACCCCTGCTTATTATATTTAACTTTCTTCTCACAAGGGCCCTTCCAAAACAAACCAGCTTACAATGCCAGCCAAAGCAGGGTGAGAAACCCAGTCACCGTTTGTCTTCCTGCCTGCCTTGGTTGAGCAACATGTTTTCAGAACTCCACACTTTTGGTAGTACTGTGCATTATTTCTGTGCCTTGTAATGGGGGAATTCTGCTAGTTTGGTTGAATTTGGTCCTGCCCACCATCTTCTGGTGTTCGGTTTGATTCAGGCACTGTTTCTCTACATCAGGGTCATCGTAACTCTTACACTCTTCCTTCCTAAACACCTTTGCGTGGCATGATTTCGATTAGTTATGCAATTATAGTTTGTTTGATCGGAGAATGCATAGCCTGGAGAACAATCTTGGCATACACCAAGAGCAGATAAAAGAGGTGTCCCAAAAAATTTAAGAGGAGGAAAATCTCCCTTAAGAATAACACCAACTACAGTAGATGGTCCCCAAAGCACAGTACTGGGCATCAAATACTTGGTTCCCAAAAAGGAGTTTTGACCCTCTTCTTGAATGCAAGAAGAGAGGAGACCAGATGCTACTTGAGAAGGAATGCATTCTATAAGATGGGGGTCACCACCAATAAGGCCTGCCTTGTGCTCCATGTTTGTTCTTCTCCTCCAAATTGAAATTGTGGTCTGGTTAATGCTATCTTGTAGGGGGCACGATGGCTCAGTGGTTAAGACGCCAGGCTTGTCGATCGGAAGGTCGGCGGTTCGAGACCCGAGTGCCGCATGACGGAGTGAGCTCCCGCACTCACCCCACCTCTTGCCAACCTAGCAATTCGAAAGCATGCAAATGCGAGTAGATGAATAGGTACCACTTCAGTGGGAAAGTGACAGCGTTCCGCGTGCGTCATGCTGGCCACATGACCGTGGAAGCGTCTTCGGACAACGCTGGCTCTTCGGCTAACAAACAGAGATGAGCACCGGCCCCTAGAGTCGGACACGACTGTGCAGGGGAAAACCGTTTTTTTTAATGCTATCTTGGTACCAAATGTATGACAACAGGGTTTTGAAGCATTGAGAATTAAGGGAGGGAAGGGAAAGCAGGTAGAAGACAAATGGCTTTGCTGTGCTTCGTAGAAATTCGGTAGTGCTCTTGCGATGTCTTATCTTACCTGTAGTACTGGACAGCCGCATTCACCCAAGATGGTTCATCTGGGAACTTAATCCCCTTTCTCAGTTCACATTGAAACGTAAACTCAGCAGACAGGCTGGGTTTGCCTAAACACCACAAAATCCCAACCGAGACGTAAACTAAGCACCACATCTTGTGTGAATGTCACCGCTAGCTCTTTATCTGCCATATATATTTTTTTTTTGGTCATGGGAACGTATTTGAAACTAGCTTGTGTCTGTGGACAAGTGAAGGGGAAGAGAGAAAAAAAGAGGTTGTTTTTTTTTTTAATTACTCTCAAGTTTTGTCCAAGGCCTCCGGACTCATCCAGCTCAAATCTGGCTCTGTTCCACTGATCCCTATTGAAACATTTCAAGGTAAGACGAGGAAAGGCAGCCTATTTGTGGAAATGGAAAACCTCAGAAGTGTCCAGATAAGCTGGAAACGTACAATCTCCTTCATTGATGCTTTGATGTCTTTGATGTAATAAAGTCTGACATTGGTGGGGGGGGGGGTTACATTGGTGCTCCATTTCTTGTATGTAGTAAACCAGCATGTCCTGCCTTGACATGTTATTTGTTACATGAAAGTCTGGGTGAAGAACTTGGGGATCTATCATCTCAACTCATCTGAAGGTGCCAAGTTTGGGGAACTTGGTTTAATTCTTGTTTGGTCGTTCCCTCCTCCCCCAACTAAGGAACTCTTGAGAGAACTCAGCCTAAATCTTAGAATTATTTTAGAATTATTTTGTATTCAGAAGTCACATCAAGACGACTGTAATTTTCTTTAAAACAACAAGCCTTTACACTTGAAGCTACCTTCCCTTGTGAACGTTTCAATTGCACATCTGCAGTTCTAAAGCAAGACCACCTCTTAACGTTGGCAGGAATACCACCCTGTCTAACATTGGCAACACAACCACCCTGGGAAGGGGGATGAAGCTGCAAAGATGACATGATACACGTGGAGTGAGAATAGTCTAGCACGGAGCTTTCCAAACTGTGTGTCGGAACACGTTAGTGTGTCGGCTGCAGTGTCTGGGTGTGTCGCGGCTGCTGCTGCCGCCTCCGAGCCCTGCCAGGATTCCGCACAGGTCCTAGTGCCTGCCTTGTGCCCTGCTGCCTCCAAACCTGCCCTGCCAGGATTCTGTGCAGGTCCTAGTGCCTGCCTTGTGCCCTGCTGTAAGAGTGTGTCGTGAAATGATGCATGTCTAAAAAGTGTGTCACCAACATGAAAAGTTTGGAAAGCTCTGGTCTAGCACCTCTTCAAGGGGATTCTGTCAGGGAGATAACTGGTGGAGAAGGAGGGGGCTCCCTCCAGGGGGATAAACGCATGCGCAGTACTGAATCGCTTTGCCTTCCTCCCAAGAGGCTGAAGAAGGCACCACCCTAGTTTCTTGGGCCTTTTCTCTGAGCATCACTAGTTCATTTTAGTTTAGCTGGATTCTGTCTAGCAGAGTAGAACAATAAAACACTAGAGCCTTTACACCAAGTCTCAGCGTGTTCCTTCACTCAAAGTCAGGACAGATTCTTAGGTTATTGACCATCTTAAGGCTTTCTAACTGTGTGGACCTTCAAGGGGACATCTCTCAAATCACCACTGCAAAACGTTGCATTGCTTTAAACTGGCAGCGTGCAGAGGACACCTTACCTTACCTGCTGACACCAGCCTTTGCACCTGGACAGGATAATGCACCAACGTCATTGTGAGTGAGATGGTCCACCTAGTAAAGCCAGATTGGCCCTATTTGGTCTTTCTGTTGATGAGGACAACCGGTCTTCTACAAGAAACATTGCCACGTTGCCATCTGACCACCCCTTTAATTTTAGGCCACTTTCCCATCTCAAAAAGGCCCATAGGTAGTAATTTGTCAGGGAGGGGGAACGCCTTCTTTTAATGTAGTCTTCCTCAAGTCAAAGAATGAATTCAGAGCATTTCAGGCCGATGCGACCCTTCTTTCAGAGAAACGTCAAACCGTGGGGAGAAAAAAAAGCACATGCACGAACCTCTGGCTGCATGTTCCATCAAATGTATCCCAGATATGTCTTCTCCTTCCCGCCTGGCTTCTGCATCTTTCCTTACCTTCACGGCAAAGTTAAGGGTGAAAAAAACAACACCCAACTGAATGTGAAGCTGGGTGTTTCTGCAGCTCAGTTGTAGAAGCCTTTGGATTGTGTTTTCTCAACTAGTTCTCACGCCACCCGATGAACAAGGCCACCTTCTTTCTCTTTTTTCCTCCCTGCTGCCTGGTCCCGCAGACTGCGAATGTTACGGACACTCCAACCGGTGCAGCTTTATTGACTTCCTGAATTTAGTGACCTGCATTAGTTGCAAACATAACACTCGGGGACAGCACTGCCAATATTGTCGGCTCGGCTACTTCCGGAATAGCTCCGCAGAGCTGGATGATGAGAACGTGTGTGTAGGTGAGTAGCTGTGGAGGGCGAGAGGGCAGCTTCGGGTCTGTTTGGCAATGTTCCAGAGCAATGGTTTACTCCTGGTTGTGTGGTGTGCTGTTAGAGGCGGAAGGCCTACTTTGCCTGTGTCAGCCCTTTGAGGCAGTCCAGACAAGAAGCAAGAGTACTAACACTACCTTTATTGTAAGGTTACGGTAACAGAACCTTGCAAGTCTGAAAGCCCTTCTCCCCTCCTTTACTTTTACTTTCCAGAAAACTAGGGAGGGTCCCTTCTGAGATGCTTTTTCCACCCCCATTCCTGCTGTGGGCTCAGCTGCCTCTTATCTGACTGTTGCCTAGTCTGCGGCTCTTCCTCCTGTCTCCCAAGGTCATTCCCACAGACGATTACATCCTGGCAGGATCACTCCTCCTCATCATCAGCAGTTTGGGGGCCTCTGCCAAAATTCCTGCCTACTCCTTTTTGGCCAGTGTGGGACTTGCTCATAACTTACGTGATGTGCATGCTTTTCTCTTCCCCCTATTTTGCTGACCCACTTTTTTTATCCTTCACCTGCTCTGAATCAGCACCGTACCAAGCAATGCAGTTGTCCCCAAAGAATGGTACTCCTCCAGAAGGAGCAGATCCCCAACATGGGAGTCCTCCTGGACTCAAAGCTCCTGCTGGATTTACAGGTGGAGGCTGCAACCAGGAGCACCTTGGCTCAGCTTCGGCTGGCACACCCATTGCAGCCCTTCCTGGTGTGGAAAGACCTGCCAATAGTAATAGGTGACCTCATCACCATTTGATTAGACTACTGCAGTATGCTTTACAGGGGACTGCCCTTGAACACTACTCCAAAATGTGTAATTTGTGCATATAACACCAAATACAATTCGGAGTGCTGGTTTTGACTTCCAGGTCCCCATGGCTCAGTTCCTGAGTGTGTTCAAGACTGCCTCTCCCAAACAAAACTCACCCGACCTATGCGTTGTCCCCAGTAGGGGATGCTGGACCATAGCCTATTTATTCACACCGCCTTGCCCCCCAACACCTTAAGGGAGGTCCAGAATCCATGCTAGACATTATCCAGAACTTGGGAAGAGGTCCACAAACCCAGGGTCTCCAGAGATGCTCCCCATCTCGTCACCATAATAATTGAAACTGGCCTGAGATGACTTCCTGGTTTCCCCTACCACAGATTTGCCTTTACCGGTCTGTTGTCCCCCCCCCAGATTGCAACTGCAACCGAGTTGGCTCGCTGGCCAACCGTTGTAACGAGACAGGCCACTGTGAGTGCAAAGGCGGTGGCGTGACGGGGCCGAAATGCGACGACTGCTTGCCCGGCTACTACTGGAGACAAGGTTGCCTCCGTAAGTATTGCCCTCTTCCCGAAGGAATGTGTTGGAATGCACATTCATGGGATTTGCAGCCCTGAATCCAATCCAATGGAACCGGAGACGCACCCATAGCCGCCTTTTGTTCCTGGCCCAACTTGGCTCAGTTCTGCAAATCAAACTCTCCCGTCAGATCCCATCACTTGCCCAACTTTATTGCCTACCCCTTTGAATTTTATTTTGGGGGTCCAGCCCTCAACTCCCACCCCCCCTTGGGCTCCTGAATCCTACCACCAACGCCTCCCTCTTTCTACAGCGAACGTCTGTGACGACGAGCTCCTGATTTGCCAAAACGGAGGCACTTGTTACGAGAACCAGCGGTGCCTCTGTCCCCCTGGTTCCAAGGGCGTCCTGTGTGAGCAAACTAAATGTGAGGGTGAAAGCACAGAGTGCGACTCGGCCCCCGGGACGTATCTCAGCCTTTCAGCGTTCGTGGCCGGCGCTCTGAGCCTGCACTTGCAGCAGCTGTTGGACCTCTGAAGGGCAAGGAAGCCCCGCCAAAATCACGTGAAGAGCCTCAAGCGAAAGTGAGAGAGGATGGGACAGCGCGAAAAGGTTGCAAGCTAGGAAGCCAAGGCCCTTCTCAGCCGCTGATGTTTCTTGGTCCTCGGCCTACCGCTGAAGGATTCAAAAGGGGTTTCTGCGCCTCACGGAGGTCTTCACTTAGACATGGCTGAAGGAACAGGGACATCATCTGGTGCGTCACACCAAGACGGGAAAGAACAGCTCGACAGGACTTTGGGGAAATGCAAAGCGTTTGCATCTTTCCAACTCTCTTCTCAAGGGGCAAATGGTCCAGGGCTCCCCTTTGCACAGGGGCAGCTGCCAAAAAGGGGGTGGGGTGGGGGGCTGCCATCAGTTATCTCGCATTTTTGTTGCGGTGCATTCTTCCTCAAACGATAGCGTGGCCTAAAAATCAAGTTGCTGAATTTATTACGGTTTTTTTGGGGGTACTGTTCCATTTTTTAACTCTTCGGTTAAGAGTCTTCGGCTTTGTTTTACCGGCTCTCAAGGCCGCAGCCGAACAACGCTGGTTTCTATTGCACCAAAGTATCACGTGCTCGTCCAGGCTTTGCCGAATAGTTCAAATCCCCCTCTTTTTTTGGGTAGAGAATGATTTTTGTTGGAATTATAAATGTTCTAAAAGAGGGTGGGGAAGGAGAGAGAAAAACCAATACAGCCTCTAGAAAAACATTTTACCATAAGTATTATGGTGTTATAACCCATTATATAAAGCAACTTATTAATTGCTGTTAGCTCTCGATTAATTTCCCTCCCAGCTTTGCAAATTTAACTTATGTGCTGGTGATACCTCTAAAAAGATTTTTAAAAAAGAAATAGTAATAACCACCTTGCATTTCCTGATACCAAAGATGCAGTTGTTGAGAGTTTGCATAGTCCTTTCCTTTAAACAGGCTACCTTTATCTATGATGGTTATGTGTTCCTAGTTTTTAAACCCGTAGCCAACCCTCTTTTAGCATGGCTCCTTATTTGCAAGAGGAGAAATCCTTCATCCTGGTATCTTTCAATAGGACAACGAATCGTTGAACACCCGAAGGAGGATCAGCACAGAAAGGATTAGAAGAAAGGTGGGCAACCTTTTCAGGACTCAAACATCGTCCCCTGACAGCACCATGGGGCAAGAGCCAAATAAAAAAGAAGGGTGGAGAAAATGGATCAAATCTGTCAAGATTTCAGCCTGCTCACGCGAAAGGAATGGTTTGGGGGTTTTCCGTTAGATTTTGGGCATTTTTGAGATGCCACAGATGTGATCAGGGGACCATGTTGTAATCACTGCAACAGGAGACCTTCTCATGTCCTTGTGCAGACAGCCCAAGGTTTCATCCCCAGTGATATAGTGATCTTTTACAGATTGTCCCTTAAATTTTACTTTTCCAAGAGCAGCAGTCTTGCTAAGCCAAAACGGCTAGATGCACAGGACAAGGGAGTTATCAGCAGGAAAGGCAAGGCAAGAGGGTTTAAAAACCCAGGAAGGAGGAAGGAGCCAAGAAAAAATTTGACACTTACTCAAGCCATGTCCATTCCCAATTAAGGTCTTGGGGAAGCTGGGGGGAGAATCTGAGCGTGCCACTTAGGTCAATAATCCTGTGTGGTTGGTTTTAGGAACTTTTCCAGTGTTTGCTGGGGGGGGGGGGAACCACCACCAAGCAAATTACTGTTGGTCCTCTGTTTTAGGAAACAAACACTCCAACGGTGAAAGTCAACATGGTTGTTGTCCTTGGCCAGAAACATGGGTGGAGAACACGAGGGCGGTCTGCTAATAGACTGTGGCATTAGGCGAAAAAGAATTTTAAAATCCCGCAAAAGCATTAGCATTACTCCCTTTGCACAATCTCTCTCTCAGCTGTGTGAAAAGTTGCTGCATTCAGGGTCACCACCGAAGGATGTCAAGCTGAAGCAACAGGAAGAATGGCCGTTGAGTTCGGTGGGTTGTCTGCTCCAAACACTGCAGGAACCAGTTGCCAAATTCCTGCAAAAAATCACAGGGCCGGCTGGGCACCCAGGAATTTGCTGTGTTGGTCCTTGAGGGGAAAAAAAATCACAACTAAATTTGCTTTTAGTTCTGCAGCCTCAATGAGATATGCAAACCGGTTCTCTGGCTTAGTTCTGGAACGTTAAGTGTGTTTTGGGAGAACTTGTGACAAATCCGAGTCTTGAGAGAATTTATTATATGTAAATAAATTGCCTTAGAAGAGGGTTCAGGGTTTGTTTCTAGGTGAATCTCAACGCGTGGACATCTGTGGCAGTGAGGGATGGTTTGCAACCGTTTGCATGTGTGAACACGCCATCGCGTAGTTAAAAGCCACTTCGGAAAACACTCACACTGGTGCTCTAACAGGAAATCTACTGTGGAACATTGAATAATAATTCTCATTATTCCATAATCTAGCCTCAGATTGAGCAAACAAGACTCCAAGGTCTACAAATGTGTCCCAAATGATGAGCTTTTCTGAAGAGCTATCAAGGCACTGCACCTCAAAAAACAATGTACAGGTAGTCCTCGCTTAACAACCATTCATTTAGTGATGGTTCGGATTTAAGACGGTGCTGGAAAAAAACGACTTACAACCGGTCCTCACACTTATGACCATCGCGGTGTCCCCACGGTCATGTGATCACAATTTGGGCACTTGACAACCGGTTCACATCTATGACCGTTGCAGTGTCCTGCGGTCACGTGATCACCATTTTCG
Organism: Charina bottae; assembly: GCA_023362775.1. Classification (NCBI taxonomy): domain Eukaryota; kingdom Metazoa; phylum Chordata; class Lepidosauria; order Squamata; family Charinaidae; genus Charina; species Charina bottae. The sequence goes on along the minus strand of JALMGJ010000032.1, from coordinate 7,472,189 downwards.
ACCTTTCTGGCCGGCTTCTGGCAAGCAAAATCAATGGGGAAGCGCATGATTCACTTAACAATCACATGGTTTGCTTAACGCCCATGGTGATTTGCTTAACGACCACCACAAAAGGTCGTAAAACCAGGTCGGATTCGCTTAATGACCGCTTCACTTAGCAACCAAAATTCCAGTCCCAACTGTGGTCGTTAAGCAAGGACTACCTGTAGGATTAATACTAATAGGGATGGGAGACATCAAAGTTGGCAAATAAAGACCAACTTTATTCTTTCTGTATCTAATCATGCGTAGGCTTGGTTTAAGCTGAATTAGCCGTCTTTGGATTTACACAATACCCAGAATCATGAACTATCCAAAGGAGCTTGATTGGAACAACACGCAAAGCCCCCCTCCCATAACCAAGGTTAACAAGCTTTACATGTTGGTAAGAGTGCCACCTGGACGTGTTTCGTTGACCTGGTTGAGCGTCTTGTGGGAACAGAGACAAAAGCTTAGGGTCTGAAACAAGAGTCAGCCAGGGCTTTGGGAGATGACAAAACATTGACAGGAGACAAGTGACAAATTCCATAGAGGATGCGATTGTCAGGAGAGTGGAATTCTACCAATTGGGGCTACCTAAAGGCGGCTTCCTATAAGAACAGTAACAACTCCCGTGAGTTGTGCTTGCTGAGCGGATATGCCAAATGCAGCTCCCTTGACAGCAGTATGGAGGTGGTTTCTGATGGGTGGGGTTGCCTGTCCAGTCTCGGAGCACGCAAAGATTTGCCTTGGAGAATGGTCTCAGAAGCAGTTCTGTCTAATCAACTTTATTAAACCAATCAGTCAAATCGATTGGGAGCACCCAAGCCGATAGCTCCAGATCGATTGGATTCTGCATGCTTGCCAAAGCTGTTCTTTTCTCATCGTGTCGAGGATCCAAATGGGAGGGCCAAGATCTAGCACCCGACTGCGGCAAAGATGCTGAGATGATCCTGGGAAATGAGCTATGAGGCCCTTCCAGTGGAAAATCCCATCCAGATGCAGAAAATAGAGAATCCTCAATTTGGCAATGACGACGTAGCTGGTCTTCTGGCAGATTTTGGAAGAGATGAGCATCCTTTGCGTCTCTATCCAATTCTCTTCCCGGTGCACAAGGGTGTCAATTAAGCGAAGTCCCTGAGGCATGAGAAAAACCCAAGTGACAGGCATTCATATAGGTCTATCTCAAATTTGGGATCCTCCAGAGATATAAGGAACTACATCTCCACTTGCTGTGCAGGTGACGGGGGTCTAGGTGTAATCCCAGGACAACTGTGAGGGTCTTCGATTGGAAAGACTGACACACAGAAGCTAATTAATTGGCTTCTATGCAATAGGGCCCCGATTCAAAACCCTGGCAAATCTCATGTAGTTCTCTCTCCTTCCCCTGGTACAGAAAGGCAACGTGATTATGAAGGATGCTCTCGAACAGAAAGGGATGTGTTGTATTTCAACAAGGGCTGTGCTGAGAACTTGCGTGGCGCTGAACATATATTAAGAGGAAGACGAGGAGAGACAGTGGCAGTCATATCCTTATCTATGTGGCTGAAAGGGCGAGCAGGAGGGGATAAAAAATAATAAAATCTGCAGCTCTGAGTTCAGTCAAGACGCTGTGCAGAGGGGCTTCAAGTTAACTCCTCTTGCTCTATAGCTTGAATCATGTCAACTGGATTTCTATTTTCTCAGTGGAAACAATGGAAACTGAGCAAAGTTGCTCAGACTGAAGAAGCTCCTTGGATAAGGAGTGAAACGTTTCCACTGAGAAAATAGAAATCCAGTTGACATGATTCAAGCTACAGACAATTCCACCTGGATGACTGAGAACCTTCATAGACATATCCCCTTGGTCTAATTCTAGCTGTGGGAAAGATGACCAGCCGGTTGCAACTTTGCAACTGAATTCTCTTTGCAAAATGGCACTAGCAACAGGGCAGCACTTGCAGCAGAGCTTTCCAAACTTTTCATGTTGGGGACACACTTTTTAGACATGCATCATTTCGCGACACACTCTTACAGCAGGGCATCATTTTGCGACACACACTTACAGCAGGGCACAAGGCAGGCACTGGGACCTGCGCGGAATCCTGGCAGGGCTCGGAGGCGGCAGCAGCAGCTGCGACACACCCAGAAAACTGCAACCGACACACTATGTCGCGACAGTTTGGAAAGCTCTGACTTACAGCTTCAGGCAATAATGGTGGGTTCAGGTTGGATTATCAGATTGAAGTCTTGGGGCAAATCAGTTATCCCTCCAAATGAGGGGTGGGTAACCCTCAGGCCATATATGTTCCTCCTACCTACCCTGGCGCTCTGAAATCACACTACCTAAAGGCTAAATTTCAACATTTCGGGCAACTCAAGAGGCGGGGTTCATGCGTGCTTGGAGCCACATGGGTCCGTCAGCAGAAGCACAAGATAGAAATCAAGACTTCTTCTACAGTGACGGTCCCAGTTTGCCAACTTTTCAGCAGTCTCTGCTTCTGCTTAGCTGTGAATTTCAAGAACTGATACATGTGATTTTTCTCCAAGTTCAGCGAAAATGGCCAAAGAGCTAAGCAGATCCCAGTCTAGGTCCACCTTTGGTAAAGAAGCAGTAACTCTCGCGAGTGAAGAGCTTCTTGTATGCTAGAGGGAAGGGCAACATTTCAAGAGCCGATCGCGTGGCTAAAGTTACGAGTCCTTAAATCGCCCTTCCGCTGCACGATTCAGGAAGAGCAAAACGTATTTTGAAAACAACTTGTATTATTTATTTAGGGGAAGGGGGGGGAGCTCTTTAAAAAAGGCGCATTTTAATGTAATTACATTTAAGTTATTCATAGCAGAAGTGTGTATATATGTATATATAAACACAAACATAAACAGCTACTTTCAAACTGTGTCCACTGAGAATGCCAAGGGCTGAGTGGCAGTAAGAATAAGATGCCTTTCTCTGTTCTGGCACCGTCCCCCCAAATTCCGAGAGCGAGGGGTGCCTTGTAGGGAAAAGCAGATTACAAAATGCCAGTTGCCAAACTACAACAAGACTTCAATACAAGATCAGATTTACCACGGAGTGGTGGGTAGGCACAGAGAGCGACCCCCAGCCCAGTTCAGGGAGGTAACCCAAATCTTTCCATTTGCAGAAATCTCTTCAAAAACAGAGGCACTTCTATCAGGAAACGGGGGAGGGAGGCTAGGAGAATATTGCAGATCTCCCCACGAATGGAGACAAAAAACACGGGTCATTTGTGCAAACGTACGTTCGGCTTAGCGTCTGCTATGGCTGCAGCATTTCCCGCAAGGCACCTGTGGAAGCCCAGAATTAAGCAGGGCGAAGTGCCAAAAACATGTTGGGTTGGGCCTTTGGGTGTTTCAAAGAGGTATCCCAAAGAATCGGAGGGGGGGGGCAATGAAATAAGCAGGGTAACGGGAACCTCGGCCCTGGAAAAGCAGGGCTAGCTGGAGTGAGCGTCCCGCGCACGTCAGGACGGCGACTGACCATGTGCTCGACCGATGGGCGAGTGAGCTATTAGCTCGCCAAGCGCTTGGAAGCATTTCGGTGGGCAACCTCGACCTTGCTGGCTCTAAAAAATAAATCTTTCGCTTACTATACAAATGTACATTGCATTTAAGATCGACCGAGTTGTGTGTTCTTCTAACATATGGTTATTCTTCAAAGAGCATCTGCCTCATGTCAGTGTACGCATGCATACATACCCAGGCACCCACCCACACACACACACACACACGCTCAAGTGCTCTCTCTCACAGGCAGAAGCTGGTTGGGAAGACCCGAATACCAGACCCCTAGCAAGGAATGGGGTCTTGCAGTCAGAAGGTGGTGCGTCTCCGCTTGAGGTCCATAGGACCTTCTTTCTCCTGAGACACTTCTAATGTCCTCCTGCGACAGTCCTGGTCCTTTTTCCACTCCAGGGGGTTGGCAGGGTCCCCTTGGCCCCAAGTCTTTAACGGCTTGGTCAGGATGGGGGTTCTCTGCTGGGGGGCTCTGCTCGGCAGAGGCGTGCTCTGCACCTGTCCAGATGGGGCAAGGTGGCTCGACGGTCCCCCCCCCCGTGTCCAGCTGTGGCACGGAATTGCTACGACTCCGAGCGGCCAGAACCTCATCAGGGGACATCTGCGTTGAGACTGGCCCCACAGCAGGGCCCTGACCCTCCTTGCAGTCGCTTGATTTTAACACCCCCTCAGCCCTTCGGAGCAGACGAGGATCCTGGGGCCTTTCCTGGACAGATTTAACCTGCACCAAAGGGGGCGGCCTGTTGTGGGATGGCTCCTGAGGTGTCCTGCTGCTTGCTGGAGCGGGAGACGGGACCGGAGGCTGCTGGGCGTCTTGGCCGGGGACGCCCTGCTGCTTGGCTCCCCTCGCGCCGGGGTGCTCTTGCGTTTCTCTTTCTGGCGCCGTAACTCGGGGAAACGGTCTGGACTTGAGAATTTTCACGGCGCTGTTTTTGTAACTGTTGCTGGACGTCTGGACGATGTTGCCTCTCCGCTGGGCGTCCTGGATCAACTCGTTCCAATCTTTGTTCTCCTGCAAAGGAGAAGTCAAGATGGGCAAAGGCAGGAACGTCACGTTAACCCTTCATCTCAGGTCCAAGCAAAGCTGATTCTTTATATTTGGATCCTCTGGCCCTCAGAAGCAGGGATGGCAACCCCCTGACCCCGTGGGGCACTGAGCCCCCTTTTTGCAGAAGGCAGGACACCAGTCCCAGTCGGTGAGAGTCTAAAACAGCCCTTCAGGAGGGGGGAATAATCCCCCTTCCACACCCACCATGCCAGGAGAGTGACTACCTTCAGATCAGGTGCCTTCTAGAGGTAAAATATTTGCAGCAATCTCCTATTGACAAAGCGGGTACTGGAAGAAACTTGGCTAAGTTACGCTCAAACTGACCGAGTTGATGTGATGCCCCAAACTGGCATTCCTGACTTCCGGTGCCCAACCCTCTGGAGACTGCAAATCAGGAGCAAACTGTGGTTTGGGATCCTGGCTGGCTGAGGGGCAACCAGGAATCCTGTAGACTTCCTGATCGACAAAGCTTTCTGGATCTCGAGGCTCTCTCGAGTGCAGGGGGGAATGTCTGAACCCTGCTTTCTCTGCAAGGAAGCCCAAGATATCGCCCCCAAGACGCTGCATCCAGTTCTCCATGTTCCCTTTGAGGAGATGGACGGAGGCGGCCCCAGTAAAACAGACTGCGCCCTCCGGCTGGAGCACCGTTCCCCCTTCCACCTACCATTAGCGTTTTCAGCTTTCCAAGGATGAAAAGGCTGCATTTGGCTCGGGTGATAGTGACGTTCAGGCGCTGGAGACTTCTCAAAAACCTGGAGGGGGTGGAGAAAGCATTGCTAGGTCAGGTTGGCTGGGGGGGGGGTAGAATTAAGTTTCTTTCCTATCGCTCAAATTCCTAGATCCATCTGCACGGGGGAGAAATCTTCGCTCCCTAAATCCTCTCTGCCGTTCCTGGGGACCACAACTGCGGAATGTGTTTGTAAACGGAAAGTCAAGACCGAGAACAGAATTAGAAACGAAGGCCCCTCTCCCCAGAAAATCCAAACCCTGGCCGATGGCGTGGAGCGGTGGCCTCTCGGTCTGAAGTGCTTAGCCGCCCAAAACTATTAAGCCAGCCCACTGCTATTTTAATAACTGTAATAACACTGGACGTTTCATCACGTGCAAGTTTAACTTGAATGGACCTAGAGAGGCGTTTCTAGGGCACCCGTGAACCAGCTGCATTATGGGATAAAGCAGCCCGGGAAGGACCAAGAGTACAGGCTGTTTGATATTGATTGGCTCTCAGTCCAGGACTTTCTATACAGGTAGTCCTCATTTAGCGACTGCCTCGTTTAGCAACCATTCGGTGACGAAAAAGTAACTTCATGACCAATTCTCACATTTACGACCTTTGCAGGTCTGTGAAGCAAAGAAAAGCTGAAGTAAGATCATCATCATCATCATCATCATCATCATAATAAACAGTTGTGGTTTCACTTAGCGACCGCTTCACTTAATGACCGAGTTGCCGGTCCAATTGTGGTTGCTAACCGAGGACCGCCTGTAGCCCAAACTGCACACCCCTTTATGCACAACAATATAAACTCTCCTGCTAGCCAAACCCAGTTCCATGTTGTTTCCTTAGCAATTGTACAGAAGGGGGTTGCCACAGCCTCCTTCCAGAGAGTTTTTCCACTCCCCAGCCCTGATTCCCTTGTGGTCTCCCATCCCAGGACTAGGAAAGCTTCCCATCTCATCCTTGCCATGTTTAGCAAGGTGCTGCATTTTTCCAGAGAAACCTGCAAGTGGGGGGGGGGGACCTTTCAAGAACCACTTGGTTGAAAAGCAGAACCTCTGGCAGTTCCCCTATGATCACAAAGCTTTTGTTGCTGTTAGTTTCAGCTTTAGGGGGGCAGGATCTGCTTTTTACTACTGTAAACAGGTTTTTTTCTTCTTCCCACCAAGGGATAAATGGCCTCTTGCTACTGCTTCGTGGCCTGCCTGCACTGAATTGTCTGCCCGGTGCGTACCATCGCTCTCATCACAGGATGGGCAGAGGACACGTTTTCTGGAAGCAGCAATCCGACAGTGACTTAAAACTGAGGCTAACCCTGGGGAGTTGCGTAAGATTAAACGTTCAATTTAAGTTTGGCAGCAGCTTGTCGGTGCCTCCGGTCCCTTCCTTAATTTCGAACCCAAGTGGAGCCGCGCAGATTGGAGACGGGAGGGAGGCCTGGATTTGTTTCATGAGTCAAGACCTTGAAACGCCTCTCCGGCACGACCCATCTACAGACTGACAGGGTTGTGATTCATGCACAAACACTCTTATTAATATTTCACACCGGGGCCTGAATATTTCATTCATTTCAAAGGTGACTTGTGGAACACGAACGTGCCAGTAAGGCAGCCGTGACCTTTTTTCTCCTTCTTGGGGAAAAGCTACGAAACCAGAACTAATATGCAAGAGTTTGGGGACACGGGGGCCCGTTCTGGCCTATGGGCACGGGTTTCTCAAGCCAGTTAAAAAAGTGCTGAATTTTAAGCAGGCGAGGATGATAGAACCAAGTTGATGGCAGAAGATGGGAGACCCCAATGAGAATCGTCCTGAAGTTGCTTTTGTGAATGTTCTGAAATAGAAAGTTACCAGCAACTTCCAATAATCTTTGGCTACGTTTTCTGTGCTTTCTACCCTACAGAGGCAAAAAAGAGCTATACAACTAACAGGGGAGCTGAATAGATGTAGTTCTCTGGAAGTTTTTTTTTCCTGTAAAACCACCTAAAGGTAAAGGTACCCCCCGCACATTTGTGCAGTCGTGTCCGACTCTAGGGGCCGGTGCTCATCTCACATGTGTGGGGGAGATGGGCGGGATATAAATGTAATAAATAAATAAATACATCTCCGTTTGTTAGCCAAAGAGCAAGCATTGTCCAAAGACGCTTCCGCGGTCATGTGGCCGGCATGACGCACGCGGAACGCTGTTACCTTCCCACTGAAGTGGTACCTATTTATCTACTTGCATTTGCATGCTTTCGAATTGCTAGGTTGGCGAGAGCTGGGGCTGGTGCGGGAGCTCACTCCGTCATGCGGCGCTCGGGTCTCAAACCACCGAACTTGCGATCTTCCGATCGACAAGCCTGGCGTCTTACCCGCTGAGCCACCACGCCCCTTAAAACCACCTTAGCCCTCCCTAAAATCCAATTCCGCTCCCCTACATCAGTAACCTGGATCAGGGCTTGGTTTTCCATATCTGCTTCTCTTCACAAACATGTCTAAGTTTAAGTTAAGGCTGTTTTCTTTCTTTTTTATCCAGCAGCTTCCAGGAAGGTGGCTGAAAAGAGCCGAAGATGGGGTAGTGGGGACAATCCCCTTTCTGGGGGAGATGGGCGGGGGCAAAATTTGAATGATTTAGGAAGGAAGGAAGGAAGGAAGGAAGGAAGGAAGGAAGGAAGGAAGGAAGGAAGGAAGGAAGGAAGGGGTTTAAGGCATCTCCCTCCTTTTTCCCCCCATTTAAAACACTCCGGAAATGGGTTTTAAATTAAGAAACCTGTGAGCAGCGCAGCCCCTACAGAGAGGTCGGTTGCCCAGCCATAAATTTCATTCACTGCTCTCGGCTGCCATCTGGTGACCACTAAGCTTGGTGCTTAGGAAGAATTGATGCTTTCAAACTGTGGTGCTGAAGAGTCCCTTGGACCGCAAGGAGGTGAAATCAGTCAATCCTAAAGGAAATCAACCCTGACTGCTCATTGGAAGGACAGATGCTGAAGCTGAAGCTCAAATACTTTGGCCACCTAATGCGAAGAGAGGACTCACTGGAAAAGACCCTGATGCTGGGAAAGACTGAACGCAAAAGGAGAAGGGGACGGCAGAGGAGGAGGTGGTTAGATAGCATCACCGATGCAATGAACATGAACAAACTCCGGGAGACAGTGGAGGACAGGAAGGCCTGGCGTGCTATGGTCCATAAGGTCACGAAGAGTCAGACATGACTAAACGACTGAACAACAACAAAGCCAACTAACTGGAGTAATAACTAATAACTAATAACTAGAGTGAGAGTTGGACCATAAGGAAGGCTGAGCGCCGAAGAATCGATGCTTTCGAACTGTGGTGCTGGAGAAGACTCTTGAGAGTCCCTTGGACTGCAAGGAGGTCAAATCAGTCAATCCTAAAGGAAATCAACCCTGACTGCTCATTGGAGGGACAGATGCTGAAGCTGAAGCTCAAATACTTTGGCCACCTAATTCGAAGAGAGGACTCCCTGGAAAAGACCCTGATGCTGGGCAAGACTGAAGGCGAAAGGAGAAGGGGACGGCAGAGGAGGAGATGGTTAGATAGCATCACCGATGCAATGAACATGAACTTGAGTAAACTCCGAGAGACAGTGGAGGACAGGAAGGCCTGGCGTGCTATGGTCCATGAGGTCACGAAGAGTCGGACACGACTGAACAACAACAACAAAAAAGCTTGGTGCTCTCAAATGTTACAGGAGGAGTGCAACCATTTCTGAATCTAGAAACATGGGGGGACCGTGCTTCCTGGAAGGTGGTAGGAAAAGCGCTCCCTGGAAGTGGAGGGGGCAAGGGCAGCACACCCAAGTAGAAGCTATTGGTTCCCCCTAAGACCAGGATGGCCCCCCCTCTGTCTGCTGTTGTTTGGAAGAGTCATGAAGACCTGGCGGTTCACCCAGGCCTTTGGGGCGGTAGGAGGAGACCCCTTGCTCCGTTTCCACCCAGTCTGCCGTTCCTCCCATCTTTCATCTTTTTCCTTCCTGTGAGCCACCCAGAGCCTTTGGGAGTCAGGTGTCATACATGTTTGATAATAAAAAACTAAAAACTAAAATGAGTGGAGGAGGTGCTCATTCCATCTTATCATATCCCTGAACTACTGATGTGGCCAACCGTGGTATGTCACCACTAGAAGAGGGTTGTTCTCCAGCCCGTCGTGACGGATTTGAAAACCTCTGAAAACACCCATGCACGGTGGACCAATACAGGTAGTCCTCGACTTACGACCACAACTGGGACTGGAATTTCCATCGTTAATTCATTGCGGTCATAAGTCAAGTCACCACGTGACCGGACCCAATTTTACGACCATTTTTACGGCGGCCATTAAGCGAATCACCACGGTCGTTAAGAGTATCCAGCTTCCCCAATAGGCGTTTTTTCCTGGAAAATGGCAAAAAACGTTGCAAAACGCGATCACGTGATTGCGGGATGCTGCAACCGGTCATAAATGCGAGCCAGTTGCCAAGCACCCAAAATGCATTCATGTGACCGGGGGGGGGGGGGGTTGCGACGTTTTGCGACGCTCAGAAGTGCTTTACAGGCTGTAAAGCACCCATTTCAAGGCCGCCGTAACTTTGGACTGTGGTTAAACGAATGGTCGTAAGTCGAGGACTACCTGTAAAAGGAAAAGTTGAACTGAATGCCAAGCTGTTTACAGAGGGCGTCTGTCTGTCTGGGTTTCGAAGGGAGTGAACGAAGCTTTGGGGTTTGCCTGGCCTTGTCAAGTCAAGACATACAAGGATAGGACGGTCTTGCTTCATTCTATTCCAGAATAGGGGCTGGAGCATCCAAGCTGGCCAGCGGTAAGGCATAAGATGAAAAGCATCCAAGCCATGCCGTGTCATGGCACCACATCATGGCGCTAAGTGGCGGAGGCCTACCCAATTGATCCTTGGGAGCTGTTTGCCCGGACGCAGGTGACAATGATGCAGTCTTTCTCGCGGCCCTGAAATCCGTCCACGGTGTCAACTTCCCCAGCACTGCGGAAAAAAAGACAGGAAAGAAGGCGAGTCAGGATGATGTTTCCAATCCACACACCCCTCCTTTTTAAAAACAAACCTACACCCTCTTGGAAAAAGGGGGGGAGGGAAATGTGGTAAAGATGAGGAATAATCATATTTTAGGAGATTTCACAACCACAATTGGGCGGGGGGGAGGCAGGGAAGCAGAAGGTCGACTGGAAAAATTACAGATGTTTTCCTCCCAAACCGAACGGCAGAATCCCTGGGGGAGTTGCCAGGTCTCTGGCTCTACTTGCCCATCTCTAAAATGGGAACAATATGCAAGAGGTTGTAACCAATCTCTGCTGTAGGAAATCAAGTTAGTTATAACTAACTTGCCGCAGTGGCTTGAGTCAGCAAAGTACAGCAAAGCTGGAAACGTATTTTATGCTGTCACAAAAAAACTCAGGGCACAGGAAAATTAGACTGAGGGATGGCGCAGCAGTCCCCGTTCACTCATTCTGGTCTTACCTGTTTTCTCCAAATTCTTTATCCAGCTGTTTCCGTATCCTCCTTTTCTGCGCATTATAAGGAGTGATGATTCCAATTTGATGACAACGAATATCCTTCTTTGTCCCCTTAATTACCTTCATTAATTCGATCAAGAGCTTCACTTCTTGGGGATTAGAATAGGAGCTGAACAGAGAGAAACAGGAAGAAAAAATGACTGGGGGGGGGTAGGGGGGCCGTGGAAGAGGGAGGGACAAATTCAGGCTGTGAATTGGATCCATGCTTCCAATTAGCACAAACACGGAATTTGTTTGGGGACACGCACCAGAAAAGATCACTCCTGAAACCCTAAATGTTAATAAATATTCAGCCAGTCACTGAATTGGCACACCAGTTCTATCAGCTAGGAGGGCAAAATAAACCCTCCAGTATCCGATGAAGAATTCTAAGAGAAACATGCTGGGGAGAGGGGAAACGGAGGAGCTACGCTACCTCCATGTCATAGGTAACCAGGCTGGACGGAGCCGCTGGACGTTCCATCACCTACTCCATGACATCCGATTTTATTTAAAAGATATCCAACTCCAGCTTGACCAAATCCAGCGAAAGAGAAGTCAGCACTTTACTCCTCTGACTCATCTCTTTCCCAGGTACGCAGACACAGGACTATCCAGTAGGCATTTTGGCCCTGAACTACAGTAAATACACGGCCATTTGCTGAAAGGAAGTTTCTGAAGATGGGATTGACGCATTTCCTTGGCGTTGCATCTGCGATTGGGTGAGTTGTCTTAACTACCCAGGAGGCAGACCACAAATTCAATCAATCAATCAATCAATCAATCAATCAATCAATCAATCAATCAATCATCCATCCATCCATCCATCCATCCATCCATCCATCCATCGGTAGTCCTCACTTAATGACCATTCGTTTAGTGATGGTTCAGACTTATGACGGTGCTGGAGAACGGTCCTCACACGACTGTAACAGCAGGCCCCGAGGTCACATGACCATGATTTGGGCACCTGACAACCAGTTCACATTTATGACCGTTGCAGCATCCTGTGGTCACGTGATCGCCATTTTCAACCTTCCCAGCGGCTTCTGGCAAGCAAAATCAATGGGGGACCACATGATTTGCTTAATGACCACGTGGTTTACTTAACGGCCGCAGTGATTCGCTTAACGGCCACCACAAAAAAGGTCATAAAAATCGAGTCGGATTCGCTTAATGACTACTTTGCTTAGCAACTGAAATTCTGGTCCAAATTGTGGTCATTAAGCGAGGACTACCTCTACCTACCTACCTACCTACCTACCTAATCTTTTCACATCAATTCAAATAACTATTAAATTTTAAAACAGGAACAGTAAAAACTAACAAAAACTAATATTAAAGGAAGAAAATAAGGGGGGGGGGAAAGGAAAATTAGAAAAAAAGAATGGCCAAGATCAAAAACAAAGAAAAATAAAAAGGAAGAAAAAGAATTGACTTCCAACCCTCCTCACAACAGATATAAGTAACTGTATACATCAATCTCTTGCTCTAAGTTTACAAAATAACTTTCATTACTACTATAAACCCATATTATTTCTAACAGTCAAATCCATACAACAAAATTTCATGTTTTTCTGAACAAATTTAATCAATCCGGACAAGGCAACTCACTCGCTTTCTCGTTCTTCGCGGCTGTCCAAGACATCAAAAACCAAATAAGGTTGGAAGGGCCACTTCAGCGAGAAGCGATCTTCTGCTGTTTTCCTGTTACGTGGGGTGGAAAGGAGCATGGTAGAATTAGAGAGTTTTAAAACAAGGGCCATTTTCCAGAGTGCAAACAGAGACACCGAGTCTTTCAGCTCGTCTAGCTTGGAGAAACGAGGTAGAAACGTTGCAACGGTATGAGCAAAAACAGGGTTTATAAGCCCAGGAAAGAAAGAAGACGTTGGGAAGCAGCTCAGACTGGTTCCACCCTAATTTCCTGGGAAGGAAAGTAGAACCCTGTCAGGCTTTTCAAATATATCAATAATTTTTTTTTAATCTGTTCAATCGTGTCCGATTCTCAGAGACTGCCTGGAAAAGTCCCTGCAGTTTTCTTGGCAAGGTTTTTTGGAAGTGGCTTGCCATTGCCTCCTTCCTAGGGCTGAGAGCGCGTGACTGGCTCAAGGTCACCCAGCCGGCTTTCATGCCTAAGGCGGGACTAGAACTCTCAGTCTCCTGGCTTGCCATTGGCTCCCTCCTAGGGCTGAGAGACAGGGATTGGCGCGAGGTCACCCAGCCGGCTTTCATGCCTAAGGCGGGACTAGAACTCTCGGTCTCCTGGTTTGCCATTGGCTCCTTCCTAGGGCTGAGAGAGAGGGACTGGCCCAAGGTCACCCAGCTGGCTTTCATGCCTAAGGCGGGACTAGAACTCTGTCTCCTGGTTTGCCATTGGCTCCTTCCTAGGGCTGAGAGACAGGGACTGGCCCCAGGTCACCCAGCCGGCTTTCATGCCTAAGGCGGGACTAGAACTCTCTGTCTCCTGGTTTGCCATTGGCTCCTTCCTAGGGCTGAGAGACAGGGACTGGCCCAAGGTCCCCCAGCCGGCTTTCATGCCTCAGGCAGGACTAGAACTCTCAGTCTCCTGGTTTGCCATTGGCTCCTTCCCAGGGCTGAGAAAGAGTGACTGGCCCAAGGTCACCCAGCCGGCTTTCATGCCTCAGGCGGGACTAGAACTCTCAGTCTCCGGGTTTGCCATTGGCTCCTTCCTAGGGCTGAGAGACAGGGACTGGCTCAAGGTCACCCAGCTGGCTTTGTGCCTAAGGCAGGACTAGAACTCATGGCCTCCCGGTTTGTAGCCTGGTACTTTAACTACTACACCAAGATGGCTCTCTTATCAATAAATATAGTTCCAGTCAAACTTGTGAAGTCAATTTCCTAGTCTGGCCTATCTCAAAAGGTTGACACTAGCGTAGCTTGAATGTTTTCATTCTAGCTCAGCCAGTTTTTTTTCTATTTTGCAAGACTGTCCCTTGATTTTTAAAAAAAGGGAGAAAGTTGAGACATCAGGGGGGGAAAAAAACCCTGAACCGCTGGGTGAAGGATAAGGATGGTGATCATTTTATACACAAGGGCATTCCAAAAATAAAACACAAGGTAAGTTACCAAGACAGAACGATGCAGGCAGAAAGAAATTAGGGGGCCTTGGCAGAGGACTTGGGGCTGCCCAAGCACAATTTAAAAAGAATGTTTAAGAATATGTCACAGTTAGAAATACACCCATTACCATAAACAGAGCGGAAGTGGCATGGTGCAAAAAAAAAAATGGAATAAAAGGGACGTTATGCACAATGCAGCCACTTTTTGCTCTTTGGGGAGGAGCTGCAGAGCGAACGCCATACCTGTCAGTGGTCAAGAGCCCTTCGTAGATATACTTGGAAGGAAAAAGGCAGATCTCTGGGTGCATCCGGTACTGGACGGTCAGCTGAAGGACTGGACATTTTCCAAAGGAATTTTCTTGATCTTGCTCTTTAAGGTGCTGGCAGAGACGCCCTAGCAGAGACTGGTCGTATCTGTAATCTTGAGCTTTCTAACAACGTCGGAAAACAAGACACTCAGAAGGCAGCCCCAGCTGAGAAATAGACTGTGGAATTCACCTGTACCAGCCCACCCCCATCTTCACCAGCAACGTGGAAGGTCCGTTTTACTGTGCCCATTTTACAGATGGGGAAAATAGAGGAGGCAAATGACTCTGTTTACAAGGTCCAATTATCAGCACCAAGCAAACAGTCCTGATGCGAGTTTCCATCTTCTCCTCCCGAGAGAGAGGATGGGGTTCAGAACAGATTTGCAAAGGCTACTGAGGCCCAGATGCCGTACCCACGGAGGCCAGGACGCTTCAATGCTTCCTCCCAAAAAGTTTTCCCCAAGGCGCTTCCCATATCAGAAGAGTGCCCGACATGCTTTGGGAGGGTTTTCCATTTACTCAAATACAAGGGAAACAGATTCCTGTAATTATCTCATCTATCAACTACCCCTGAATTCTAGACAGCGAATTCCCCAGCGTATTTAGCATATCGTTTATTTGATTAGAAAGGAGGCGGGGGGCCAGCTCACCAGCATGGCGATAACTGAGGCAGTGACAGGGAACTAAGCAATTAATTTAATCCCGCAATTAACTTGATTGCAGCCACAAAGGCAGTTTGCAGACCGTTAGGAGCTGATTAAAAAAAAATAATAATATTCCCATGAGTGTAATAAACAGACAAAAGCTGAGCTGGCCACCCTGGGAAATAATTTGGGGAACCAGAGTCCCAAAGCATCTGGAGGTTGCTGGTATGAACAGCCTGCAGGAAAAACAGCTGTTGGAAGCTTGGCAAGGATCTGCCAGTTTTCGGCTACGCGGGTTCGCCTTTCATACACCTGGAGGCATCTTAATGGGACAACTACGTACCATGGACTTTATGGTGGGAGGGAGCTGTTTGGGGTCTCCGACCAGGACCAGCTTCTTACAGCCGTGAATCAGCGGAATGAGGGTCTCCACTTCACACGTCTGCCCTGCCTTTTAACGAGAAAGTACCAGCGTGGGGGGAAAAAAATTAGGAACTTCCAGGAGGAGATAAGGAACAACAGCGAAGTGCAAACAGAAACATTGGAGAGGCCTGCAGAAATCCTTCCAACCTGAAGCTCTTATTTTCAGGGTTAAAACTTTCCCCCGTTTTTAAATCTGGCACGCAGCCTTCGAGATGATAGCCTATATGTTACTTTTAAGGGTTTTTAAAATGGATTTTTTGAGCGACGCCAAACTTTCTCGGAGGAAAGCAAGAGAAGAACAAACCCACAGCCCTCTGGTTTTGCACCGCATACAGAGCGCGTTTTAAAAACTCTTCCGCCCCTCAAAAAAAGTGGATTGGGAATGGGCGGCTGGATCTGAAATATGTGAAAAGTAATTTTGCAAAATAAAAAAACTAGAGCGCACTAATTCCTGCTCTGAGAACGGAAGCATGTAATTGTCTGAATGAGGAAGAATTTATGCCCAGCGCATGGTGGAAGTAATGTACTGTTAAATTGTTCTCGCCCCGCCAGAGGCCAGGAAATGCGTCGTGCTTTGCTAAATGGCGCAGTGGCGGGGCGGCGGGCTGCCGTCGCGGGCCGTGATGGACCGCCTTCGAGGGACGGGTTATGTTGATCACATGGGCAATTAATCCAGGCAGCAAACGCTTAGGTGAGAAAGCTCTTTGAGGACGTTCATGTAATTCTTCCCATAAGATATGAAGGGTGTTTGGGGGCAAGGCGGGAACGGGGCCTTCGCAGAGCTCGACACTTGGGGGAAACACCTTTTTAGCATCGTCTGGGCAGAGATGGCTAAGCTGGGCCGCCGGACGGGGCACGGGCGCACTTCAGCCTCAGCGCCAGAACGTTTTCAGAAGTAGCACCAGCCGCAGGAGACAGGCCCCGCCAGGCTAGCCCCCAGGGGCTCATGACTGCCAATTGATATGAGAACCACCCACTCAATGCTAGTATCGTTGATGCACCCTAATGGCTGATTTGACAGCGGCACCCAAGCCAGCTTCGTTTAATCATTTTATTTATTTCGACTTAGGCGTGTGTGTCCCCCCCCCCCCCGGACTGCAAAAGGACTCGCAATATCGCACGGAGTCGCAGTAAGCTACGGCAGAGTTTAACGGGATGGCGTGACTCAACCAGCACGCTGACGCCCCAACCGCTCGAGTCCAACTTGGATGGACCAGATACGACGGCCGTAACGCTGCTCCAAATAAGGCACTGAGGATAACCAGTTCAAAGTTCCTGCTACGGCCACGACTGGATTAACAGGCTGGCCCACTTTGGCCTTGTCTAGGCTGCTGTACGACTCGGCCAATAATTACATAATAAACTATCTTAAACGTTCAAAGGGCTGTATGCTGATTGGAGCAGGAGTCATACCTGCAAAAAGACAGCCCTGCAAGGTAGGCCAGTGTTAGGCTCCCCAGCTGGTTGCCAATTCCCCTCCAGGTCCAATCTTTTTAAAACTTCCAAGAGCTCGGGACCAGCCAATCGGAAAGCCTCTCGATTTCGGCACCTGTCCAGCCCTCAAGAAAACCTACAGACGCTGCCCTGAGTTCCCGTCTGCCAAAACCACATCAAAGGAGGCCTTCTGGTGTGGAGAAAGCGGAGCAGGCTTTCTTTCCGGAAGCCTGTTTAGCTCCAAATCTTTCACTTTTCCTCCACAAAGATTTGGCTTCATTGAGGGCTCCTGTAGTCGGTGCTCGCGCTTTTGATCGACTGAGGTTTTAAAGGGTATCGGCTGTAATTTTCAATTCTAACTTCCCATGTTGGTTGTATTTTTAATTCTGAGGCTCTTCGCCGCTTGGAGAGGCGGGCTGCGGCTTCCGGAATCCGCAGCCAGCCTGGCCTACGTGGGGTCGGGGAACTCCAGGAGATGGTCCGGCATTTCTGAAAGGGGCCAGTCTGGGGGAAAGGGCCTCAGCAGACTAGGAAGGAAACAGACCGAAGGGAAGAAGTTTCTCCTAATGCACAGGAGGTAGCAGCTAAAGCCAACTTTTTCCAAATCCGGACCGCGTGCTTCTCACCTCATCCACAATCACGCAGCAAACGGGGTCCCCACCCAGCCTCCGGAAAGCCGACTCCAGCAGCACCCCTCCGCTTGTGCTCAGGGTGCAGCAGATGACGTGGGATTCCAAGATGATGCTTGCTTTCAATTCCTGAGATCGCCCGCGAGCCTAAAATTCAAAAGAAGCCTTTTCAGGGCTGGGGGGTTGGGGTTAGATCCCGCCCCTTTGCGGCGGCCACTTCTGATTTCATGGAAGGAGCTTAAAGCCTGAACGAGTCTACTTTTTTCAGAGGAACAGCAGGCTCAAATGCTAAAAATGCAACCTCTGTAAGACCTATCTACCTTCAGATTCTACTAGGCCACTCGGATTGTATTCACACAACCTGTTTTAAGGGTGCTGCTCAATCGACTCATTTCCTGGGTACACATTGTCCTCACTTAACAACCATTCATTTAGTGACGGTTCAGACTTGCAACGGTGTTGAAAAAACTACTTACGACCAGTTCTCACACTTAAGACCATTGCAAGTGTCCCCGCGGTCACGTAATCACAATTTGGGTGCTTGGCAACCGGTTTGCATTTATGACCGTCGCAGCGTCCTGTGGTCATGTGATCGCCATTTTCGACCTCCCCGGCCAGCTTCTGGCACGCAAAATCAATGGGGAACCGCGTGATTCGCTTAATAACCACGTGGTCTGCTTAGCGCCCGCAGTGATTCGCTTAACAACTGCCACAAAAAAGGGCGCAAAATCGGGTCAGATTCACTTAATGACCGCTTCGCTTAGCAACCGAAATTCCGGTCCCAAATGTGGTCGTTAAGCGAGGACTACCTGTACCATAAAACCAGCTTAGATTTGCACAAAAGCTACAAAAGTCAAACCAAGTTTAGCCTATCAGACCAATGCAACCATGGGATTTCTCACTGGGGTTAACACACAAGGAAGAGCTCAACTGAAACAGGGCTGAATTCAGATTAAGTCAACTTTGCTGAAATCAATGGGTCTGAAATTGTGGTTCACTCACCCCATGAATTTCAGAGGGGCCCTGTGAAATTTAATTGGCTAACTTGGGCTGCAATCAAACCATTCGTGGAAGCAAGCCACTACAAGTTAGTTTCTGACTTTTCCCTTCCAGGTAAGTGTGCCCTGCCAAATCCTCTCGGGGTAAAATCCACTCTTGGCAACCCAGGCAGGCGTTATCTGCAGTGCGATGGGGGAGCAAGGGTGGTCTTGCTGACACTTTCCACTGCCGTTAACGAGGGCATCCCTGTTCAAGGCTGCCAAGTTCATGACATTCGTGACACATCCACGGAAAACATGGGAGGATGTGTGTTAGTTAGTTCTCAGCCTGATCAAGACTCATACAGCCATTACGGGAACCAGAGCTGCAAACTTCTCTAAACTCCGTGAAAAGACCCACCGTCTCGACGGATCAAGGCAGTTATTTCTGTCCTAATGTGCTTTGGGATTTATTGATCCCAGATGGAAAATAGTGCCTTATAATTCTTGTCCCCCTCATTCCTTTCTTCTCAATAAATCTGGCCATAAAGAGATTGCATGAGGCTTGTGCTTGGAAAAGGATTACTTTTAGCACAAGCAGACAAGAGTCACCGAGTGTGAGTTGGGTGACCATATAAATTTATTGGAAGGAAGGAAGGGAGGAAGGAAGAGAGCATGCTAACTTGACCTCTCGGACTTCAAGCAGTCATAGTCCAGAAAATTTGAGAACACTCTTCTCCTAGTCTGAATCCCTACCACTATTCCCTGCTAGATGATGGGTCGTTCCTAAAACCAAACACTTGCTATCCTGTCTCGGAAGACAGTGGCTTCCTCGGATGGCTGAATCTGGTTACTCCAAGGCTCAACAGGCTGGCAAAGTTTCCCATTGTGCTGGCTTGAACCAACCAGGATAATTCAAGGTTTGAATTGATTCAGTGTGGTTGCAGAGTCATCTGAGGTGGCGGAACAGCGGCCTAGATTCCTCTCTGTCCACCACTGCCAAAAAGACGGATCTGGTCCATGGGGTTGAGGCACAACCAATCAGCCATGATAAAAATCGGTGCCAGTTCCTAATAAAAATCCAGCTCAAGCACTAATTCTTCCAAGGCAAAAAGAACTTGGATTTCCTGTTAGAATGACAAACGGAGAGATGCTAAGAACTCTCTGGAAGCCATCGTCTACCTTTTTTAGTTGAGAAGCCAGATGCTGCCTCTCTTCGGAAAGCTGGCGAATTTCCTCATCCAACTGCTGATTCTAGAAGGGAAAAAAATAACCGTTATTTTTCAAAATCAAGAACAATTGTTGGAAACTAGGCACAGATGGGCCTTCCCCACTCCCTGTTACTTGAGCCATCTCCCTTTTAACATCTGACCCTGAGAAACTAAGGCATCAATTTTCTCTAACAAACCAAAATTC
This sequence comes from Charina bottae, assembly GCA_023362775.1. NCBI lineage: Eukaryota > Metazoa > Chordata > Lepidosauria > Squamata > Charinaidae > Charina > Charina bottae. Next base: position 7,452,482 of record JALMGJ010000032.1, on the reverse strand, counting down.
TGCACAGTTCAATATGATCAAGATTAAACCACAGTTTCCTGGTTCTCGTACAAAGGGAAACTGATTTAAACAAATATTAGATAGACAGATAGGCAGAAGTACAAAAGATAAAACAAGCTACTATGGGTACAACTGACTCTCACCCAAGAAACCATAAATAGTAGATGATAGAAAGAAAGAAATGTAACTCTGTGGTTGTTGTGGGTCTTCCGGGCTGTGTGGCCGTGTTCTGGAAGTTGTGGTTCCTAACGTTTCGCCAGCATCTGTGGCCAGCATCTTCAGAGGGCAGGAGCACAGACAGAAGCGAAATCTCTGTGCCCAGGTTTTGCCATTCTACCTGAGCACAGAAAGAGCGCTTCTGTCTGTGCTCCTGCCCTCTGAAGATGCTGGCCACAGATGCTGGCGAAACGTTAGGAACCACAACTTCCAGAACACGGCCACACAGCCCGGAAGACCCACAACAGCCATCGAACTCCGGCCATGAAAGCCTTCGACAAAATGTAACTCTATTTGAACAATGCATAGGTCAGGGTTAAGGAGAGATATCAAACAGATTAAAGAGATTTATTAAGGATACATTATAGAGATTTATACCCCCCCCAAAAAAAAAACTTATTTTCTGTTCATTTGACATAACTTGTGATTTTTAGGGGTCACCAAAATTAAGCTTATCATTCTTTAGAGGCATTGGAATAACAGCAGCTGCTTAAAATGAAAGTAACAGGATTTGGTTGAGATGCAATGACATAGGTCCAATAAACTAGGAAGAGGCAGAGCTTGGTCCTGTGAAAACGTCTTATGGGGTTGGGCTAGGTGAAAAAGGGTGGATTGACACATCATACTAACTCGTAGTATGGATGCTACAGGTTTGACATAGTATGCTGGGCAAACCCAGCCAACTGAGATTTATTCAGTAAGCCATGGTTAAGTAGACTTTGGCTCACTATGATGCAGGACCAGGGGAACGATGAAGAAATGTTGATGTCCATCTGAAATTATAGGCGGTCCTCACTTAACAACCATTTGTTTAGTTACAGTTCGGACTTATGACGGAAAAACCGACTTGCGGCCGGTCCTCACACTTACAACCATTGCAGCGTCCCCACGGTCACATGATCATGATTTGGGCACTTGGCAACCAGTTCTCATTTAAGAATGTTGCGGCATCCCGTGGTCACGTGGTCACCATTTTCAACCTTCTGGCAAGCAAAATCAATGGGGAACCGTGTGATTCGCTTAACAACCACATGGCTCACTTAATGCCCACAGTGATTCGCTTAACGACTGCTGCAAAAAAGGTCATAAAATCGGGTCGGATTCGCTCCATGACCACTTCGCTTAGCAACCGAAATTCCAGTCCCAACTGTGGTTGTTAAGCAAGGGCTATCTGTAAAGCAGTAAGGCAGCTCTGCCCGGGAGACTATTTTCACCAGCCTGAAGGAGCCTGCAATGTTTATAGGTGCGAATCTATACCCCACTTAATTCTAACCAGCATCTAACTTGGTTTCAGCGGGGTTTTTTTTCCTCCCAAGAGATTGTTGCTAGGGTCAAACCATATGGAACCAGAAGCCCCCTGCTGTTTTACTGCCAACCACCCCAACAGTAACCATCCCTGGGATCTGGCGGCTACCTTCTCTCCTTTCTCACTTCTGTCCATGGCCCGTAGGCGAGAAAGCGCGTCCAACCGTCGATCTAAATCTTCCTTCTTCTTTTGGAGATCTTGATCTTTACCGAGCATTGCTTTATCTACGGAATCAAACAGAACGCTTCCATTTAGCTTTGGATATCCAGCTTTCCAAACCATCATTTGAAGCAGACTGAAGTAAAGAGCAAACCAATGGATACACCCACAAAGCTGGTTTCCAATTCATCTATGGTAGATATCTGCTTCATCCTTAAGTATCAGTTCCTTGTTCTCTTCCCTTCTACTCTCCTGTTAAGAATGGAGATCTTCTCTTCTTGAAAGCAATTTGCTTTACGACTGCCACAAAAATGGTCATAAAATCAGGTCCGGTCACATGGTGCCTCGCTTAATGACCACATCGCTTAGCGACCAAAATTTTGGTCCCAATTGTGGTTGTTAAGTGAAGACTATCTGTAGCAGCTGATCGAAGTTTTATTTCCTATCTTATAAACAGAAACTAAACCAGAATTTCTCACTTTGGATGAAATGGGAAACAGCAGATTGACAAACCCCAGGAGGATTGAATTTCAACGCAAGAAAGAAAGTGCCTGAACACAAGTCTTTTCCCTTGGTCGAATCAACACTTTATTGGACCAATACTATTCCCGGGGGTGCCATCAGGGCGAGACTGTAGGAAATAATAAATAATCCAGCACCCCACTGTGCAAGAAAGCAAGAAAAGTGAAGTCTCACTCAAGACTCCTGATGACATTTACCTGTGTCAGTTGGGGGCATAAATTCAGAAGCGGTTTGCTGCTCCATTGTTTTGGGATATTTTTTTGATTTCTCACCTAGTCTACAGCCCTGGGATTTCTCATGGCCTCCCATCCCAATAACAACAAAGTCTGACCCTGCTTATCCTTTTTTAAGACTGATAACACTGCCAATTAAAGCCCGTAGGGCCTATAATTGTTATCAAAGCGAGGTTTGCCTTATTCTAACCAACATATCAACACAGATTGTGTTTCTCTCTCCAGGATGGGCTAGTTCTGACAATACAAAGGACAGAAGAGGAATAAAGGCACCGAGGCTGTGATCCAGTATCTCTGCTAACGTTTGCTCCTAAGCTGAGAGGACATGCCCACATATAGAGAAAAAATAATAATAAAAAGGGCTGCTGAAGAATGTTGAGACACCCAGCACCATCCAATTCCTATCAAAGGAAAGGTGCTTGAGAAAAAGACAACACAATCAACTTTTACTCACTGATCTTGTGATCAATCTGATCATTCAAGCTGAATTTCCGGACTTTGCTGTTGATTGATTTTTGTTGTCCTAGTCTAACCAGGTTTATGTTGCCGCAATTACCTGGATGCAAAAGGAGGAGACTTGGATTATTTCTTGGATTATTTTAGCAGACACCAAATCTATGTCTGTTGTTTCCCATGCTATCAGCACATTACCACATTCTGCATCTTCGCTCAACTCCCACCCCAATCTCCTTTTTATTAATGGTTGCTCTTCTTGCAATTACAGAGATTCGAACACTCCATTCTTCCCCCAGTGCAGGGACCACAGCCTTCACCGCTGAGAGAGGGAGGGAGGGCCAGAGGAACTTTGAAAGTTGCTCAGCACATGTCTCGCATCCTACCAATGGCCATACCAGAGACTGTGTTGTGATTGTTTAAAAAAACTGGAGACACCAGGGATTTATTTGTGGGATTTGCAGCTTTCCTAGGATGACTTTCAGCCATCAGTATGAAAAAAGGACAATACTGCAACCAAGAAAACATCCCCCTGCAGCTACATACATAATGTAATGAGCTTGGGAAAGAGGACTATGGTTTGCTAAATACAGGTGGTCCTCGTTTAGCGACCACAATTGGGACTGGCAACTCAGTTGTTAAGTAAAGCGGTTGCTAAGTGAAACCGCGATGGTGCTTATGACCTTACTTCAGCTTTTCTCTGGTTTTCATACCTGTGAAGGTCGTAAATGTGAGGACTGGCCTCAAAGTTACTTTTTCATCACCGTAGTAACTGTGGACAGTCACTAAACGAGTCAGTCGCTAAACAAGGACTACCTGTATGAAAAATGCAGAATATCTGCATTCTTCAAAAATGGGTTGCCGCCCTCTCAGTGCATCAGGTCAGCAAGAGCATCAAGAAATCTCTGCCCTAAATTGCAGACATGGGGTGCTAAAGTAAACATATTAAATTGCCAAGACTTCTGTAACCTAATCCTTCTTCTCTTTCAATAAATCTAGTTAAAGACAACTTTGTGAGACTCGTGCCTTTTCCCTGTAGGCAGCTGTGAAGGGCATGACATAAACAACAAGCCAGTAGATAAGGGGTCCTTGAGTCCCTCTTCTGAAAGAACAAATGCCACTAAATGAGTATTACAACTGGCATAACAGACATGGTTGTTTCAATGACTTAACGCTTTTCCAATTTCTCCTATCGTGTCCAGTGACTGCTATCCTCCAAACTACGACCACCGCAAATTAAAATAGGGAAAGAAGGGAGGAGAGATCCGATCATACCTAAAGGATTTTTCTCACTGAGTTTTTTGAATTCCTCAATTATTTTTTTCATGAGGTGATCAATGGCAGCGTTGGAGGGCGCACAAACCAACACACGGTTCGTCTTGATCTTGGCGTTCAGCCTCTGCACGGGATTCTCCTTTCCTGATCTCTGGAGATTAAAAATTACACAATGCAGTCTGGGCTTCTGGATATGAGTCTAGGAAATCATGAAATGCTTAAGATTTGCCTTTTTGTCTTTGGAGGAAGCCAGTAGCAAACCACCTGAGCACTATTGCCAAGTAATCTACAGGATGGATCCATATTGGTAACAGGGATGTTGGCCTGGCTTCCACACCACACTTTAATGCATTTGTTTTTATTTGAAGACTATCGATTTTTTAAAAACTGGGAAATGGACAACTTGAAAAACAAAGTGCCAATCCGTAAAAGCAATGTTTATTAACAAGAATGCCTCTCTGCCCCACAGAGCCACCCATCCATCATCCAAGAGATGTTCCTCAGAAAGAACAGTAGTTGATGGCAATCCATAACTTTGTTTGAAAAGACAGGTACCACTCAGAAAAGAAACCGGGGTGATAAGGAAGAGTTTTTGCCCGCTACAGGGACTGTGGTGGAACAAACGTATGAGTTGGGTTTCTAGTTAAAAAAAAAAAGGAGCATACAGAAGGCAGCAGCCATTTTGTGACTGGGCTCACAACATGCTCTCAAAATCCACACTGGTCCCAAAAGGCTAAATTCCCCACCCTTAGCTCCCCTCATGCTAACAATCAGAATATGCAAAGGGTATCAACGTGGCCTACCTCGCCGAGGATGCGATGGAGAAGCCCAACAATCACCTTCGATTTCCCTGTCCCAGGTGGTCCATGGATTAAGCAGATCTTGGGTGAAGATGGGTGCTGTGTTATCATGGCATAAGCGCTTTCAATAGCTCGTCTCTGACTTTCATTGAAGTTCTTCATGTAAGAAGCCTGCGGAAAGAGGGGAGGACAGAATAGCACCAGTCATCAGAAGATACCATCCGTCTCTATGACTTACTGTAGATATTCTCTCCTCCCCCTACAAACTCAGGTCCGAATCCCTCCTTTCTCCCAATGGCAGGAGAAGTCAAGATTGGCAAAGAGTGGCCTATTTCACACCAGACGCAGGTGACAGGTAGTCCTTGCTTAACAACAATTCATTTCGTGACAGTTCGGACTTAACGACACTGCTGAAAAAACTGACTTACAACCGGTCCTCATACTTATGACCGTCACAGCATCTCCGCGGTCACGTGATCAAGATTTGGGAGCTTGGCAACCGGTTCACATTTATGACCGTCGCGGCGTCCCGTGGTCACCATTTCCGACCTTCCTGGCTGGCTTCTGGCAAGCAAAATCAATGGGGAACCACGTGATTCACTTAACGACCACATGGTTCACTTAATGCCCATGGTGATTCACTTAACAACTGATACAAAAAAAGTCATAAGATCGGGTTGGGTTCGCTTAATGACCGCTTCGCTTAGCAACCAAAATTCCGGTCCCAGTTGTGGTTGTTAAATGAGGACTACCTATATAAGAAGAGAAAGCCAGGTCTTAGCTTGAACGAACTATTAACATTCTTACAGGTTTTTCAGAGTCAGCGTTTAAGTCTCTTGGAGAGAAGTAGGAGAAGCTTGGACACAGGATGGGCACAGCTAGCGGGCTTCGCTTCATCATCAAGAGCGCCCGGAACCTTCGCTGGGTTGTCGCCAAGGAGCTGACCACAATGCATTTCACTTCTTTGTCAACGCGGGACAGATTTCCTTGAGTCTGGATGGAGAGGTGACAAATAATCTGTTGCTCTTTCTTTCCTGTTATAAGAAACATATCGACAAAGAAGATGTTCGTGCATCACGCTAAGTCAGAACTCATCAACGTTCAGGACACAAACCATGGTTTGATCTTCTAAGCGGGCCTTTTCTTAATTACCGATCTGCTCAACAGCCCTTCAAAGGAAGCCAAATACTGTCAGCAATCTCAGGTCAATTTTAATGCATCTTGTATGCCTTTAGCTGACTGTACCCCACCCACCCTCCTTATGCTGGTCTTTGACCATAATAAAGATATATTTGTTCAGGTCAATTTTGACATCATACCAAACCAGGGCTTGCAAAGTGTATTTTAAACCTGATTTCTGACTTGCCAAGCACAGTTGGTTGATACAGACGTCACGCCGAATGATCACTAAGCTTCCTTCACCAAAGGAATTAACCTGAACAGAGCCAAAATATTGCACCTAAGATGGAAGAAGCTGTACAGTAGTCTGTCCTGAAGCAAAGCTTGAAATCATCATTTATCAATGATTTCCTGATTACAGCTATGGCTTGTGTGAAATTCCCTTGCTTGTTCCTGGTTTGATTTTATGCCTGTCTAAACATTTAGCCAACCCAAAATGGCAAGGCAAGAACAGGTGTTCAAAAGAAGGGAAAACAAACTAGGACCTGTCTATGAAGGTTCTCAGTCATCCAGGTGGAATTGTCTGTAGCTTGAATCATGTCAACTGGATTTCTATTTTCTCAGTGGACAGGCGTAGGCTTGTCGGGATGAGTCTCTGTTGTCTGCATCTGAGGTTGAAACGTAGGTGGTTTCTATAGTCTGCCACCTTTCTTGCTGTCTTCTCAAATTTCCTTACCAACTTCAGGGTTTCAGTTGACATGATTCAAGCTACAGACAATTCCACCTGGATGACTGAGAACCTTCATAGACATATTGCCATACATTTTGGGGATGAAACCCTGAAGTTGGTAAGGAAATTTGAGAAGACAGCAAGAAAGGTGGCAGACTATAGAAACCACCTACGTTTCAACCTCAGATGCAGACAACAGAGACTCATCCCGACAAGCCTACGCCTGTCCACTGAGAAAATAGAAATCCAGTTGACATGATTCAAGCTACAGAAAAAACTAGGACCTGGGCTCAACGAACTGATTTTTATTTGCTGGTTTGCAAAACTAACCTGGACTTATCCACATAAAGGAAGCCCAAATTCTATTTTGACCCAGAAAACTAATTACAGTTCTTTGGGCAAGCAGCTAGAACAGTCTTTTGATGTGGTATTTAAGCAAAAAGCAAAAAACAGAAATATTTACTAGTATCATGAATGGAAGGATGAGAAAAACGGGTTACAAAGCCAACATGGCGAACGACACGGTTCTTCCACTCTCGTTCATCATAATAGGACCGTTTGTCAGACACGATGAGGAATACTAAGTCGTCATCCTTGGGATGGTGCTGATTGTCCAGATCATGCTGTGAAATGTTAGCTGGGAAAAAAACAAAAACAAATACAGGGTGATCAACCAGGTCTACTCAGAAGGCCACGTGTTATAAATCTCTGAACATTAAAAAAAAACAACCCCACATGTATCGAATGCATCAAAAGATTCAAAAGAAGAACAAATGCATGTTTCTCCAGAAGGCATGGGAACCATCGGAGATCATTTTCAGCCTCCAAAATATGACGGCACAATGCTTAGTCCCCTTGCTTTAGTCCACCTGCAAGCAGCTTTATTGCCTGCAAAGAAAATTATCTGATTGTCAGTTGACAGAAAAGCAGTAGAAAAGTAAATGAAAAAATGAAAAAAACTACTCCCTAATGCAGAGATTTCCAAACTGTGTGTCGCGACACAAAAGTGTGTCGCCACACCACCCGGAAGCGGTGGTGCGCACGTGCACGGCGGCCACCATGCACGCACGCACCGCCGCCACCGTGCGCGCGCGCCGCCGCACGCCCCCCACGCCGCTGCACGCCCCCCCGCGCCGCCGCCAGCGGCAGCACTTTAGAAAACCCTGCCCTAATCTATCACTTTGATATTTATTTATAAAATTTGTATACTGCTTCAACCCCAATAGACTTTAAGTGGTCTACTGGGGTTTAAATACTTAGCAATATTAAATACCTATTATAATAATACAGTAATGGTACTGTAGCATCAGCAGCATCAGCAGTACTTACAATTAAAAACTTACGTATCTGTGATGTTGTTATGCAATATCTTTATTGTATTTACCTATATGTATATCTATATTTAGGGGGCGTGGTGGCTCAGCGGGTAAGACGCCAGGCTTGTCGATCGGAAGATCGCAAGTTCGGCGGTTCGAGACCCGAGTCCCACGTGACGGAGTGAGCTCCCGCACTCGCCCCAGCTCTTGCCAACCTAGCAACCCGAAAGCATGCAAATGCAAGTAGATGAATAGGTACCACTTCGGTGGGTAGGTAACAGCGTTCCGTCTGCGTCATGCCGGCCATATGACCGTGGAAGCGTCTTCGGACAACGCTGGCTCTTCGGCTAAGAAACGGAGATGAGCACCGGCCCCTAAAGTCGGACACAACTGTGCAGGGGGACCTTTACCTTTTTATATTTATCTTTATCTCTTTGTTTCATACTGCTATTTTCTCACCTGTGAAATCTGCTTTGTTCAAGTCCATGTTGAAGTTCAGTAAATTCAAGTAGAAGGGCTTTTGCTCTTTCAACTTCTGATTCTCCAACCATTCACATGCCACCTAGGAATGGGGGGAAGCAAATACTGGTTTAACATACCAGCTGGATCAGACACACCTGTGACACTATATTCTGCTCTGACACGGAAACGCTTCTCATCCCCTCCACCATCCCACACCTTCAAAGACCGCCGGTGGGAAACTTCCAGAAGGGCAATCATGCTGATACTAAAATATGGCCTCTGGCCTGAATCTAGTGCCCGAAACATTGAGTAATCACACGTGGGTTGCTTAATCATGACTTACTGAATGAACCATCTCATCTGTCCACCATCTGTTTGAAGATTGCTGCAGAGCGCTCCCACCCATAGTTGCTAATTGGTTTCACTGAACATTTTAAAAAAAAAAACCCTTCATGTATCAAATGCATCAGAAGATTCAAAAGAAGAACATGGAGGCATGGGAACCATCCGAGGTCATTTTCAGCCTCCAAAATACGACGGCACAATGCTTAGTCCCCTTGCTTCTACATCTTTTATTAAATAATGTTTGAATCCCAGACCAGACCAGGAGAGATTCAGGAGATGGTTTTGTGAACGGCCACCTGCAAGCAGCAACTCTTTCCATTCATAACTTTCAACCCAAGTCTAACTTACAACGTGACTAAACTCAGCATCATGAGAATAGCAGAGAGCACATTTTTGTCTTTTTCTACACAGCCGCCCTTGAGCTCTTTGAAGAGTCCTCGGTCTCCTCTTAGTTTTTCCAGGGTAAACATACCCACATTCATCTCACTCCTTGTTTCCCTACTACTGATGAACCTGGTTGCCCTTTTCTAAAAGGCTATTGATCTACAAAAAGGGTTACCCCGTAGTAACCTATGGCTGCGAGAACTGGACCATAAGGAAGGCTGAGCGAAGGAAGTTAGATGCTTTTGAACTGTGGTATTGGAGGAGAATTCTGAGAGTGCCTTGGACTGCAAGAAGATCAAACCAGTCCATACTCCAGGAAAGAAAGCCAGACTGCTCACTTGAGGGAATGATATTAAGGGCAAAACTGGAGTCCTTTGGCCACAAAATGAGAAGACAGGATACCCTGGAGAAGATGCTGATGCTGGGGAAAGCGGAAGGCAAAAGGAAGAGGGGCCGACCAAGGGCAAGATGGATGGGTGATATTCTGGAGGTGACGGACTCGACCGTGGGGGAGCTGGGAATGGTGACGGCCGACAGGAAGCTCTGGCGTGGGCTGGTCCAAGTCGTCACGAGGAGTCGGAAGCGACTGAACGAATAAACAACAACACAGAGTAAACAAGCGGGCTGGATTTACAAAATACATAAAATATTTATAAAATATATCTGGCTGTGGATGAATAATGGCTCAGTTGCTGAAATTCTTGCAACCCCAAGAGAAAGGAGGTTTGTTCATTAGCTATGGATACACAGTTGTTCTACCAGCCTTATATAGCACTGAAGATGCTACCTAGGCAGGTAAGGAAATGTTGCAAATGAAAAACGAAGTTCATAGAACTTTTACAGCCCAACAATCCTCTTTTTAAAATAGACTTACATCCTTTTTTTCAACTCAAAGCAACTCTCAACTTCCATAAAACACAATAAAGTCATGCAAAGTTAAAGATTTTAAAAATCACGTGAGGTAGAGCCGAAACAGAGGTATCATGCTCTTCCTCTGTCTCATGCAGAACAACTGACAGAGGTCTGTTGTTGTTTCCACTCATGCAACCCATCTTCCCTAATATGCTGGGAGCTACCTTGAAATGTGTGAGTTAGACATCTAAATGGTCTTTGACCAAGAAAACCGCTTACCTCTTCAAAGGCGTTGAGGCTCATCAGAGGGAAGATGATGTTAAAATAGTCATCATAGTTCTGAAATTTGACCGGAACGGGGTTCACAATTGCCTGCAAGAGATGATTCGGTGGCCCGAGCTCTCTGGAGTTGGCAAACATATCGTAACTCCACTTCAGGATGCATTTGATGAAAATGCCGTAGTCTATATGCTGGCTGTGAGCGCTGCAGGCTCGGGCAAAGGATGGGTGTGCTTCCTGTCCAGCGCCAGAGCGTGATATGGGCATCTTATTGGCATTACCAACAACATAGCTGTTTTGTACGCTGGGTAGGTGGGAGACATTATTCAAATTCTGAGCCCAAGGGATCTTGGCAAGAGTTAGCTTGGTCCTCAAGCCATCCGCCTTCAACGCAGGATTTGATTTGGCCTTTGCTGTTGCGAAAGGGGTGGAGCTGGCTTCTAGGTCTTTGGAGAGACTGGCAATCCGCGAAGAAGCACTGGAGCTGAAAATTTTCTTTGTGGAAGGCTTGGAAAGCACACGGGGCTTGGCAAAGACGTGGTCGGGTGGGCCGGGCACGGAATGACTTTGGCAGAAGAGCCATGCTCCATCCACCTGTTTCATCCATCCTGTGTGCCCGCATTTCTCAGCGCCTTGCGGTTGGTCCTGCAAGGTTGGGGGAACACCCAATTCTGCGTCTTCTGGGCGACTACTACTTTCCATTTGCGAACAAAGCTCCATGTCCACTGGATCTCTTTGCGTTAGAAACAAGTCATCCTCTTCCGGGTGAACGTCCTCCTTTAACGCAGACCCATTCTTACTCAAATCCACGCTCTTGTTACACAAAGTGGAGGAGGAACCTTCCAAGATACAAGGGTTGGCCCTACTGCCTTCACTTACCGAAGAGCAGACGTTGCCTGGAGCAGCGGTGGTCCTTCTGTGAACATTTGGGTCAGACTTGATCGGGTCTTGCCTTGACGATAGAAGACTCTCTGTCTCCAGAGACAGAGATCTAGAATGGGACCTGCCCTCCTCTCGTGTATGCTGTCGCAGCAATTCCTTCACACAGTTCGAAGAATTGCTGACCCGGCCGGGCTTTTCTTTCAGATTTTCAACCGCCATCTTGCTCGTAGGCTGCACAAGTGACTTGGGAACAGCCCTCTTGGTTCCTTCTCTGCGAACATCCTGATCTTTCCCTCTTTTCTCAGGCCTTGACTGCCTGAAGAACTGGCGGTCCTGGCTGGCTAGCAGTGCTTTGCTCCGGATAACCATCCTGCGAGGTTCAATTAGTTTGGCCCTCCTTTTTGGGGGGAGCTCCCCAGCTGTTTTCCCATAGCTGCGCAACTGGGCGAGGCTGTCTTGGGTCCGCTGGGAGAGATTAGCTGCTCTGCGGGCTCTCTTCTTCAGGCCCAGCTTTTCTACCGTGGATGTGGGCTCGGGAAAACGGTGGACTTTCTTGGGAGGCACCACAAAGGGATGAGTGGATCTAGACAGTATGGCATGTGGCAATTTCTTTACTGTCTTGATACTTTTCTTGGGACTCCGTTGAGCTGTGCTGAGCCACTTGGATTTTGCCAAGCTCTTCCTTGGGCTGGGAGTGGATTCTGTGGCAACCACTAGTGGTGCCAAAGGTCCAGCTGATGAGGAGGAGGATGGTGTACTGGATGTAATTGCTTCACTCTGTCTGGAAGACTCCCTACCATCAGTGTGCGTGGCTGTGAAATACTTTGAGCAAATGGCTGTGCTTCCCTTGCTGACACCTTCTTCATCAGCCTGGACAGGAAGCTTCGGCTTGGTTTCACGATCTTTCACCTGCTGTTCCAGTTCCTGCTCAGCTATTTCAATAATATCATCCCCAACGTAGTCTGTATCATAACCCCACTCGTTCAGCTGCCTTGCAACCTCCCTGTCACATGATGGGGAACTGCCAGTTGTCTTCACCAGAGAAACATCGGCCTCCAACGCCTTGTCTAGCTGGCTATCTTGCCAAGCGGAGAAGATCTCCTCGTCGGTTTCAAACTCAAAACACTGTGATTCATATTCCCCGTATAGCAACGGAGAACTGGAGGCTGCTACAAGATCTTGTTCTCTGGCATCAAGATCCTCCTGAAGGGAGACATTCCCATTGTCTTCACTTTTCCGACCAAGGTTCACCTTATTCTCTTCTTCGTCTGAAGAAGTATCTGAAATGATGATGACGTGGTTTGAGGATTCACCTGCTGCAGAAGACAACGTGCCACTGTCACTCTCAGACAAAGATCTAAGTGCCCCTTGGACCTTCCTCTGAATAGGATTCTGGTAACTTATGGTGCTTTCTTGACAGGCAACAAAGGACAATTTGCTATCTCTATCTATTTCAGGCTCCATCATTTGGCTGGCACGGACCACAGATTTCTTTTTTACCAGCTCTTCTCTAATCTCCAATAAGGGAACATTAAGCTCATCATCTGTGCTACTTTCTTCTGAATCTTCCCCACCTTTCAAAGTACTCTTAAATTCTGCCAAATTATCTGCAGGTTCCTTTTTCACGGAAAGAATTTCAACTTGAAAGCCACCATCTGAACTTAGTGCCGGGTTGCAGTTCGCCCAATTTGACGTACTACTGCCATCCCTCGCAATTCTTCCCCACGTCCCTTCCTGACACTGATTCTCCTCCTCAACTGACTGCCGCTTTTCACTCTCTGGCCTTAGCCCGGTATTTCCTCTCTTCCTGTTCTCAACAAACTGTTTTAATTTCAAAGTAATTTCAGCTTTGCTTGACTTAATTTTTTCCGCAATCATTTTTGGAATCGTCTTTTCTTCTGAAGCAGGACTGCTGTCCCGGTGGTTGAGATTAGCTTTGACAATTCTGGGCATCATCTCTTCCTTCCCACTGGTATCTTCAGTCCCTTTCTTCTGAAAGCCTTTGTCAAAACTGCTTTTGTTTAGGGAACCGTTCTGGTCCACCAGTGTATGGTGAACGCTTCCTCTGTTCTGGGCAACCATGCATCGCCCTGCTAACGTAGAGTGAAACTCATTGTCTTCATGTATTAAAATCTCTTGAGTTTCTTGTTTAATGTTGGCTAAGCGGAACGCCGAATTTCTTTGATGGCTTTGATGTTCTCTACACGTGGCTCCCTCCGGTTCCTCATCTAAGCTACGCTTTCTCTCAGACAATGACCCTTCTCGAAAAACTTCATCCTGCCTTCTTGGTGATTGATAGGATGAGTGTTCTTGGTGTGGATGGACCAGACTGTTCCCATCTTGTTTACCGAAGAGACTGGACGGCGTAACGCAACTTGCAGGACTCTCTCCACGGGAGGGAGGATTTAATGATTTACTCCAGAGGCTCCTTATGATCTCGATCAAACATGCCTGTAATTCCTGCACCTGCTGGGGACTCAGTTTCCAGTCCTCATGGCTACGCCGAAGCAAATTTAGCTCGTCAAGGAACGGGGATGCCTTCTGTCCGATCTGGTAGCCCTCCTTCAGGAGGGCCCGGATCAAATTCATGCAGGCAGACTGTACGGAATCCGGTTCCCAAGATGGCATCTTGGCCACGCTTCTGGGCTCATTCCTGACCAACCCCCTCTCGGCACCACAGGCGAATGCCACGCTCGGCAGTCTGGCGCACTTCACCACCACCTCCACCCACTGCTCCGAGCTGACCCACAAGGTGTTGAGGCATTTTTTTTTTAAACTTTGCTCAACGATCGCCACAAGGATCCAGATGAAAAACTTAGACACTTTGTCAGGAGGTTGGACCGCGCTGCTGAGGACCTCTTTGACTTCCGAATACAGGTGGTGGATGACAACCAAGCTGAAGGCCACGCCCAGGTCCTTGAGATCCATGAGGGAATGGACAAAAGGGATGAACCAGAGAAAAGTGCTGTAGTGCAAGCGCATGTCTTGACTGATGTCATACTGGAGCATGACGGTCAGGGTCTGCATATCTTCGTAAAAGCTGGGGCAGTAGTCCGGGCAAGCAGTAGTCCTCAATCTTGACTCCTGAAACAAAATCCAGGCAGCCAATGAGCGCTTCCACTCATTCCTGAACCTCTGGTCATCTAAGACAGGGTTCCTCAACCTCCACCATTTTGAGATGTGTGGACTTCTGGGAGTTGAAGTCCACACCTCTTAAAATGGCGGAGGTTGAGGAACCCTGATCTAAGAGATGATACGTCTCGCCTGATTAGGCCTCATCCACCTCTGGCAAATGATTCAGCAACCAGAAAAAAAGCACCAGCAGCATCCCTCTCCTGCCTGACCTGGTGGGATGGGTAGACGCAATCCGGAAGAGGCGGTCCCTCAAATACAGCAGCCGGGTCCCACGCCATATAGGGCTTTAATGGTCAAAACCAGCACCTTGAACTGCACCCGGAAGCAAACTGGTAACCAATGCAGCTTGTGGAACAGAGGTGTAACGTGTACCCTCCTAGGGGCACACGTAACTGCCCACGCAGCTGCATTCTGCACCAGCTGAAGCTTCTGGGTGCTCTTCAAGGGCAGCCCCATGCAGAGCCCTAATCAAATACAGTTGACAAAAACACACAATGCAGGTAGTCCTCGCTTAACAACCATTAGCGTCGCCATTAGTGACAGTCTGGACTGGTGACGGTGCTGAAAAACCAACTTGCAACCGGTCCTCACACTTAGGACCGTCGCTGCGTCCCCGAGGTCACATGATCACGATTCGGGCTCTTGGCAACCAGTTCACCTTTACAACTGTCACAGTGTCCCACAGTCACGTGATTGCTATTTTCAACCTTGGCAGCTGGTTTCCAGCAAGCAAAATTAATGGGGACCCATGTGATTTGCTTAACAACCATGTGGTTCGCTTAACGACCACCACAAAAAAGGTTGTAAAATTGGGTCAGATTTGCTTAATGACTGCTTCACTTAGCAACCGAAATGCCGGTCCCAATTGTGGTTATTAAGCAAGGACTACCTGTACAATCAACAATTTAAAATGTTCAGGATAAAAATTTTAAAAATAGAAAAAAAAGCATAAAACAGCTGGGGCAATCTGAACTAATTGACAATAAAAATATGCACAACAACAATAAATGAGGAATAATAGTAAATGAATGGAAGACAGGTGCAGCTCCAATTCTTTTGCTCTTTTTTATCCCAGCATTATCATCATCATGTTTAATTTAATTGGATACTCTTTTCACAAAATGGTTTAGTGAACTAATACAAACCAAATAGTACCATTTAGGATGTTCAGAAATTACCTTGTGGGGTTTCTCAGGGTTGTAGTTATATACAAGCTGGCTGCAAGTAATTGTTACATCCCCATAGTCTGACAGTGGTTCGGATTTTGTCCTGCAAAAGGATGAAGAGAATCAAAGAAAGTCAAAAAGGAACATGTAGTTTGTGGGTTCTACATTCCAGTTTACAACCATGAACAATATAAAACTACACTCACCTTCCTGAAACTTGGAACAGGGAATAAAAGAATGAAGTGGACTCAAATACGCCCATATTTATCTTTGGTTAGTCAATACCCAAGCAATAAAAATTAGGGATGTGAGATGGTTCATGCACAAACCATTCCGTGAGCAGAACAGGTGGCTTCTGGCAATACGTGTTTGGTCAAAACCCAGTTTTGTTTTGGATTCAGAACGAAATGATATTGTTTGGGTGGGACTGAGACAAATAGAGCAGTGAACGGCGAAAGAAATGCCAACAACTGGAGAGGATCTTTCCAAAGCTGGCAGCTGAAGGTGAATTACTGGTCTCTTGCATCCAGAGAGAATTGCTTGACAACCGATAAGTAAAAAAGATAACTCTAAGGGAGATATGGGTATCGTCCTTAAATCTGAGTTCCTATTTTTCGATTCACATACTGATTTGCAGTCATTCAGCAAAGGTAAAAGGGAGAGACCTGTGGCAGCTTTGGCGAATGCTCTCGATTTCCTTCTTATAGCTCGTATTGTTGATGATTGTGTGAAACGCCTGGACTGGATCCACCAGCTGACCCCACACCTTGGACCCCAACTTATCCAAGATCACCATGAAACAGTGGAGGACGGGCCAAAACGGGTCATTGATTTCACCTGGAACAATAAAAAACAAACATAACTGTCCCCATTTCTTTGTTAAACTTTTACCCCACGTCCCAGCGTTCCCACCCTGGATGGGAGGTTGGGCTGAAAGCAAGCAGCTCTAAGTTATCCGGGGAGATTCAACTTCTTGAGGGTGGTGTAGAACCTAACTCTACGATGCAAGTTCGCCACCTTAGCCACACGTTACCAACAATTTTTGTGGATGCCGCTGCTCTATATTTACCTTAAAAACTCAACGGAAAACTATAAATTCCAAACGCGTTGCCAACAACTCTACAAAGCTGATGTCTTTGTGTTGTATTAAAAAGGTAAAGGTTCCCCCCGCACAGTTGTGCAGTCGTGTCCGACTCTAGGGGCCGGGGCTCATCTCCGTTTGTTAGCCGAAGAGCCAGCGTTGTCCGAAGACGCTTCTGCGGTCATGTGGCCGCACGACGCGCACGTGGAACGCTGTTACGTACCCACCGAAGTGGTACCTATTCATCTACTTGCATTTGCATGCTTTCAAATTGCTAGGTTGGCAAGAGCTGGGGCTAGCGCGGGAGCTCCCTCCGTCACGCAGGGCCAGGGATTCGAACCGCCGAACTTACGATCTTCCGATCGACAAGCCTGGCGTCTTACCCGCTGAGCCACCACGCTAACCACTCAGCATAGAGGAATAACCCCAGCCTCTAAGTCATTTCATCACTGCCTCCAAAGTTCATTAATCGATTACCATCCGTTTGTTTCTTCATGATATTCATGATGGACTGCATGAAATGTTGTTTGTCTGGTCCGAGCAGCAAAGAATCCATTGCCTGTTCTTCTAGCACCGAGAGCAACATACAGAGGCCTGCGCGAAAATCATCCAAAATCAGTTAACTTGCAATTTCATTCATCATTTGGCATCCCACAAGCTTCTTCCTTAAAATCAAACTCGAGAAGGGGAGCAACAGAAAGAGCTTGGCCACCACTCAAAGGATTTTATTTTATTTTATTTATTCATCACACTTATATCACAAAGATATACATCACAAAGATTAACAACTGATTGTGACAGACGAAAGGGTTCTATTTCCCTCCCCTCCAATGGACGAAAACAACTGACCCTTTAATCTTTGCAAAGCTTCAAGAAGGTGGTGGTTCCCCCTTAGGAACAGGCTAAACCCCATTTCTCATATACTTGCCATTTCTCTACTTACCAAGCCAATAGTTTTTGGAATTGGTGGTGTCGTACAGATGCGAAGGCAACACGACAAGTTTTGTTTTCTCAATCCCTGATGAGCTGTAGATTTCCAGATTTTCAAAGAGACCCAGTTCTATGACTTTGAACAAACACATCAGCACTTCCTGGATATCATAATAATCGTCTCTGTCCACTTTCCCCAGGTTTCTAGCTGTCAGGATGGCCCATCGGCGGATCTATGGATTTGAAGCACCACACCACTTCCCGTTACTCTTACAAGAATTCATGGATTGGCTGCATACCCAAATTCTAGCCTTCTGCAAGCAAGAGTCAACGTGTGTTGAGGCCTTGAGGCTGCCCACTTCCTTTCTGGCTCTTTCTGCAAGTGCAACCAGTGAAAGGAAGGCCCCCTCTTTAAAAGTTTACTGTAGTGCCAGAATCTTGGGGTCTCGGTCTGTTACTCCCAAGGAAGCCAGGCTTACAAACCAAGATTTGCCATTGGCCCAGGAACCCCCGTCGGCTCAGGGGCAAAAGTCAACCTCCTAGGTTCAAACACCATTGTGAGTTTTCCGATTCTGGAAAGGTTAAGGAAGAGCTGAGCAGGGATGTGGCAGCTGGGTGCCCTCGCACATAGTTGGTTTGCAATAAGCCAGGATGGAGAGGACTCTTGGGGTGACTTTCTAGAGCGAATGCTGCCAGAGGTAAGATACTAATGCATACTGTAATCAAGACAGGAAGTTATTGAAAATGAACACAGGAAGCCAAGAGAAATAGAGGAGTGTTATGATCTATTCCAAGGAGTATTAATCGGAAGGCCATGCCAACTGAAAATCTTCTTTTCTTTCCACCCAATTCTTTTTCCAGAAGAAACTTCTTGTTTCTTCTCTGAGACAGCTTATTGGTATAATTCCTCAGCAGAAAGCTGTAGGAAACAGCCTTGCCCAACCTATCTGCAGGGACAGCCAGAACCGCAGAGGAAGACTGATAAATATTTTAAATAAAATTTTAAATAAATAAATAAATAAGTCGTCTTTCCCCCTGTGACACCATCCGGTGTTGGACTAGCAATCCTGCTCCAGATGACAAGGTTGACAGTGGGTGATGGCAACAGTTGTGCAACACAACCCCATGGACCCAAGGAGGAGCCTGAACTGATGAGGACTGGTGAAAAGGAAAGCTCAGGTTCAGATGGCAGTGCCATCTGTGGGCAATACGAGGTTACTTCAAAGTACTGGAGAGAGGAATTGAAAGCATGGTTGAGAGGAAAAACTTGGGGAGGAGTGGAGGCAACTCCCCCACTCTTCAACCTTTTGGAGAAAGGGGGGATAAAAGAAATGTAAATGGATTTAAAATCTGGAAGGGCAAGCTTAACAGAGGACTACAGGCAGTCCTCACTTAACGGCCACAATTGGGACCAGAATTTTGGTTGCTAAGCAAGGCGGTCATTAAGCGAATCCGACCTGATCTTACAACTTTTTTTGTGGCAGTTGTTAGGTGAATCACCGTGGGCATGGTTCCCCATTGATTTTGCTTGCCAGAAGCCGGCTGGGAAGGTCGAATAAGGCAATCACGTGACCACAGGATGCTGCGACCCTCATAAATGCGAACCAGTTGCCAAGTGCCCAAATTGTGATCACATGACTGCGGGGACACTGTGAGAGTTGTAAGTGTAAGGACCGGTCATAAGTTTTTTTCAGCACCGCCGGAAGTCCGAACCATCACTAAACAAATGGTTGTTAAGCAAGGACTACCTGTATATTCAAAGAAAGTTTCTTCTCTTAGAAAGAAGAGCATATTCGGGGAAGCGACTGTGTGGATTGTGAATCACCTTGAGCGTGGTGTGTTGTTTTATGTTTTTTATTACTTCCTGGTTGTTTGCTGCCTAGAGTCACACAACAGCTGGGCAACGAAATGAACGAACGACTAAATAAATAGGATCAGGGAGGAAGATGCTTAACCACAGTGACGTTTTTCTGGGTATCAGGCCCACAGTACAGAGAATCCAGCTAGGGAGATGACAAACCCCAGCAAAGCAAAAGGAAGCAACTAGAGCTACTAACGAGAGCTACTCACAGTTTCGTTGCGGTGCACCATGAGCAAATAGATACCAGGATGCTTGCCAACCACTTGATAGGAGTAGTTCATTTCCTCCATTTTACAAAGGGCACCAACGCAGAGCTCGCCTGCAAGTTGGAGAGGAAACCACAAGGTCAAGCAGACATTTCACAAAGCCACGGGATGTTATGCATCTTTCAGAGATCAAAGCAACACTCAAAAAAGAAATCATGCTATCTATTTCTGTTGCATAAGCCATGGCTTCTATTCATCATCAGTATCCAAGGTCAAAGCTGACCCCTGCTTCTACATCTTTGTTTTCTCAAAACACAGAAAGCTCCTTTTACATTCCCCAATTTTTTTTTAAGTTCGCTTCTCAATTGAGAATTTTGTTTCTTTCTCAATTGAAAGCCAGTTTGGTGTAGTGGTTAAGGTGCTGGGCTAGAAACCAGGAGTCTGTGAGTTCTAGTCCTGCCTTAGGCATGAAAGCTGGCTGGGTGACCTCGCGCCAGTCCCTGTCTCTCAGCCCTAGGAAGGAGCCAATGGCAAACCAGGAGACAGAGTTCTAGTCCCACCTTAGGCACAAAGCCAGCTGGGTGACCTTGGGCCACTTCCTGTCTCTCAGCCCTAGGAAGGAGCCAATGGCAAACCAGGAGTCTGTGAGTTCTAGTCCCGCCTTAGGCACGAAAGCCGGCTGGGTGACCTTGGGCCAGTCACTCTCTCTCAGCCCTAGGAAGGAGCCAATGGCAAACCAGGAGACTGAGAGTTCTAGTCCCGCCTTAGGCACGAAAGCCGGCTGGGTGACCTTGGGCCAGTCACTCTCTCTCAGCCCTAGGAAGGAGCCAATGGCAAACCAGGAGACTGAGAGTTCTAGTCCCGCCTTAGGCACGAAAGCCGGCTGGGTGACCTTGGGCCAGTCCCTGTCTCTCAGCCCAACTCACCTCACAGGGTTGTTGTTGTGGGAAAAATAGGTGGAGGAAGGAGTATTAGGTATGTTCGCCGCCTTGAGTTATTTATAAAAATAATAAAGGCGGGATAGAAAATAAATAAATAAAATAAATAAATTGACAGGACAGCCCTAAGTAGGAAAAAAAAAGGCCATACGGATAAATGGAGGTGGAACATTATCTGTCTTTTTCACTTGTCAGTCTACTTGACCGAAGGAAGTTGCATTAACCTATTCAGAGGGTTGTATGTTCTATTTTTATGCCAGCTGTGACGAAGCCCAAGTTGAACTCATCCAGAAAGCACCAAGGCAGGGATGACTAGAATGCCGGAGGAATGGTCTGGGGGAGGAATGTTGAAAAGATTTATTTAAAGACCACAGATATAAGGGCAGAAGCTGGCAAAGTAGGACCCCACAGTGCTCAGGGGCAGAGTTCAATCTTCAGGGCTGGGGAAAGACAGACCCTGGATCCATTGATTTGGAAAGCTAGGAAGAAACGGCTTGGATGACTTGACTGTGTTCCTCACCCTTCTGCTTAGATGGAACTCTTTTGATGTCTACAGTTAAAAAACAAAACAAAACAGAGCCGAGACACATGATCAAAACTTGCGCCAGAGTGCAGGGATCTGGAGGGAAGTTTGACAACAGATATAAGCTGTCGAGATATACCTTGGACAGGTTCAAGGATGTAGACAATAATGCATGGGAAACAATACGCAGCATCTTTAGACCCTAAAGAGCTTTGGGGAAGGGAAAAAAAATATTTGCCATCCCCTGGTCTCATTCCACAAGGCTGCATTATAATGTGTGTTCAGGAACTGCTTCGCCTGCCTGTGCTGGATACCAACAAAATACTGAAGGAGAAAAATAACTAATAAAAGGTTGGCCTAACGAAAATAGCTTCAGAGAGGCTTCAACACTTAGCCCAGCCTTTCTCAACTTTTTGACCCTGGAGGAACCCTTGAAATATTTTTCAGGCCTCGGGGAACCCCTGCGCACTCAGGCTCAAAGAGAGGCCAGAAGTTACCAAATTATTATTTTCGTTTCACGGGTAGGCCTGTATAGATGCATTCAGTGTGTCCTTAAACCAAAAATAAAGAATGAAACTTGCCTCTTTGATGTGAAGTTGCCCGGATTTGGAATAATGTTTTAAATAAATTGTGATCTCCCAGGGAACCCTTAGTGACCTCTCGCGGAACCCTGGTTGAGAAACCCTGCCTAATGCTTGAGGATCTAAAACACAAATGCTTACTAAGGGGATGAAACTGCAAACTCAGGGCTTATGTACCAGAGAAGAGGGGGTTGACTCCTTGTTGACCCCTGACTGTTACTCAAGGCTTGCTGACTAAGCAAATCAGAAGCTAAAAATGCTAGGTTGCTACAGAGATGGGCTCAGGTGGGCTCTGTCACTAAGGGGTCATGCTGTCCTTTTTCCTGTCAACAAGACCATCATAGACGCTTTGTCCCTCCAAACTCTCAGTGGACAGAACATGGTCTTCTGTCCCCTGCGCAGCTCAAGAAACGTGGCTCCAACCGATCGTGTGGTCTCCATTCATCAACTGGGTCATGGGGTGGTCTTCCCCTTCAAAACTCACTGAGATGTTCATGAAAGAGCAGGTAGGGATACTTTAGAACTTCCAGCAGTGGCACCCGGAGACGTTTCTCAAAATCAGGACCGGTGTGGCAGGAGGTCAACGGGGTAACTCTGTCGTCTTCCACCAGGTAGAGGTCATCTTCATCCGTCTCCTTCACGGATTTCTCAAAGTGGTTAAGAAGGCGGGCAACTTCCTTATCCCACAGGACCTGCCGTTGAAAACAAAAAGAACGAATTCTAGAAGGGCGCCTTACATGGAGCTTTTGCTGAAAGAAGAAAAAAATTAACCGATGACCTATGGGTTTGAAGATTAAGAAAGATGCGGATTAAATGAGGGGGGGAAGGGATTTGTAAAAAGAGTGAGGAGGGACAATAATAACGTAGTTATCTGTTGAAAAGAAGGTCATCAATGTTTCTTAACTTTAGTTTTTTTCTTTCTTTTGGTTTGTCTTTTTATTTATTTTTATTTGTTTGTCATCTTTATATCCCACCCATCTCCCCCGCAAGGAGGGACCCTCCTTATTATAGGAAAACTCTCAATGAATATAAATATAAATATATTTTTATTTTGGTGCTGTTCTATATCTATCTATCTATCTATCTATCTATCTATATCTATATATATCGATAGATATAGATATAGATATAGATATAGAGATATAGATATATATAGATAGATATAGATATATAGATATATATAGATAGATATATAGATCTCTCTCTCTCTCTCTCTCTCTCTCTCTCTCTCTCTCTCTCTCTCACACACACACACACACACACACACACACACACACAGCACCATGGCCAAGTTGCCTATCCTTGGAACCAGGCTAACCTTCTACTGGGAAACTGGGAATAACCTCTTAGGATCAAGGTAAGCTAAAACATTTTTAAAAAATCCGAAGCAGTTTAGCACCACAGTTTAGCATTTGATGGGAATGCGTTGGACCATATTGTGTGCCTTGATCCCTTCATCCACTCCCACCTTGCATGTAAAGGGGAAAGTTAACCAAAGAATTAGCTTGGCCTAGCAGAATGGCCTTGGATAAAAGCAATGCTTTAATTGTTAAAAGATGATTTAAGAGCACAAAATACAAGCAGCTTACACAGTGAAACCCCAGGGAACAGCTGCTGAAACTAGGAAGTTGACTCCTAAACATTACTCAAGGCTTGCTAAATACATGGAATCAAAGCGAGAATAAAAGAGTTGCTAAGAAGGTGGGTTCTGTTGTAAACAAGACCACCACACCACCTTTTGCGTGGCCCCTTATTAGTGGGCAGAACTTTGCATTCTGTCCCCTCTGCAGTTTCAATAACCTCTTGGCACATGGTCGGATGCAAGATAGGGATAAATGATCCTGGTATTACCCCTTGAGTGGCGTGGCTTCAACAGAGACCCGGAGCTGGGTGCTGTGTGAACTGGCCAGCTTGGGGTCTCTCCGCTGTTGTTCCACTGCGGCTCCCGACAGCTGAACGTTGGTTATTCTCTTGCTTTGTATGTTATGCTTTTGTGTTTCTACAGGGGTCCCCAACCTGTGGGTCACGGCCTGTTAGGAACTGGGCCGCGGGACTCCCGCCTGCAAACCCCGCCCCCAGTGCTTGTGATTGGCTCCCACCCACAAACCCTGCCCCCGGTGCATGCGATTGGCTCCCACCCACAAACCCCACCCCCTGGCCCACAGAAATCCCAGAAACCCCGCCCCCGGTCTGTGGAAATCCTGGAAACCCTGCCCCCCCCGGTCCGTGGAAAAATCATCTTTTGAAACCGGTCCCTGGCGCCAAAAAGGTTGGGGACCCCTGTGTTTCTGTGTAATCTGTCTGCTAAAGTTAACAATAAAGCTTAAAATCTCTTTTTTAAAACTGGCGTGTTATATTGTCTCTGGATCCTAAAAGAACCAATTGCCTGGCACTTGGCAATACAAGTATGCATTTCTCTATGACACTCAATTTTACATCATGTTGCTAAATAAGTACAATTATTATTTATTATCTTTCACAATACCATTTACTACGAAACTAACCCACCCAGTGATTGAAGTTCTCTATACAAGTTTGTCTATCACTTTGGCAGAGAGATTAAGGAGGGAAAGCAAACAAAAAAAGACTTCATAGATGTTTTTGGAAATGTATTACTTGAAGTTGACACAACGTTAAAAAATCCACCCAAAATTTAAACCAAGGATAAACAAATAAACTGAAGTATAAAAGTGAAAGCAATCAGTATCTGAGCCCTGCCAAGATACAATGTAGCAAGATTAAGATCAGTTCATTAAAAAAACACAGTAAGGTTTTTTTTAAAGTATGTTAAAAAAAAATACCCTACTGACTTGTTTCTGAGTTGAACTCCAGAAAAGGAGCATAACAACAACAATTAAAAGAATCAGCAAAATAATGCACAAGTTCATCTGAAGTCAAGAAATCCCTTTTTGGTCAAAGTTAGGATCAGTCCTAACAGTTCCTGGATTACTCCAGGAAATAAAGCCAGACTGCTTGCTTGAGGGAATGATATTAAAGGCAAAACTGAAGTACTTTGGCCACATAATGAGAAGACAGGATACCCTGGAGAAGAAGCTGATGCTAGGGAAAGTGGAAGGCAAAAGGAAGAGGGGCCGACCAAGGGCAAGATGGATGGATGATATTCTGGAGGTGACAGACTCAACCATGGGGGAGCTGGGGATGGTGACGGCCGACAGGAAGCTCTGGCGTGGGCTGGTCCATGAGGTCACGAAGAGTCGGAAGCGACTGAACGAATAAACAACAAGGATCAGTCCAAGCCAGTCTAACATCTTAACCACAGTGTATAACTTGTAAACCATAAACCAAGATGAAGCTACTGTCAGAAAACTTTTAAAACTTTTTATTAAATGTTCTACAGAAAGAGTAGGAACCGAAAGGCATTAAGATGTAAAAAGAAAAGAAGAGAGAAATAAAATGCAAAAAAAAAAAAAAAAAGGACCCCACTTGTCTCTACTTATCTGGCTCAGCCTCACGCTCACCTTTGAAACCATCTCCAAGATCTTTTGCCCACCCTGCCAACTTCCCCCAAGTGGACCCTCTGCCTGAATCAGATTACCCTGTGCAAGGACGGGACCTCATCTCTCGCTTTGTGGTACTCATCCACACATTCCAGGCAGTAACAGAGGTCCTCGGTGGCTGCAGCAACGTCCCTCGGAGACAGGGCATCGGAAGCATAGCTCTTTAGTAGCTTTACGGTGGCGGGACCACCTGGGGTACACCAACAACATGTACTCATTCTACAGGGCAGAGAAGAAAAGGAAGACGATTACTGGATGGCACTGAGACATTTCGCCCTGATTCAGCACATTAGCTTGGGGGAAACGGCCATAGGCCGTATTTTTATTTATTTATTAAATTTTTATCACCGCCCATCTTCCCCCAAAGGGGGAACTCTGGGTGGTTTACAATAAAACCACAATTAAAATACTAAACAAACCACAAATACAATAAATATAAAATACAAATACAAATAACAACAAATATAAATGGAATAAAATCTAGATGGGTAGAGTTCTCTATCAGATCGTGAGCGTGAGGGCCATTCTCGGTCCATTCTAGGGCGCTAGCCATCCCCAGGAATTAGCGGTGGGTGGGAAATAGAGAGAACGTATTTCTTCCCCTCCCAGAGTCTATTGTCCCCAGTAGGCACAATCACCAAGATAACAGTATGCAGAACCACCACTGTACAGGTTGATTGTGTGAGGTTCGTAGTCTTTAAATCCCAAAATCAGTAACTTCATCCACAAGTCATTCAGAACATGGTAAGTTCTTTATTAGGATTTAAGCAGCTAGCTCCAGATCGAAGCCACAAATGGCTTTTCCCACTCAAAACAGCAAAAAGCATCTACTCCCCCCTTGTGCCAGCCCCTTACTTTCCCGGGCAAAGCATTTGAAAAAGAAGCAATAAAACAATTCACATCCCCCTCTCGATTCTCCAGTACAGTTCTCCAGCGTATGTGACCTTGGGTGTAAATTACCTAAACTGTTGGCCGTAAATCACGGTCTGTTCGTCCGCCCGGCGCAATAAGCCAATAACCACGCAGAGCGGGAGAATCAAGGAACGTTTATTCAAGGTACCAGGAATAAGCGGACTTCCCTCCTTGCTTGGAGAAGAAGTGCTTGATCAGACAACAGCCAGCACTTTTATACTTTTGGACAACATTCATCTGATATGGCATACATCCTCCACCTGCTAGGCATGAACTCTTAACCTTAGCCATAGGCAATCCTTATTTGATTAAGATATGCATCCCCTATCAGGCTAGCATGACCTCCTAATGCCTGTGATCTAATGCGAACTTCCCGTCCATCTGGCAAACGGTACCTTTCCATTTAGCAGCCCTCTTAATCCACTTTTCTGATGTATATCATTACCTATTGTATTCTCACTGGAAAAGACCCTGATGCTGGGAAGGACTGAAGGCAAAAGGAGAAGGGGACGGCAGAGGATGAGATGGTTAGATAGCATCACCGATGTGATGAACATGAACTTGAGTAAACTCCGGGAGACAGTGGAGGACAGGAAGGCCTGGCGTGCTATGGTCCATGAGGTCACGAAGAGTCAGACACGACTTAACGACTGAACAACAACAATTGTATTCTTGTCTATTTTTCCCTTTTAATTGGCATCCTAATTCACTCTTATCTAGCTAACCCTATGCTAACCTATCCTGATCTAATTTATTCTAGCTTCATCTACCTTAGTCTACTTTCCATAATGAACATCCTGATTTATTCTGCCTTCCAGCCTGGTACAGTGTAAGTTATTATTTCCTCAACCAAATGTGCCCTCCTGACCTTTTCACATAAAAGAATCTAGTTGTTTCCTGCACATACATTGATACAAAGAATCCTCTTGTTTTCTGCACATACATTGATACGAGGATTCAAAGTCAGACAATTCATGCCCCTTACCCACATATTCAGTTTCTTGCCCCTCAAAACAACTTCTAACGCTCTTTGTGGAATGTGGGCGCTCTCCTTCCTCCCTTCTCCCGCCATCTTACCTTACATTCGTCTTACTCAGAACCAATTCCCATGGCAGGATTTTCCCTTTCACCACATTAAATATTGTGACTCAAAGCTTCAAAACAGTTGTCCCTTTAATAGGTTTCTCAGTTCCGGCACAACTAATTAGAGGCACCCCTTGCTGACCAACATGACGCTCCCGATAAGCAGAGAGGCTATCTAAAGCAGCAATCAAAAGTAGTTACCAAAAGTTGCCTTCTAGCATCTTCGCTCTGCAAAGGTTTGCCAGTGTGAAAAAAGGTGAGAAAGAACTAGCCACAGAAATCCACCAGCCCTTGCAAGCTATCGTAGCCCTGCTCTCAGCCACTAAGCGCCCACACAGAGACGCACATCGCACAGAGAGTTCCTCTTCTTTCTCTATTTTATAACCCAAAGCCACCCAAAGACTCTGACCAGCTGGAATATTATAACAATTCTTATTGTCATGGAATATT
The DNA here is from genome assembly GCA_023362775.1 of Charina bottae. Classification (NCBI taxonomy): domain Eukaryota; kingdom Metazoa; phylum Chordata; class Lepidosauria; order Squamata; family Charinaidae; genus Charina; species Charina bottae. The sequence continues at coordinate 7,424,765 of JALMGJ010000032.1, read as the reverse complement.
GTAACAGTTGAGGCGGCGGCTCGGGGAGGGTTCCAGCTGTTCTTGGGCAGTTCTTGATCCTGGAAGTTCATGCCCTGATTCTTGGTACCTTGATCCATCAGTCATAAGTTGATCTCTTCCTCCTTACACAAGGCCTTCAGTATATATTGTTTTTGTTCATTCTAGCATGGTACGACGTTTGCCCCCTTTTATCCAAGCTTCCAGATGGGCCTGCAAGTATTCCATTAAAGTGACAGTCCACCATATAGGTCATTAAGCTGGTTGTCCATCATGATCCCCGGAGGTGGTCATTCACGGGACAAGCCTACAAAGTGGTTACGTTTTGTTCAAATGTGGGTTCTCTTTGGTTCAACTCATCTTTGGCTTCTGCATCTCCAAACACCGTTCCAACAGAAACAACAACATACATTAATTACAAAGAATATTGTGATTAATAATACCTGATACAAAGGCAAGGTCTTCTTGTGCATTTGTGCAGTCGTGTCCGACTCTAGGGGCCGGTGCTCATCTCCGTTTGTTAGCCGAAGAGCCAGCGTTGTCCGAAGACGCTTCCGCGGTCATGTGGCCAGCATGACGCACGCGGAACGCTGTTACCTACCCACCAAAGTGGTACCTATTCATCTACTTGCATTTGCGTGCTTTCGAATTGCTAGGTTGGCAAGAGCTGGGGCGAGTGCGGGAGCTCCCTCCGTCACGCGGGGCTGGGGATTCGAACCTCCGAACAAGCCTGGCGTCTTACCCGCTGAGCCACCACGCCCCTCAACATACAATTGTTGCTGCTTTTTTGTTGCAACATACAATTAGATGCTGCTAAATTTGAGGCATTTTGTAATAGAGGCCGCCGGGGTGTTAACAAGCCATACCTTGGCACATGATTTTTGCAGAATTCTCAAACCACCTCTGGGGCTTCCCACAGATGCCAGCTCGTAAAAACACTGCAGACAGAATAAGCAAGTCTTTGGGGTTCAAAATGCATTGCAGCTCCTTCCAGCTCATACCAGCACATGACACGGAAGTCCCCTGTATTCTGATGCCTGCAGAGAATCAATCCCTACCAGTCCAGACTAGCCTGAAACGATGAAATATGTGCCCTGATGACACAGAATCCTTCATTAATGTTGACGAGATTTGCAGGCAGCATGCATTCAATTCAGCACTCTCAAAGAAAAAAGGAGATTCCCTAAGGGAGTCTCAGTTTCTCTTCCTTGAAAGGTACAGGGAGAGATAAACAGAGAATTGATGACAATCCAGCACACGGCCACACCCTGATCGGAAATGTTCTGTGGAAAGGATTCACTCTCTCTCAGCCCAACTCGCCTCACAGGGTTGTTGTTGTGGGGAAAAGAGGAGAAGGAAGGAGTATTAGGTATGTTCGCTGCCCTGAGTTATTTATAAAAATAATAAAGGTGGGATAGAAATTAAACCAATTTATTACAAGGACAAACAGGAATTCCTAAAACTAAGCTCCCAGAGAGACTTCTGCTGCTGGCTACGGAGCAGAAGCAGCTTTGCCCCCAATTCAATCTGTTCTATATCTAGCATGGGTGAAATTCACAGTATATAAGGACAACCAGACACAGATGAACTGAGTATCAGAGGAAGCCGAATGAGAAAGCTAGAGTTTAAAAACAGCAACTCAGCGAACAGATCCTATATTTGAGAATAAAGATTCAAGATTTGAGAATGGAAGTTATGTTTGGGATCAAAATGGATTTCCAGATTACAGATTTCAAATGCTCCAGAAGTTCCCCCAGGGGGCCATGCGTGTCTCCTTCAACTGCAGAGAAGAGGAAGAACCAGAGAGGACAAAGGCCCTTTCTAATTATTTCCCCCCCCCTCCGGGCAAATTGGCAGGGAACTCTGTACCAACCCATTCCTGCTATTTTTAAATCCATTACAGCTGCCTTATATGATGATCTTGATCCTTTAGCTATTAAATCAGTACTCCTTACGCAAGTCACTTAGGAATATGAAGGAATCATTAAAGCTAGTGATCCATGGCATGTTAAAGATTTGAGTAAAGAGGCTTCCCGCAACCAACAGTTTAAATCATTGGGTTTCCCACCCCCACTGGGGGAACTCTCGTTTCAACCCCCCTTCCCATTGCCCTTTGAATTCTAGTTTTTCCCGAGTCCAGAATCTTCTTTCTTTCTTTTTTTTCCTTGCGATCACTCGTAGCCGAGTAAGATTGTCTTCCAAGGGTAGAATCTTAACAGTGGATCCGTAAGTGGCTGCAAAGGCCAATTCTGGATCCGCACAACCTCCCACAATGAGGGCATAGGTTTCCGGGTGGGAGACGGTCATGATGAGGGTTTGCTTGACGTGCCTTCCTCTTAGCTCGTTTCTCCCTTTTGCCCTGTACTTGTGCTTCTTCAAAGTCCGTAGCACCTTTAATAAAGGCTGACCTCCAATTGAAACGCTCATGAGTTAGGGCTTCCCAGTTCTCAATGCTGAAATTACATTTTTTAAAATTAGCTTCGAGAGTGTCTTTGAATCTCTTTTGCTGTCCACCAATATTCCATTTTCCATTCTTAAGTTGGGAATAAAGTAGCTGCTTTGGAAGACGATGGTCAGGCATTCGAACAACATGGCCGGTCCAGCGAAGTTGATGTTGGATGATCATTTTTTCAATGCTGGTGGTTTTCGCTTCTTCTAATACGCTAACATTATTCCGCTTATCTTCCCAAGTAATTGGCAGAATTTTTCGGAGGCAGCGTTGATGGAATCTTTCAAGTAGTTGGAGGTGGCATTTGTAGAGGGTCCACGTTTCACAGGCGTACAAAAGGGTTGGTAGTACAATGGCTTTGTAAACAAGCATTTTGGTCTCCCTGCGAATGTCCCGATCCTCAAACACTCTACGCTTCATTCGGGAGAAAGCTACACTCGCAGAGCTCAGGCGATGCTGAATTTCAGCGTTGATGTCGGCTTATGTATGATTGATGTATGTATGTCGCTGTATGACAGAATACACTGTCAGTACAATAGCGTCTTTGATCTATCTTTGGTGCTGAACTGCTCAGCGTAGTCTCTTGATTAGCAGAGTCTGTGGTTTTGTAACTTTCTGCAAATCTCGCAACACCTACACCTTATTTTACCGGAAGTGTATTTCACCTAAAGTATTCCTTTCAGATTCCTTTCTTAAACAAGCCACAATGACTGAGTTCATATATCACACTAAGCCACAAACTAATTCACAAACTATGACCTCTCGTGCCAAGCTCAAGTTAAACAAATCACATTTTCAATTTGGATTGAAAAATCCAGTACTTACATTTGTTACTTCGCCCCTCCAGTTAATTCTTGTTGTACGTTGTGGCTTTTGGTTCAAAGAACATAGTAAAAATGACACACCCAATCTCTCTCATTCATCCAAGAGGCATCCTTTCCTTTCTATTTCGTTTTCTTCTTTGTACAAATATAACATCCCTTTACATCATCTCTAACTTTTTTGTTCTCTTTGCCCTCTGACAGAAGGGGGTGGGGGAGTGGGAGTTTAGTGTTTGTGTTTTCTCCACAAGAGAGATTGGACATATACAGAGAAGAGAGCATTTAATTTTATTAATGCAACTTGTTATCAAAAGCAAATTGTAATCAATTACTGCAACCTTTTTTCTCCTACCTCTGCTCTGGGGAAAATTCAGCTCTATGGGGGACATGCTCTGCCTCTGAGAATTTTCGATTCTATGAGGTCGAGGCAGGGGGAGCTTGACTAATATGGAGTTTTTCTAGTGCATCTGAGAGAGGGATCAGGGTCAATGGTGCCTTCAGGGGCTATTTTCCATGCATTTGAGTCCCTCCTCCCTTTGTTGAAAAGGGGGAGGAGGTAGATTGAACGTTATGGGGTGTGATGCTCCCCCTGTGCACATGATCAAAATGCCCAACTCTTAGGTCAGTCCTGGGGGGTGCACTTTACTATAAAGGCAATGCTGCCTTTAGGAGCTATTTTCCATGCATTTGATCCCCACCTCCCTTTCCCGCAAAGGGGAAAAACACAGATTCAACTCTATGGGTCAATGTTGCCTTTAAGGGCTACTTTTCATGTATTTCAGCCCCTCTTCCTCCCTTCCCTGCAAAGGGGAAAAACACAGATTCAACTCTATGGGGTCAAGTGGCTTTTAGGAGCTATTTTCCATGCATTTCATCCCCTCTTCCCTTTCCTGCAAAGGGGAAAAGCAGAGATTCAACTCTATGGGTCAATGTTGTATTTCGGAGCTAATTTCCATGCATTCGAGCCCCCTCCCTTTCCTGCCAAGGGTGAGGGGGCAGATCGGCCTCTATGGGGTGCAACGCTCACTTTGTGAGGCCAGTCCTGGGGCGGGGGGCTGTGCTCCCCCAATATGGGCCGTTCCCGGTGCACCTGGAGGGGCAGAGTGAACTCTGGGGGGCCTGGCTGACTTCACCGGCATTTGCACCCCTCCTTCCCGCCCTGTCAAGGGGGAAGGCGCAGACCCAGCTCTCTACGTCTACACGTGCATCCAGCGCCGTGGGAAGGGGGTCCCCCGGGTACGTGGGGGGAACTGACCTCGAGGGGGCCCAGACGCCGCCCGGGGCATCTCCAGCTCCTCTTCCCCGCCCCTGAGGGGACAGAGCCCCATTTACACAGGCCGCGCGGGGGGAGGCGAGGAAGGAAGCAGCGCCCGCAGCTCCCCCCGCCCTTCGGAGGCCCCTCACCTCTCCCTCAGGGTCTCCGGGTGGGCAGCCGCCGGGACCACACCGCCGCCATGGGCCCGCCCGCAGGCTCCGCCGCCGCCGCCGCTTCCACCCGCCGGCGCGCGGACCCAACCCCCTCTTCAACTCTCCTCCTTCCGTTGCGGCAGGCCGCGCCCACAGCATCCCTTCCGCCGCGGCAGGCCACGCCCCGCCGCGGGATTGGCCGCCACGCGCTGGCCACGCCCCTGCGGGCACCATACAAACGGCCGGAGAGAGAACGAACGCCCTCGTCCACCGCGGGTCCTTTTTATCGGCTTGGTAGAGTCGGCGCGAAAAGGAGATAGAAAAAGGAAGAGGTAGCAAACGCTCACTTCCGGGTTTCTTTAGACGACAATGTTCATAGATTTAGAAGAAGAATAGAGCAGTCATATTCAAATTTGAGGTCTACAGACAAGATGGGCTACCTGCCCATCATCTTGACTGCGGGGTTCCTGAAGGGTCGTCTCGCCCCACATCTGTTGGGAGAACCATTGGAAAGGGCTAAACCAAAAATCTAGGAGCTCTTAATATGAGGAGGGAAAGGCATGAGCGGACGCTCTTGCCTTCCCGCTCTATGCTTCCTCAGCTGGGAGGAGGAAGTGACATAAAAGACCCGGTAGTTCAGTGAGCAGCATGCTTGCGCTGGAGGGGAGAGTGGTGAGTTTTCTGGTGCTGAACTGGGTGGGGGGATTTTGAATGATGGGGCGCTACTAAGGACCGACATCGTGTAAATCTCAGTAGTTGTAATTGTTTAATGTTTGCAAGGGCAGTATTGCAGTTAATATGTCTATGAAGGTTCTCAGTCATCCAGGTGGAATTGTCTGTAGCTTGAATCATGTCAACTGGATTTCTATTTTCTCAGTGGAAACGTTTCGCTCCTTATCCAAGGAGCTTCTTCAGTCTGAGCAAAGTTAGTAAGGGAATCCTAAATATGTTTCTAGGTAGCTGTGTGACCTTACACCTGGGGCTAGGTCATGGTTATATTGAGATGTTATTTTAAGTCCTTTTATCATCTAAAGGAGGATCGTTAAGATCACCATGCTGCTGTTGAGCTTGTGAAATGGTCTTAATCTTCCTAGGCACAGAAGACAAAGCAGGGAGGAATATGGGGGAAAGATTGTGCCTGAGGCCCCCACCTCTATTCAAGGAAGGATTTTCCAAGTTGGCATAAATGGATTCCTTGACCCCTCTCTCAAACCACCTATCTTCTCTGTCTAAAATGTGAACATTAATGTCCTCAAATGAGTGTCCTTTTTCCTTTAGATGAAGATAAACTGCTGACTCTGGTCCTGTGGTGTTACTTCTCCTGTGTTGGGCCATCCTCCTGTACAAAAGTTGTTTGGTTTCTCCAATACAGGAGAAATACATTTAGGATTCCCTTACTAACTTTGCTCAGACTGAAGAAGCTCCTTGGATAAGGAGCGAAACGTTTCCACTGAGAAAATAGAAATCCAGTTGACATGATTCAAGCTACAGACATATTGCAGTTAATGTTTGCAAATTGAGCATTGCAATTCATGCTTGCAAATCGAGCGTTGCAATTCATGCTTGTAATGGGGAGCTGCAACGAGTAATTGACCTTGGAGCCGTGCTTTCAGGCTTGGAAAGGAAGAGAAAGACTCTTTGGGGCTTAAATGTTTGGGGTTGCAGCCCTTCTGCTCGTACAGCTGATGGGCGTTGTAGTCGGAGGCATTCCAACATCCGGTGGCTTTACAGGATTGTTGTGAGAACAGGTTGGGAATATTCCCGGTGTGGCTGTAAACTTATTTTTCTTTGTGTGCTTTATATTGTGGAGGTTTTTTTTTTTTTTACTGTTTAAAGCAGAGCTTTCCAAACTGTGTGTTGCGACACAAAAGTGTGTCGCCACACCACCCGGAAGCGGCGGTGCGCACATGCACGGCGGCAGCAGCAGCAGCGGCGCGGGATCAGTGGTTCCGCGTTTTAGCGGAGGCTGCTGCCGCCGTGCGCGCGTGCGCCGCTGCACCGCCACATGCCCCCCGTGCCGCCGCCGTGCACACCGCGGTGGCACTTTGGAAAGCCCTGGTTTAAAGTATGTTTGAGGAGTCCTTGGTGCTCTCTGAGCCTGGTTGTTTTCTTGCAGACGTTTCATTGCGAGGCTAGGCAACATCTTCAGTGCAAAAAGGGAGTGGGACTTGCTCTCTGTTTATCTACCCTGGCTTGTCCTGCTTGTGTTGGTGGAGGTGTTGTTCTCCCCTTAGGAGTTCCTTGATTGGGCTGTTGTTTTCTACTTGGTTGATTGACTGAGTTAACAGTTCCTTGATTAGGGTATATTGTGCTGTTTGATTGTTCCTTTGGTGCTAATCTTGGTGTTAATCTTTGCATATCTGGGTGATGATTGCTGGCAAGGTGGTGTTCTGGTCTTCTGGCTTTTCTATTGTCTCTTATGAATGGTATGTAAATGTTGTTTACCCCTATGTGTCTGTTGATGGCTGATTTGTCTGAGTGCCAAGCTTCCAGGAATTCTCTAGCGTTTTTGGATTTGGCTTGGTTTAAGATGCTCAGTTTCCCAGTTGAAGTATGTTTGTTACCGTTTTTGTCAGCAGGTATGACACCAGGCTTGTTGATTGCAAGTTCGGAGGTCCGAATCCCTAGCCCCGCGTGACGGAGTGAGCTCCCGCACTCGCCCCAGCTCTTGCCAACCTAGCAATTCGAAAGCATGCAAATGCAAGGAGATTAATAGGTACCACTTCGGTACGCTGCCTCTTCGGCTAACAAACGGAGATGAGCACCGGCCCCTGGAGTCGGACACGACTGCACAACTGTGCGGGGGGAACCTTTACCTTTACCTTAGTTACATTTGGGTTCTTAATGTGTTGATGTTTGTTTGTTTGTTAACCTCGTATTTCAATTCAAAGCTGGTTGACAACACTTGCAACATTTTAACTGTTTAACTGTTTTGTCTGTTTATATTTACATTAAGTGGCCACAATCAAACAATTCATATTTAATATAAACATCTCTTCTGCCTCTGTGCACATGTAAGCATTCAGAGTTTCCAGCTGCATTCCAACCAGGAAGCGATGGCTTCCTGATTAAGGATGATCCAAGTGGTTAAATGATTATTTGAAGTTGATTTAATATCCTGGCCCTACTTCTCACAAAAGGTGGGATGAAAAGCTGCAAATATAAAATTCATTCATTATTTGCCTTGTTAAACTAAGATATGCTTGTTTGGTCCTGGATGATGACATTATTACAGTATTATTAGGCTTATATATAGTAACTCAGGGCGGCGAATATACTTAATACTCCTGCATCCTATTTTCACAACAACAGCCCTGTGAGGTGGGTTGGGCTGAGAGAGAGTGACTGGCCCAAACTCACCCAGCCAGCTTTTACACCTAAGGAAATCAATTGAAGAGAATATTTGTAGCTCAGGGTTGAACTGTGGAGTCCTTCGTGCTCTCTGAGCCTTGTTGTTTTCTTGCAGACGTTTCATTGCCAGGCTAGGCAACATCTTCAGGGCACTGAAGATGTTGCCTAGCCTGGCAATGAAACATCTGCAAGAAAACAACAAGGCTCAGAGAGCACCAAGGACTCCACAACACCTAAGGGAAGCCTAGAACTCAGTCTCCTGGTTTCTAGGCAAGTACTTTAACCCAAGTGTACCAACCTTGGCACCTTTAAGATGTGTGGACTTCAACTCCCAGAATTCCCCAGCCAGCATGCTTAAAGTTGCCAAGGTTTAACCACTACACCAGACTTGCTCTCTAGATATTATAGGAGTAGTGTGCCAACCCAGCAGTGCTGACTGATGATGCAGTTCCTTGATACTAATTTTTTTTGCACTCAAAAAAGTGTGTGTGAGTTTTAACCTACATCTTTCCTTGCTTCTTAGAGAGAATGATGAACAGAACGAATACATTGCTTGCAGAGGATGCTCAGCAGTCTGACTTTGCAAAGAAAAAGAAGAAGTCAGGGAAGCTAAGTCGAGAGAAACTCAAGCGGCCAATTGTGCTTTGTGAACCTTCCGATCAGCCACCGCTTTCTTGCCAGGATACAGAAGACAGTGAGGCTGGCCGAAAAAAATCTAAGAGGAAGAAAACCAGGACGGAAACATCTGACTCCCAAGTGGCTTGTTCCTGGGCCACAACAGAGAGTGAGCTGAATTGTGAGACTGAAATTAGTAATTCTGTGCCCAAGAAGAAGAAGAAGAAGAAGAAGAAGAAACACAGACTTAATAAACATGGTAGTGATGATGAGCTCTCGAGACAATCAACTCCCAAAAAACCCAGTAAACTGTGCCAGAAAGAGGACTTGGAAAATGGGGGTGGTGTTTATGATAATATGCCGTCCCATAAGAAGAAGAAAAAGAAAAGGAAACGAATGGAGGATGTCTGTGTCCCTGATGGGCCCGGGAAAGAGAAGGCTGAGGCCACAAGTTCCAATAGAGAAGATCAGATGGAGCTCAGCGATACAATAGACACGCAGATGGATCTCTTTGCATCCTCCCCTCTGTCCTTGTCAGAGATGCCACAAGTGCAGGAGAAAGGAAATGTTCAAGAGGGGAAGTGCTCTCCCACTTCTGATGATTCAGATGTTACCGAGGTGGACCTGGTGACGGAAGGAACATCAGCTGCAGACCATGAACAGACGCAACCTGGATCACCACCAGAATTGCCCACCTCGGACGTTAACACCAGGTGAGCTCTTCTAGTATTTCTTGCTCGTCCTCATCTAGATCAGATGAGGACGGTCACAAGATGCTAGAACTTCGGGATTTGAAATGCTGTGATTTGGGAGTTTCTGGTACAATAAAGAAAGTTGGTGCACTTAAGCCTCATCTGCCCCAATCACGTTCAAGACGGTGGTGTGGAAGTTTTGCTCTTTCACCTCTCTCTGGTCCTTGTTGCACTAACCTTGTTTTGCAGATGGGTGGAGGAGGCTGAAGCTGGGAGCATCATGGCTTGCTGAAGATCGGTTTGACCATGACTGGTTCTTTACTTCAAAACTCTGAATGGCTCTGGCCCTGAAAGACCACTGATAGTCGAGATGCTTGCTCTCTGAACTCAACAGGGGGTTATCTTAGGCTGACGTAGTAGGATGAAGGGATGGGTTGTATTGTTCATTGCTGAACTTCAAGTGAAGAATGCCCCGAGATCTCCCTATCCTGATTTTTGGGACTTACAACTTCAACGGTGAAGTTGCACTTTTGCTTCTTCAGACTTCCTTCAAATTACACTTCACTGCTGGTGTGATTTGCCTTGGTGGTGGTTCAAAGGTGATTTGCTGTAGCCATGTCAGGGAATCGGGGACAAGAACCACGCTGAGAAGGGTTTCCAACTCTAGTTTCTTTATTGTTGTTACCCTGTGAACAGAATCTTGCCAGACTGAGGCTACCTAGACTAAGCTAAGGGAAATAACTCAAAGGACTCTAGGGAGGGGCTGCCTTGAACTTCTTAACATTCCCAACAACAGAGTCCGGGCTGTGAAGTCTCTTATCAGTCTGGAATGCCCTCTCCCCCTGGGAAACAGCACCAGTGTCGGAATCCACCACATCACCCCCTCCTTCAGGAACACATTTCATCACAAGCCTTCTGGATTTTTTTTTGGTTTAACTTCCTGAACTTACCAACCACCCTAGAATTTCTAAGTGGGCTCCATCCAAGCGTTAGAACTAGTTCCAACCCTGCTTAGCTTTCCAAGATCAGCCTTATTTCTCAAATCAAATCAAACCTTTATTACGGCCTTTAGGCCAGAACACTACAATAAAAATACATTAAGCTATAAAAGTAAAGGTTTCCCCTGCACAGTCGTGTCCAACTCTAGGGGGTAGTGCTTATCTCCGTTAGCCGAAGAGCTAGCGTTGTCTGAAGACGCTTCCGTGGTCATGTGGCCGGCATGACGCGCGCGGAACGCTGTTACCATCCCACCGAAGTGGTACCTATTCATCTACTTGCATTTGCGTGCTTTCGAATTGCTAGGTTGGCAAGAGCTGGGGTGAGTGCGGGAGCTCACTCCATCACACGGGTCTCGAACCTCCGAACTTGCAACCTTCTGATCGACAAGCCTGGCGTCTTACCCGCTAAGCCATCATGCCCCGTGCATAAAGCTATAATTATGAATAAAGCTAAGTAGACATAAAAGGCAATAAAATAACATAAAAATAAATTAATATAGTAACAATTCAATTATGAAGTTTGTGTAAATGTTATCAGCTAGCTGGGCACACCACTTTGTTTATCACACTAACAGTTTGTCTTTTTTTCTTTTTTCCTTCTCTGTTTAAGGAATGCTTTACTTGCCCTTTTTGAGTTGTGTTTCTTTCAACTACGAATTTGGTAGCAGGAGTTTAAACCTGCAGGTTTACACTAAAAAGGGGAAAGGGATGGAGGAGAAGAGAAGGGGGAGGAAGTGGATTTGGATATTAATTCCAAAATTACAGTTCTTGTATAACATTCAGCTAGCAAGTTTGGTCTAGTGGTGAAGGCACCAGGCTGGAAACCAGGAGACTGAGAGTTCTAGTCCCGCCTTAGGCATGAAAGCCGGCTGGGTGACCTTGGGCCAGTCCCTGTCTCTCAGCCCTAGGAAGGAGCCAATGGCAAACCAGGAGACCGAGAGTTCTACTCCCGCCTTAGGCACGAAAGCCGGCTGGGTGACCTTGGGCCAGTCCCTGTCTCTCTGCCCTAGGAAGGAGCCAATGGCAAACCAGGAGACAGAGTTCTAGTCCCGCCTTAGGCACGAAAGCCGGCTGGGTGACCTTGGGCCAGTCACTCACTCTCAGCCCAACTCACCTCACAGGATTGTTGTTGTGTGGAAAATAGGAGGAAGGTATGTTCTGCACCTTGAGTTATTTATAAAAATAATAAAGGGATTAAAAAATCTATAATGGAAAAATTTAGAGACAAAGAAAAGGTGGTGTTTGGCTGTGCTGCTGATGTGCTGGCGTTGGGCAGCTATAATAAATTTAAATAAATAATGCTCCATTTTCATCTCCCAACAGACCAGATCAGTCCCCAACATCTGCCCTTGTGGGTTCGAGACACCCATCTCCCAGTGAGCGTCCCCCTTCGGAAACACATTCCCTAGATGAAGATGAGTCCTTGGAATTGCCTGTCTTGGATACAGAACAACTGGAGGCTGTCACCAAGGAACTAGAGGAATACATCCCTCACGTGAGGACTCTGTCGGATTTAGCGATCAAGCAGCTGGCTATACGAGATCTGGCCAGGTTTAGGAATTTTAAGAGAAAAGGTGCGCATTGTGGTTGGGAATGCAACAATAAGCATATCCAGGTTAGGAAAGGGAGGAGGCAAACTTAATAAGAGAAGAGGGGAAACAGGATATTCCGTCTCCAAAACACTACATAAAACGTTATGACAGTGAAACTCTGATTTAACGGACTCCCACTTATCAGACTTTGGATGTGAAGGACCTGATATCTGTCTGGATATCCCTCTGAAACAACGGACAGTCCATTACATTCAAAGTAGTCCGGATGGAGCAGTTAAATTAATTTTAACTTTATGTCATTTGCAGAATGGCATAATGATGCTAGTGATGCAATTACACTGTGTCATAAAAAGGATGACTTCATTACCCAGATGGTGCAAATTGTCACAGATGACATACTTTCATACAGAGCAGACAGTTGGGAATAATGCACACCCCCTTCTCAGCTAATCAAGAATTTATTTGTACTGTCATCGTAAATGAGCTGAAGCGCTAGCTCATTTCTTGTTAACAAAAACCAAAATACAAAAAGTTTGTGTGTGTGGGGGGGGACTTTGTAGATAGAGAGAAAAAGAGAACAATGTAAGAACCTAATTGTAACATATCGAAGAAAACAGTAACTGATCCTGCTCTGAAGTTTGTCATTCCAAAGATTTTCTCTGTGCGTAAAGTTTCCCTTCCCTGAGTTCTAACAACCTCTAACAAAATCACTTAATTTTCCCAGCTGTGCCAAATTATCTTATTTTCCATTATTTTCAGCACCTCTGCTGCTTTCCAGTTCTATACCGTATTTATTTTAGCCAGTGTCAAAGCAAAATGCTATTTAACTGCAGTCATCTATAAGAAACATATAGATCAGGGCTTTCCAAAATTTTCCTGCGGCGACACACCAACCACCGTTGGTGTGTCGCCGCAGGAAAACCCGGAAGTGCTGCCGTTGTGGCAGCACACAAAAACCGGGAAGCGCTGCTGCCGCTTTCGGTTTTTGCGCGCCGCCGTTGGTGTGTCGCCGCGGGAAAACCCGGAAGCGCCGCCATTGCGGCAGCACGCAAAAATCCGGAAGCGCTGCTGCCACTTTTGGTTTTTGCACGTCGCCGTGGCTGTGGTGCTTTCGGATTTTTGCGCGCCGCCGTTGGTGTGTCGCCACGGGAAAACCCGGAAGCGCCGCCATTGCGGCAGCACACAAAAACCCGGAAGCGCTGCTGCCACTTTTGGTTTTTGCACGTCGCCGTGGCTGTGGTGCTTTCGGATTTTTGCGCGCCGCCGTTGGTGTGTCGCCGCGGGAAAACCCGGAAGCGCTTCTGGGTTTTGACGCGACACATTGGGGCCCGCAGGCAGTTTGGAAAGCTCTGATATAGATAGATAGCAGAACTGAGCTTACAAGATGTTAATGTTGAATGGGAAAAAATAGCTTCTGAGTGAATTTTGTCTTGCATAATTGAAAATTAGGTATGTTGATCTTTGAGACAGAGAACCTAATATGCAGCATGACAAATATATACAGTTTTGGCCTCTAAGGGGACACAAATATTTGTAAACACCACATATTAGACGCACAAAATGTTAGAAAGCAAATAGCCTTTTTTCCCCTCTGTTTTAATATTTCATTTTGTTTTGTCTATTTTTTCGTTCACTGCACAAACAATAAGTAGAGACCTTAGTATAAGTATTCAGCTTAAGGCAGAAACCTTTATTGTACAATGAATATTTTGATGTAATTTGCAGTTGTTTATTAATGCTATATTTAGCAGAGGACGTAACATTTAAACAACCTTACACTTAACATTGACATTTCAAATCATAGTTAACACTGATATAAACCTTTTTCCCCCCTCTATCGTTAAAAGCTGAAGTAATCTCAACATTAGGGTGTTAATAATCTCTAGACGAGACTATGTACACACCACTGCATCGAAATAATACAATGTATTACTTACGTCTTATAATAATATAATAAAACAATTAGAAAAACACAGTGATAGCCAATTTCAAAGCTAGCCTAAAATTTTCCTTTCTGGCATTGTTTCATTCTCCCATCTCCATCTTGCTGTCTTGTAGGTGTTGCCGTGAAGTTCGGTGTGTTCTCCAAAGCAGAAAATGACTTATTAAAAAAAAACGTTGAGGCTTTCTTGGAAGAAAGCGGGATTGAGACGGCTGAAAAGCTCCTGTTCGCCCACAGATTTCCAGAAGAGCAAGCCGAAATTAAGAGACGGAAATGCCAGTACTTATTTTGTGAAAGCATTGGTGAGTGTTTGCCAGCTTTGTACTCGATAGCCAGAATGAAGCCCCGCCTGTGCCCATTCATATTAATCATTGTGAAGACATACGGGTCGTCCTCGCTTAACAACCACAATTGGGGCCGGAATATCGGTTGCTAAGCGAAGTGGTCATTAAGCAAATCCGACCCAGTTTTACGACCTTTTTGCAGTGGTCATTAAGTGAATCACCACAGGTGTTAAGCGAACCACGTGGTCGTTAAGTGAACCACATGGTTCCCCATTGATTTTGCTTGCCAGAAGCCAGCCAGGAAGGTCAAAAATAGTGATCATGGGACACTGCGACGGTCATAAATGGGAACTGGTTGCCAAGTGCCCAAATTGTGATCATGGGGAATGCTGCAATGGTCGTAAGTGTGAGGACCAGTCGTAAGTCAGGTTTTTCAGCACCTTAGTAAGTCCAAACCATCACTAAGTGAATGGTTGTTAAGCGAGGACTACCTGTAATTATAAATCTTGTTTGCTTTGTTTTTTCATGTTATTTGCATTAGTTCTAAGATAGTTCTAATACTTTCATCATCTTGTCCACAGCTCAGGGTATTCCCCGGCCCTGGAGACTTGTATATTATCGGGCTAGGAAAATGTTTGATCCTCAGAATTACAATGGACGGTAAGAAAAATCACTTTATTCTTTAGCAGAAGCCACCATGGACATTTCCTGTAGGAACTTCACCTTCAGGTGTATTACATGAATGATGAAATAATCTAACTTTACTCAAGGAGATGGGTGCAAACCTAAAGATTTCTAATTATACGCAAGGGATTTTTGAGAAAACATTAGGAGTACTTTCCTAAAGATATATACTGTTTGTGGGAAAAGCACCTTTAGATGATTGTAGATTCTCCTCCATATGTGGCATTTAAGCAGAAGCTGAACTGCCACTAATGAAATATGTGTTATCCATAGGTTTCCCATATTATCAGCCGTGAGTTTGAATGCATGAACTTTAGGATGTCCCTTCTGAGTCTCTGAGTGGGGAGATCCAAGTCCATCTTCCCATTTCGCTGTGTCTGCAGGTAGTCCTTGCTTAACGACCACAATTGGGACCGTAATTTCAGTTGCTAAGTGAAGTGGTCATTAAGCAAATCCAACCCAATTTTACGATCTTTTTTGCAGCTGTCGTTAAGCGAATCACCATGGGCGGTAAGCTGTGAACTGGTTGCCAAGCGCCCAAATTGTGATCACGTGACCGCAGGGACACTGCGATGGTCATAACTGTGAGGAACGGTCATAACTTGGTTTTCCCAGGACCGTTGTAAGTCCGAACTGTCACTAAACAAATGGTTGTTAAGCGAGGACTACCTGTATTCGACCTTGCAGGGTATTTAGAAGCAAGATTGAGATGGAACAGCAGCGTTCATCACCTTAACCTCTTTGGTGCAAAAGCTGTCTATTATTATCAACCAACTTTTTAGCAAATGTATCACCGGGCTAAGACGGATGAGCAATATGAAAGATGAAATGAAAGGGTTGCCGAGCCTAAAAAAATTAAAAAGAAAGAAACTCTATAGCTGTTGTCTCCTCTTTTTTTAAAAAAGTATTTTTTTATTGAAAGAGGTTTTACATAAGCTTAAAAGACTATGGAAACATATAAGGAAAAGTAGAAAAGAAGGGAATGTAAAAAAATAAAGGAAAAAGAGAAAGATAACAAAAGAAAAAGATACTTAAAGAAGCGACTTCCGATCATCTTTGCAGTGGTCACAGACTGTAGCCATTGTCTTCTAAGTTGGATCGTGTGGATCCAAAAATGAGGGACTTTTTTTTAAAATCAAGGCCAACTCAAAGCCACACGGTTGGCTTAATGCCCCAACCTCTTTTTAGGTATTCGAAGAAAGAAAAGAAACAGCTGTATAAGTATCACGCCATGTATGGAAACAACTGGAAAAAGATTTCTGAACTTATGAATCGAAGCAGTCACTCAATCGCCTTGAAATATACGCAGATGATAGAGGGTAGGTTGATGTCTTGGTTCCTCCCTTTCCTCCACCCCCTCTTCTAAACCCCAGACTTTCTCTATGTAGATTAACAGTTCTCCATCAGTTGAACAGCTTGGCCACACCCTACACGGCAGCAGAATTGATTTCTTTGGTGTTGGCAAGGGAAGAAACCACACTGCATATTTCTCTAGACTCCATCGGTCGGTCTGAATAGCAAACCAGGTTGCCCTTGTCTGTTTCAGATGTGCATCAGTTAGTTTAGTGAAACCTTGATATTTTCAGACCTTGATGCAGTAGACTAAATCCCATTGTGGTTTATCTTAGCAAATTGGCCGTATCTTTATTACGTTCTTACATATAAGCTCAATATGACTGGGTTTTTTTTTACATCATTACACAACTGGTGAAAATTCCATCGTTCGCATCAATTTACATCATTACATAAATTACCAGACTTGGAGACATCCTAGATAGAGGATAGATAGAGCTGCTCCGCCCAGTTAGTCTGTAGATTCCCAATTATTTCCCAAGGTTTCACTGTATCTCTCACGGTGACCCAGTTTACACTTCTGAATAGATATCCTTTATATTTGCTCTTTGGAAAAATTCAAGGAAGATTGGAGACCTGAATCCCTGTTCTTGGATCTGTTCAGAAACTCAAGTTTAGCTTCTTAGTATGGGTAGGAAAGAAACCGTACTTTTATTGCACATGCATACCCAGATCCTAATTAGTGGCTTGGAGAAGCTGAAATGTTGTAAACTAGTCATGGTTCTAGACACCCTTGGCATACCCTGCTCCGGTCATCTCCTGTCAACCCAACAGTTCGAAAGCTAATGCAAGTAGATAAATGGGTACCACCTTGGTGGGAGAAATTGCTGGCGTCCTGTTGGGGGTCACCCTCCGGAACGAAGACCTCTTGAATGGCGACGGAGACGACAGATCCCGAACAGCAACATCCAGGACGTCAGCAGCCGACTCTGAAAGCAAGGTATTCTGGGACATGTAGTCCAATACCCATGGAAAAAGAGTTGGTTCCCTTACCCCTTTCCCTTAGCGCGCGGTAAAATGTTGTTAATATATGAATGTATAATATATGAAAATGCAATGTATGTAAGCCGCCTAGAGCCCTCTGTTAGGGAGGGGATAGGCGGGGTATAAATACGATAAATAAATAAATACATACATACATACATACATACAGATTAGGTGCCAATTGATAAAGAAGCGCTAACTGTGTCATTAAAGAAATGGAACCTGAATCATCCAGGAAAAAATAACCTACCTCTAAATTTCAACCAGTACATTTTTCTTCGAGGAAGAAAAAGAAAAAAATTCTATTAATCCATAATTAATAACTAGATAACCCAGAGCCCATTCCAATCTTTTTCTGAGCCTGCACAGTTGGTATAAGTTGGATTTAGTTGCCGTTTTCTGCCATTGCAAACAATTCCCCAACTAACACTGTTGTTAGTTTTGAGCAGGAGTGCTTCTTTCAACCACCTATTAGACTGAGCAATTAGATCCTTTAGTTTAGCATACCAGATAGCACATTGTTCTGTTTCCACTGATGGGAAGATCAGACTCATTCTGCAAAATGTCCAGGGCTCAATGTAGGCCATATCTGTCTTGCTTTCTTGTATTTATATATATATATATATATACACATGTACAGACTCCAATTTTGGTCCTTGGAGTAAAGAAGAAACTCAGAGACTCATTCAAACTCTCAAAGATATTCTGAGAAAAAAAGTGAAAGGCTTGGATTCTGCTTTGGAGAAGGGGGACGCCGATGAGGCACTCACCCTCCTGCGAGAAAATCTCTACAAGGATATCGGCTGGATGAAGGTGGCGGCCAAAGTGGAGACCAGGGGTTGGAGACAGTGTAAAAGGAAGTGGTGAGGATCAAGGTGGGGGTACGGGCTCCATGCATTGTTGGCACTGAACATGGGGTAGTGAGGGAGAATGGTCTCTTTGTCCCCTAATGTGCATGCGCATTACTTGAGAACATGCCTCAAAGATGATTGGCAGGAGGACAGCCATGTCAGTCTAAAAAGGTAAAGGGTCCCCCTGCACATTTGTGCAGTCATGTCCGACTCTAGGGGCCGGTGCTCATCGCCGTTTGTTAGCCGAAGAGCCAGCGTTGTCCGAAGATGCTTCCATGGTCATGTGGCCGGCATGATGCACACGGAACGCTGTTACCATTCCACCAAGGTGGTACCTATTCATCTACTTGCATTTGCATGCTTTCGAATTGCTAGGCTGGCAAGAGCTGGGGCTGGTGCGGGAGATCCCTCCATCACGCGGGGCTAGGGATTCGAACCTCCGAGCTTGTGATCTTCCGATCGACAAGCCTGGCGTCTTACCCGCTGAGCCACCACACCCCTACAGTCTACAGTAGCCCAAAATCACGAGGAGTCTGGTAGCACCTTTATAACAAATTTTATTAAAATGTATTAAAATTAAACAAATTTTATTAACCGCCCAGAGTCCCTCCTTCGGGGGAGATGGGCGGTGATAAAAATGTAATAAATACATTTAATAAATAAATAAAGGCATAAGCTTTCATGATCTATATCAGTGTCTCTCAACCTTGGCAAATTGAAGAGGTGTGGGGTTCTGGGAGTTGAAGTCCAAAACTCTTCAAGTTGCCAAGGTTGAGAATCACTGATATAAATCATCACCTGGCAGCTCCCTCCTGCATTCTGCATAGAGCAAACGGGCCAGACTTTCCACAAAAGAAACATCGGACCCAAGTTTGACATCAGGACTCAGAACGGGTATAAAGTAATAGCAGTCACCAACTGTTAGGAATGTACAGATCCACTTGATTTCCAAACACTGATTTGATTTGGATCATTGAATCAGTTCAATTCCAGTCTATTTCAAACTAGTTTGATTTTTTTTTTGTTCCCTGAAATTATTTGGACCCTTCCGTAATACTCCATCCAGTTTTTTTCTTTCTTTTTAAAGGACCTCAATCATAACGAAGAAGATGGTGGGAAAAACGCATTTCCGTGGATTGAGCAACTTGCAGTTTAAGATCGACCTCATTGAAAGGTGCTAAGAGACTTAGTGCTGTATTTCTTTTTTCTTAGTATTTTTATTTAAAACAAAGCTGTCTTTTTTTAAAAAAAAAGATAACGTCAATAAATGGACAGATAATGACTGAAATTATACAATTAATGCTCAATTAATAACATTAATAAAAGATAAACCAAAAGTCATATTCATGAGATCGGCAGCTATATAAATCTGATAAATAAATAAAGCAAAGTACGTTGAGTTGTTTTACAATGAAAATAAAGCAACGAAATACATGTGGATAACCAATCAGTCTTGAATAACCTGTTAAGTTGAGGTATTAATGAAGATTTATTTTGGGGCTTTCAGATTGTATGAGCAGAACGTTGCGGACACCAATGAAATCGACTGGGAGCGCATCGCTAACGTTATCGGGTAAAAAGCTACCATCAGTCTTGGGGAATCTGCGAGCTTAGTGCAGTTTTGCTGTAGCATCTAGAGCAGGGGTGCAAACTTCTGCGCGGGGACCGGAGGCCATGCGGTGCCACTTCCAAGGGACTTTTGCTCCGCCCATGCTGATGAAGCTGTCACCAAAATGGCAATGCGTATGGGCCAGGTGAATATATTTCTTTTTGGGGCCATGGGCCAGATGATTTTGGGCAGCGGGCCACATCCACCCCAAGGGCCGTAGGTTGCCAACCCCTGATCTAGAGAGAAGTGGCAGTGGTCTGCCTCAAAGGGCCGTAGAGATTCGGGGCTGAAATTAAGTGTGGGACAAGCACAGGGTCAACTTGCGTTCAAGACATCTCCAAAGCCTGATTCCTGAAGGGTGAGCAGTTAGGAATTCCGAGCATGAGAACTTGAGGAATACTGCAAACTGTTGTGCCTGTTGGTCGTGGTGGTGGGGAATCTAAACAAAAGGACTTGTTCAGTTTGGTGGTAGGTCGGATGAGATGCGCAGGAGCCAAAATCGGAGGAAGAGGATGAAAATGTAGCCCATCCTATATTTAACTTGGTAGCCGTATAACCTTCCCCCAACCTGGGGCCACTCTTGACGTGCGTTGGACTACAATGTCCATCATTCCCAGCTGATCTGGGCTCAGCCTGATTTTGGGCTAGCCAAGACTGTATTTTCCGTCTACGGGCTGGTAACGCTGGAAGGTTTCTTCGCCAGGCTGCATCAAGCCACCCATAATCTCTCAGCCCTCCCCCCCCCCAGTTCCCTTTCCATCTCTGCTACGAAATTCTGGCCCATGCAGGGATTTAGTTCGCAGCCTAAAAAAGCGGCTTAACACAGCTTAAAAATCAAGCAGGAGGAATAACCTACAACCCACCATCACCAGCACTGATTTCAGGTCTTCCGCCTTGTCAGCCTTGCGAGGTAGTCCAGATAAGCACACCCAGTAGTACTAGCTCTGTCTTTATTGTAAGGTTACATAACAGAATCTCGCAAGTCTGAAAGTATATCTCCCCCCCCTCGCCTTTACAGCCGAAGAAACTAGGGAGGGTCCCTTCTGAGACGCTTCCCACGCCCCTTTTCCTTCTGTGGGCTCAGCTGCCTCTTATCTGACTGTTGTCTAGTCTGCGGCTCTTCCTCCTGTCTCCCAAGGTCATTCCCACATGCCTCTGCCCCGCAGGGCACATCCAAGCTCAACTCCTGGTTCCTCCATGGACATATCCGAGTATTTTCCATGGCAGCAATGGCAGGCTGGTTGGTCCTTGTCTGCTTCCAGGGTGTCTTTGCAGCTTCTCAGTCTCACCTCCTGCCCTGGGGATCCCCTGGTGGTCTCCCATCCCAGCATTAACCACGCCTGCTTGGCTTTGGGGCCAGATGAACTCGGCCAAGGTGGTAATGGCTAACTGGGAATTCTGAAAAGGTAGCAAGCTGCTGGAGACTTTTCTTCTCCGTCTACCGGCTTGCAACACGGCCTCTCTTTCCTTGACTATCTCATTCTCTCCCCCAGAAACGCTCCTCCAGATTACGTCCAAAGCAGATATTACAGACTCAAGACAGCGCACGTTCCTTTTTGGAATCAAAAAGATTTCCCAGGTAAGTGTCTCTGCACCCTGCCCTTAATTGCTGGTGGCCTTGCAAAAAGCAAAAAGAAAGCCTTTTCAGTTAGCGAGCAAAGGTTTCCTCTGGCTATCTTCTGCCGGCTAGAGTGTTTGCGCTGTGGGGCAGTTTGCACACACACGTGCACAAGTGTTGAAGGCACAATTGCTAAAAATGCGGCTGAGAGGGTTTGGGGTGACACGTTTCAAATCCTCGTTTTGCTCTTTTATGGAAACATCTCGGATGTTACCGGTATTACAGGCGAAAAACGGGTGGTTTGGGGGAAGTATATCATATATCTGACCTTGAAAAAGATAGTAAACGGGGTCGGGTCTGGTGAATACATGAATGGGAGACCACTGAGAAGTTCCAGAGCTGAAAGTCAGATAGGGAAGTTGAAAAGAAAAATTCTGGGAAAAGGCAGTGATAGCCACTTCCGGTTTATTATCAAGGAAGCTACGAAGGTAGTCACCAGGAATTGAGTTTGACTCCAGGAATTTTTAACTTCTTTCCACTTCAAGATAATTATAGAATTATCATCATCATCATCATCATCCAGGCAAATTGCAGAATGCCTTTTAACACAAAGGCTCCAGAAGGAGTTTGTGGCACTGTCGTCAGCCACACCTCCTAAAACTGGACACTCTCGTCTCCTGCCCCTTTGAGGCAGAAAGCCCGCCTTCAACTTGTATGCCCTGTCTTGTGTATTCTCCCAAAAATATACAACAATCCAAAGAAAGAAAACAGAAGCACAAACTGGGAAATGTAGCCTCATGCTAAAATCTCAGGAGCTGTCAGTGTCATCCTTCCCAGGTGGACCAGACAGGAAACACGACCAGATGAGCTAATTCTACTTTATTGTAAGGCTACATTGACAGAATCATGCAAGTCTGAAAGTACAAATCTCCCCCCATCTCCTTTACAGCCCGAGAAACTAGGGAGGGTCCCTTCTGAGCCTCTTTCTCTGCCCATTATGCAGCTGTGGGCTCTGCCGTCTCTTATCTGACCGTTCCCTTGGCAGCGTCTCTTCGCCCGTCTCCCAAGGTCTTTCTCACATGCCATTACAATCAGGTCCCACGTGGTCGTCTTTCCAGAATTCATGTCCTCCTTGGTGATCTTCCACCCCCTTGCCAATGCCTTTGACCGAAACATTTTTTCCCCCTAGAAATTATTGACTACCTTTTTGAAGTGACGCTGCCCACGTTGAAGGAAAGCATGGAGCGACTGGCCCGAAAACAGAGAAGGAGGAACGAGGACAGGAGCTGGAAAAAGTCCTTCCAGTTCAACGACATCTTCCGGGACGAGCTGGAGGAGGACGAATTAATCTCCGAAGACGACAGCGACGAAGAGATTGGAGAAGCCTGTCACGTTGACGGCTGAGATGCCACCCAACGCTGTGAATTCCTAACAAATGCCGTCAATAAGAAACAGGAAGGGCGAATCCTGGATATTGCGGGCGGGGGGGGGGGGAGATCACGGGTTGCTCCCATTTGCTCCCCTGTTTTTATTTTTAGAGAAAAAAATGTAACTATTTAACTTTTTACTGATGCTGCTTCAGATGTTTAGGAGAACGTTGGGTTCTACAGAAGGGAAAACGTGGTTTGGCTCGTGGACGGTTCTCCTCTGCTAGGAAATGGCTCTGCAAAGCTTTGGGCTACACGTGGCATATCCTACGGAGGTGTGTTTTGATCTCAGAGGGAGCTCTCAGCTGCATAACTGAGACGTGCCAAGTCAGGTCCTTGGTACAGTTCATGCTCAAGACCGTTGTAGAGAAGAGTTGCTGAATTCCACAAGGCAAGGGGTCCCTCCGAACAGCAGAATCCGGATGATTTTTGTCTTTTGGGTGTGTAAAGGGCATGGTCACGTAAAGATTTGACTTTTATTTTTCCAAAAGGGTTGTCTGGCCGGGTGGGTTCTATTGTATGCAATATTTGTACATTGGTTTTCATTAAAATTCTTTTTTTAAAAAAAAAATTGAATGGCATTAAGCAGAGTCTCATCTTTGACCCTTTCTGGCTTTCTTGATGGATGTTTCTGGAGCTCAGGTATGTGGTACCCTTTTTGATAGCCCAAACCTGCTCTTGCAGGTCAAAGGAATGATGTGAAATGGACAGCCCTGAGACTTTCTGATTATCGAGATATTTTTTTTTCATAATGGGTTCATTTTTCTTTCTCCTTTTTTTAAAAACTCTGTTAACGCCTCTTTTAAGCTTAAATTCCATTCTCTTACGTTTTCCACCTTGAAAGAGAAGGGGACCTGCCTTGTTGAATTTTGCTCGGAAACCAAGTTGCACCAGGATTTGGTTACACTTTCTAGATTCGACTCCAGAGGGAGGTTCCTGAGCTTGGATGAAACTGGCCGGGCGTATAAATTACACGACGTTTGTTATCGAGCCCACAAAGCAAATCTATTGAACCCTGAGCATGCTCATAACTCATTCATCCCTACAGATACACCATATGTCATGGCAAAGGGGTTCCATTTTGAGAGCCGGTCTAAATTCAGCCAAGGATGGGCCACAGATGCTACTGACCGGTCAGACCCAGATGTTAGAAGGTGGGGGCTTTCCTGCTAACCCTCCTTTGGTCCTTTCCCAAAAACTGAAGGCACTAAAGGTCATGTGTTTCACTCTGATCCTCCAGGTGAACCCCACTTCCAGAAATCTGGGGTTTCCCTGTTTCTGCAACCAGACAGTAATCCAAATTACTTCTCCCAAAAGATACTTAAGATGTGGGTCTCTTTTGGTCCCCTTAATGCCTTCCTGGGTCTATATTTCAAATTGAGTCTTCTAGTTGTTCCTCTCAAGCAATCAGCATCTGCCCATCCAAACTGTTGTCCATCGTGTCCTTGACCTTCTTTTCCCACATCCCTTCAGCTTTTTCACTTTTCCCCCTGAAGCTTACCCCCTCCTTGCTGCAACAAAAACAGAAAAATATCCGGTACCAATTCAGGTTCCTCTTTTTGCACAAATTATGCCAACTTGGGACCAAGCTTGGAGCGTTCAAAATATTTTGAGTTCCAAACGGCTTCGTATCTTATCCCAAACGTAAAAGGGAAAAAAGCTCCAAGGGGCCATTTTAAACTTGGAGCCCTTGCACTGAAGTTGGAACAGCTGTTGGGTTGAAATGGGACTTGGGAGCTCAAAATGGGAAAGCACCTGAACATCTGGCTTGTCTGCTGCATGGAGGTTTAGAGACAGCTGGCTTGCGTGGGTGGGTGGGTGTTCGTTTGTAAAATGTATTGAGAGTTTTTCCCCCTAAGAACATAAAATATTGAAAGGTGCCTCTCCATTTAGAGAGGGGAGGTGCAAAAACACCACCATGGATAGTAGAGATACTCAGGAAGGTGTACATTCAGTGTATGAGTGCCATGCTCCCCACGGAGGGGAACCCAGATAGACAAGCTTGCCTCTCGCCCCCAAGCAAGCGAGCAAGCAAGACGGATCCAGAGTCGATCTATTTACATGCCTGCAGTTGGTTGGCAACACTTGTAGACGAGTTGGCTTCGTGCATGTTCAGTTGGATGTTGCTATCTGAACGTTGTTAGCATTCTGGTTACCATAAGAACCGGCCTCTCCATTCCCTGGGCTGGGGGGAGCCTCGCTACTGGATCAAAGGGACCTGATGCAACCAGATCTGTGGACTGGCTGAAGTTTCACTCTGCTGGGCCCAAGTATCTGTTTTCCCCCAAAGGGTTCTGCGAGGCGCAGAGGTGGGGCCGGTCCCTGCTTCTCCCTCCCCCAGCCTTTTGCAGCCCCCCCCCTCTCCCGCATGGTGCATCCCTAAGGAGTTGGGAGCCCAGGAGCATCTCTCTCTCGTGCAGAAGACACCTGGAGAGCAGCAGCGGCCGGCCGCCATGGCGGCCCCAACCGTTGCTAAGAATGCCCCTGTCAAAATAGTCCCACCCCGCCGGCGCAGCGCCAGCCAGATCTGCCCACCGCCCCGGCGCCCCATGACCCTGGCTGAGCTGTACCCCGGCTGCGAGAACGAGCGGCTCGGGGTGGCCCGGGAAAGCATGCTGCAGAATCACCTCATTGCCAAGGTGAGTGACCCTGAGGGGCAGTGGGCCCGGGGAGGGAGGGAGGGAGGGGGGAGAGATGAGGGAGGGATATGGGAAAAGGGAGGGAGGGAGGAGTATGGGGAAAGAAGGGAGGAAGTAACGAAGGAAGGAGGGAAGGGTATGGGAAAAGGGAGGAAGGAAGGAAGGAAAAACAGAAGGAGGGAGGCAAATGGGAAAAGAAGGGAGGGAGGGAGGGAGGGATATGGGAAAAGGAAAAAGGGAGGGAGGGAGGGAGGGAGGGAAGGAGGGAGGGAGGGAGGGAAGGAAGGAAGGAAGGAAGGAAGGAAGGAAGGAAGGAAGGAAGGAAGGAAGGAAGATGGGAAAAGAGGAAAGGGAGGGAGGGAGGGAGGAAGGAAGATGGGAAAAGAGAAAAAAGGGAGGGAGGGAGGGAGGAAGGAAGGAAGGAAGGAAGGAAGGAAGATGGGAAAAGAGGAAAGGGAGGGAGGGAGGGAGGGAGGGAGGGAGGGAGGAAGGAAGGAAGGAAGGAAGGAAGGAAGGAAGGAAGGAAGGAAGATGGGAAAAGAGGAAGGAGGGAGGGAGGGAGGAAGGAAGGAGAGGGCCCTGGGAAGAAGG
This sequence comes from Charina bottae, assembly GCA_023362775.1. NCBI lineage: Eukaryota > Metazoa > Chordata > Lepidosauria > Squamata > Charinaidae > Charina > Charina bottae. The sequence goes on along the minus strand of JALMGJ010000032.1, from coordinate 7,398,960 downwards.
AAAGGAAAAGGAAGGAAAGAAGGAAGGAAGGACAGACGGACGGACAGACCAGGGTAGACCAGCTGTTGTTCTCTGTATGGTCTGGATGCTCCCATATCAGCTGGCCTCTGACCACCTTGGCTGAGGCCGATGGGATTTGGAAACTGGAGGCCCATTCAGTCCAAACTACAAGTTGTCCCAAGACAAGATGTCATGATTGTGTTTTCGGATGCCCCAGCATCGTGCTCTGAACCAGAAAGCAGAGCTGGGGAACAGGGGCTTTCCAACAGGAGGGGTATCTGCCCTCCCATGCCCCACAGCCAGCGTGGCCTTGGTTAAGGATGATGGGAGCGGTAGTCCCACATTTGTAAGGCTCGACCGGAGCAAATCAATCAAGCAATAAACGTTGCAACCTCCCCATAGCCCAGAATTGCAGGGCTGGGATACCTGGTCAACAGGTGCCCTGTGCTCCGACTCTTAAGCTTCTGCCGGAGAAGGACAATCTTAACGAGCAGGTAAAATGCAAATTTTGAATGCTGGGGAAAAGGAATTGCTTACCTAGTTTGAACACTAGAGGGCAGCACCGAATGCTATAATTTCTTGGCTTCTGCTTGGAACAGCTGATCCCAAAGGGGAGCCTTCCAGGGGTGTTGGAACTACAACTCCCAGAATTCCCAGTAGCATGCTCTTTGGGAATTCTGGGAGCTCTGCTCCCCATATCTTTGGGAGGCAGAAGTGGGGAAAACGTGGAAACGGAGGAGGGAAGAGGGTTTTTTTGGTTGTGCCAAGTACTGGAACGATTCTAGCCTTGAAGCATCTCTACCCAGCATCCTCTCCCAGAGACTGTGAGTTATAATGGCTACCCTGACTGGTTTATCATTGCTTTTTATTGCTATTAATACTTTTTACGGAAGAATTTTATACAATAATGAAAGCACAAACTTAAGAAAGAGGAAAAGAGTCAAGAAAAATAGTGAATAGGTAAAGAAAGAAAAAAGAAAATCTTCTTTACAGCAGTTGCAAATAAATTTATCATCTGTCCTCCCTCTTTAAGGTTACATCATAATTCCCTTCTTCCCATATTTTACTCCTTCTGATCATCGGATCCATTATATATATAATATATACATATACATATACATATACATATACATATACATATACATATATATTATTTATTTATTTATTATTTAGATTTATCCCTGCCCATCTCTGCCATGGCAGACTCTATATATATATATATAAAATATATAAATGTTATATATAAATATATATATAATATAAAATATATAAATGTTATATATAAATATATATATAATATATAAAATATATAAATGTTATATATAAATATATATATATAATATATAAAATATATAAATGTTATATATATAAAATATATATTTATATACGTATATACGTTAATATAATATAATATAATATAATATAATATAATATAATATAATATAATATAATATAATATAATATAATATAAACGCATGCAGTTACAGGAATCTGTTCTTAAAGCACACTGTATTTCCCTTGAAAGCGAACTATGCAAACAACTTTCCATTTAGGAAAAAGTACTGTTTCATTTATGACGCCCTCCCTTCCAAGAAAAAAAATGCAAAGAGTTTCGAGGGGGATTTTCCCCTCAGAAATGTCATGCACAGAACGAAAATCCACGCACGCCTCAATCCCATTTGAGAATCCCTAAATGCGTGTGCGATATTGTGCACTTTTCTTCTCTGGCCACGAGAGGGCAGCCTCTCCCCAGTTTCCTTTCTCAAATGTCTTCACTGGGGAATCTTTTAAAAGTTGCTTCAAACGGGAGAGGGCAACCTTTTTTGGGGGGGCAATAACCCCCCCTTTGGCTGTTGATTGATGTTCCAGGGGCTCCTCTTCCAAAAAGGGAATTGGCCCAAGAGATGAAGGGGTTCAGGCCAGGAGAAGGGCTATATTTTAATCAACATTAACATGGATGTATGTTTGTATTCAAGGATCCCATTTCTTTCTGAGAATTACAATGTAGAACATTGCATTATCTGCAGTCTTTGGGGGGGGGGGGCAATGTCCTGAGTGTTTCTCTTAAGTGGGTATCTAAAAGTGAAGTCTTCCTAAAATCAAGCTATTATATGGACACATCCATATTGATCTCTTGGCAATAATATAGAACAGGGGTTCTCAGACTGGAGCCAAATGGCCTTCTAGGGCCCTTAGATATTTCAAGGGGGTCCCCAGGCAAGAAACATATAACCCAGGGGGGGCCACGACACATACCCGAGGGGGGCCACGGAAAACAAAGTGTATTACCACTGCAGATACCGTCTTTGTTGATGCCAGAAAATGTATGAGTTACTATTCCATGTCTGTAGGTTGAGTCATGGCAACTGGATTTCTTTCTTTTGGTTGAAACGTTCTGCTGCTTGTCCAAGTAGCTTCTTCAGTCTGGGCAAAAGTTCCATGTCTGTATCTGGGTCATGGGGCCTGGACAGGAATGGGGGGGGGGGGGCACAGGAGAAAAAACATGGGTGAAGGGGCCATGGGTGAAAAAAGGTTGAGAAACCTTGATATAGAAGACTTTTCTCACTGCCTCCCTCAAGAATTATTGTGACTTCCTACTCTACAGTCGTGGAATTTGTTGCATTTGAGACTTTCTTTCTTTCTTTCTTTCTTTCTTTCTCTTGTCTTTCTTTTCTTTCTTTCTTTCTTTCTCTCTCTCTCTCCTCTCTCTCTCTCTCTCTCTCTCTCTCTCTCTCTCACTCTCTCTCTCTATCTCTCTTCTCTTCTCTTTCTCTTTCTCTTTCTCTTTCTCTTTCTCTTTCTCCCTTCATCTCATTCCCATGTCCTTCCTTCCTTCCTTCCTTCCTTCCTTCCTTCCTTCCTTCCTTCCTTCTCCTTTGACATCCTTCCCCCAAGGGACACTTTTTAATTTCTACTCTTTTGCTTAATTACAATATTCGTTTCCATTCGCCGAATGAAAACCGGGGGCGGGGGGGGAGGCAAACTGGATCTCTGATACAATGAATTATCCTCAGCATATGATTGTCATGAAGATTTGTGCCTGTATCGTGCCCACGCAGAGATGTCAAAAAGTGCGCATTTTGAAGGATACAATGTTTTGTGGATGGGTTGGCTTCAAAATGCAAATTAAATCAATTCCTCCACCCACCCACCCCCGCCTTACTAGACCCAGGAAAGTTATCTTATGGCATACAGAAAATTCCATTTCAGTTCAGCCAGTAAAAAATTATTAGGTATTATGGACAGCAGCTGTATCAACAAAATTGGGATAGATGAAACAAGGGTCCGGTGCAAAATAGATTTCTGTTTTCCTATGATTTAGACAATTGATGCGTTTCTATTGCACAAAAAGGGTGATAAATCAGCAGCTGGTGCAAAAGTTGTGAAATCTGTGCATGGCGAATCTTTTTTTATACTCAGAGGCAGATGAAATCCCCAGAAACTCTCTGAATGGGTTCATGCAACACGTTAAAATCCTAAACTTGAGTTGATAAAACTGAATTGCTCTCTTCCCATAATATGCTATGCTAAAGCATAAGATTCTGTGGCCACATGTTTTGCCCCGCGGGTGAAAGTGAAGGCTGCACTCACAGCTGTCCTGAACCCCCAGCGACTCAACGCCAGCTCAGCCCGGCTTAGCCTCTCTTGCACATCTGGATTTTAAGTGTGCATTGCACCTCTCCGATTTAAATGAGAATGGGTTTGGGGGTGTTCTTTCCTGCCACCTCCGCTTTGGGGGCCAGGTATGGGTGACAGCCTCTCTAAAAGGTAACGGTTCCCCCCGCACAGTTGTGCAGTCGTGTCCGACTCTAGGGGCCGGTGCTCATCTCCATTTGTTAGCCAAAGAGCCAGCGTTGTCCGAAGACGCTTTGCGGTCATGTGGCTGGCATGACGCGCGTGGAACGCTGTTACCTTCCCACCGAAGTGGTACCTATTCATCTACTTGCATTTGCATGCTTTCGAATTGCTAGGTTGGCAAGAGCTGGGGCTGGTGCGCGAGCTCCCTCCGTCACGCGGGGCTAGGGATTCGAACCTCTGAACTTGCGGTCTTCCGATCGACAAGCCTGGCCTCTTACCCGCTGAGCCACCTAATGACTCTACCAAGGGGGGAAATAAATAAATACAGAAATACATGCAGCTCGTCAGAGGCAAGGACAGAGAACCTTGTAGGGCCAGTAAATAGAGGAAGCTTGACGGCTTCTTCTCAGCTGTCCTTCCGCTGAAACCTCAGAATGGATTAGTCTGCCAAGGCAGACCAACCGTTTCTACCGAAGCCAACATCGTGCTCCATCATCAGATTCACCCAGGCTTGACCAATCTGGATGGCGTTTAGCCGACTGAAAACAAGCCCCTTGGTTGGCCAAGAAGTTGATCATCTGGAAGCCCACCTTGGGAAACCTGCGCTGGAGGTGCTGAGGCAGCCAAGAAGAGCTGGGCAGCAATTCCAAACATCCAAACCGGCCTGCCTTTGATCGGGTTAGACCTGCTTTCCGCCCAACTCGGCGCCCTACAGAGATGTTGGCTTTCAAGCCCCATCAGTTCTTCAATTTGAAGACAGGCCACGGGCATTCTCGTCGCCGGTTCACTTCTCCCCCATCCCCGAGGGTGTCATGGCATTTCTCTGCTGATTGGAAAGAAATTTCAAAAGCCATTTGTCTTTCATCCCATGGAATGAGTCCTGGGGGAGGACAAAAAAGGGAGAAACATTTCTCTGCCTGAATTACATGCTCGGGCCTGTCCTCTGTTCCATGGTGCTTTGGATTGTGGGGCTTAAATTCCTCTCAAGGATGGTAAAGGTCAAGGTTCCCCCCGCACATTTGTGCAGGCGTGTCCGACTCTAGGGGCCGGTGCTCATCTCCGTTTGTTAGCCGAAGAGCCAGCGTTGTCCGAAGACGCTTCCGCGGTCACGTGGCCGGCATGACGCGCATGAAACGCTGTTACCACCCCACCAAAGTGGTACCTATTAATCTACTTGCATTTGCATGCTTTCGAATTGCTAGGTTGGCAAGAGCTGGGGCTGGTGCTGGAGCTCCCTCCGTCACGCGGGGCTAGGGATTCGAACCTCCAAACTTGCAACCTTCCGATCGACAAGCCTGGCGTCTTACCCGCTGAGCCACCATGCCCCGGTTCAAGGATGATGAGGGGAGTAATAGCTGCACAGAAGACCCCAGTTTCACTCAGTTCACAGCTTCTCCAGAGACGTTAGGGAAAGCCTATCTTCCTCACAACTGTTCCACCATCTCTTCTCCTTTGGTGACCTGGAGACAATAATGAAAGCACAAACTTAAGAAAGAGGAAAAGAGTCAAGAAAAATAGTGAATAGGTAAATAGAAAGACCTATTCGCCTAGGGCGCATCAAGGAGGTCTCCAGGTGACCAAAGTCGAAGGGATGGTGGAACGTTGCGAGGAAGATAGGGCATGATCCAGCCAATCGGGGTCCTGCCCTCGGAACCACTGTCCCCCAAAGGCTAAAAGCTGGAGGAAAAAAGAAATGGGGACAGGTAGAAAGTGGAGGACCGATGGGGGGAAAGGGAGAAGAAGATAGGTGGAGGTCCGTCTCTGGGATCGTTGGAGCGTATGAACCCAAAGGATAAAATAGTTATTATCAGATTAGCCTTTGCCATGAAAAGCACAGCCACTAACTGCATTCCTCGTTAGTTAGCATTTAGATAGGATGGAGCGGAGCTGCAATAGGCATCAAAGCTGAACTCTGAGACTCTGTGAAGGGATTAATTTCTTTAAGCAACATGACTATCCGGGCCCTCTTCTCATTATTCACTCTTGTCATCCTCAATGTTAGATTTGATTGAAGATTATACCATTTAGGCCTTTCCCCCTCTGAAAAGCGAAAAAAAAGGAACAAGGAGGATTGAAGGCGGCATTCTTCGCTCGGAGCCCCGTCAATACGTGGGATGTCGCCGAGCCTAATTCTGCTTCATTTAAACTTCATCAACTCTTCCAATCAAGTGGAAAGATCTTGAAATAGGTTTCCGTAAGCAGCAAGCCCCAAGCTTTTCCTTTTGTGAGTTAATTTATTCTGTTTTCTCTAGCCCCCCCCCCCCCATTCCACCCTTTGCTCTTTTTTTCTTTTTGTCCTTCGCTCCCTCCTGATTATCTTTCTAATTCGACCCCTTTTCGCTCTCTTTCCCTGATGTCGAAAATGAGATTACAGTATTTAAATGACTATGATAATCAATCCGGGGACCCGGAGCCGAGATTGAGGTTAATTTTTCTTAGCAGAACAAAGAAGCGTGATGCCAGTGGGAGATAGAAAGTGCAATTTGTATTTGGGAATCTGCTCGCTGCTAACTAGGAGATTGTCGAGAACCTTGTGGGGGGGAGTTTCCACTGAGCTGGACACACCTCCTGAGAGAGCAGAAATGTAATTTGGAGCCGATAAACAGCTAACAGCCTTCAATCAGCAATTTTAATAGGAAAAGGAGTCACTTACATGGCATGAATGATGATACTGCAGAGCAGGTTTCACTCGGCTTCGTTTTATTTAAGCACACCTTTGATTTGGTTGGGGCGTGCTGGCTCAGCAGGTAAGGCGCCAGGCTTGTCGATCGGAAGATCACAAGTTCGGAGGTTCGAATCCCTAGCCCTGCGTGACGGAGTGAGCTCCCGCACTCGCCCCAGCTCTTGCCAACCTAGCAACCCGAAAGCATGCAAATGCAAGTAGATGAATAGGTGCCACTTCCGTGGGAAGGTAACCCGTCATTGGACAACACTGGCATCCTAACATGCCTGGAAGGTTTTAGCTTGTTGCTCTAACAGCGTCGATGCAGAATAACCGTGACTTGGTTACCCAAAGAAGAAAAGAGACACTAGACCAGTTTCCTTGCAATACTAAAGGCGTTTTGATCCCCAGATTCAGCTCTGAACATCTTTCTTCTACTTCTCTCAATAGTGCCAGAAATATCTGCTCCCCAATTCTAGACAGAGCATGGAAGAAGAAGGCAACTCTATTTAATGGGTCCTTTAATTTCTGGCCTGCTACACTTGTGGCACGGTGGCTCAGCGGGTAAGACGCCAGGCTTGTCGATCGCAAGTTCGGAGGTTCGAATCCCTAGCCCCGCGTGACGGAGGGAGCTCCCGCACCAGCCCCAGCTCTTGCCAACCTAGCGATTCGAAAGCATGCAAATGCAAGTAGATAAATAGGTACCACTTCGGTGGGAAGGTAACAGCGTTCTGCGTGCGTCATGCCGGCCACATGACCATGGAAGCGTCTTCGGACAATGCTGCCTCTTCGGCTAAGAAACGGAGACAAGCACCGGCCCCTAGAGTCGGACAGGACTGCACAAATGCGACTCCCTGGCTGCTCGTCCTTACACTATAATGGGCAGAAGGAATAACCTTGAGGAACAGGAGGAAGAGCCACTACCAAGACAAGGTCAAATGAAAGAAACCTGAGTCTGGGCTGGAACTGTAACCTGAGAAAGCGTCTCAGACAAGACCCTCCCTGGTTCTCATGAAGATAAGAGGAGGGAGGGGGGAAGCACATTCAGACTTGCAAGGTTCTGTTACTATGACCTTATAATAAAAGTAGTATTGGCCTGCATGACTTTGGGGTCCTAGTGTGGTCTACTTTGAAAGGCTGACACCCCTTAGGTGGGAAGCCAAGGAGGCTGCAGACAGATGGAGAACGGATTGGTTTTCTCCTCATTTCTCTCTCTGCAGCCCCCCTGGCTGCCCACCTTTCTGAGCCTCAAGAAGTCCAGCGGAATTTCAACTTGAGGTTGAATGGAATCTTCATGGACTTCTTCACATGGTCCAAAATCCACACCTCCCAAATTCCATTTGCTTGTAAAAGGGGGGGGAACCTGGAAGTTTGATGCCAAGTGGGGGGGGGGAGGAGGAGGAGGAGGAGGAGGGATGATGATCATGATCATGATCATGATGACCATGATGATGGAAGAGCAGGTGGAGGAGGAGGAGAAGGAGGAAGATGAGGAGGAGGAGAAGGAGAAGGAGGAAGACGAGGAGGAGGAGGAGGAGGAGGAGGAGGAGGAGGAGGAGGAGAAGGAGGAGGAGAAGAAGGAGGAAGATGAGGAGGAGGAGAAGAAGGAGAAAGACGAGGAGAAGGAGAAGGAGGAAGACGAAGAGGAGGAGAAGGAGAAGGAAGAAGACGAGGAGGAGAAGAAGGAGAAGGAGGAAGACGAGGAGGAGGAGAAGGAGGAAGACGAAGAGGAGGAGAAGGAGAAGGAAGAAGACGAGGAGAAGAAGGAGGAGAAGGAGAAGGAAGAAGACGAGGAGGAGGAGGAGGAGGAGGAGGAGAAGGAGAAGGAGGAGGAGAGAAGGAGGAAGATGAGGAGGAGGAGGAGAAGAAGGAGAAAGACGAGGAGAAGGAGAAGGAGGAAGAGGAAGAGGAGGAGAAGGAGAAGGAAGAAGACGAGGAGGAGAAGAAGGAGAAGGAGGAAGACGAGGAGGAGGAGAAGGAGGAAGACGAAGAGGAGGAGAAGGAGAAGGAAGAAGACGAGGAGGAGAAGAAGGAGGAGAAGGAGAAGGAAGAAGACGAGGAGAAGGAGAAGGAGGAAGACGAAGAGGAGGAGAAGGAGAAGGAAGAAGACGAGGAGGAGAAGAAGGAGGAGAAGGAGAAGGAGAAGGAATAATAGCATTTCCACTGGGGAAATTTACACCCCCAAGACTTGTGTCCCGCCACATTACCGAAACAAAGAACGTCATCTGGCCAATTTGCATTAAAAATGGTTTTCTGGGGAAGATACACAGAGAATCTTCTAAGCTTGGGGAAGAGTTGCTTTAAAAATTCAGTACATTGGGAAAATGGGGGTAGAAGGTGAGGTGTTTTGTCTTTTTTAATGGAACTTTTTAACAGTGGGGGGGGGAACCTATAGACCCGAATTTAGCTCTACTAATTGAGATAGCAAGAAAGCATCTGATGGTGGTCCCTATTAAAAAAAAAAAAGGCACCAGGGTGAATTGTATAATGGAAGCCTTTGTGTTAAGAATTGTTTGTTTTATTACTGCAGCCTTCTGGTTAATCATGTTCTTTAGTGGCAGATTCGCTTTCGGCTAATATTGACTTGCCAAGGGGAAATTAAAACTCCATTAAGAGAGGTGTACAGTAGCTGCTTATCAAAGTAAAGCTTGTCATTAATTGGTTTTGTCAGATATCGCTTAACTCGCAGAAAGCAGTTGGGGGAGGGGAACAAGACCGAAGACAAGACCATCAGCTTTGAAAAAATGTCATACACCCTCCTGCCCCACCCCCACCCCCAAATAAATGAACGAGGCAATAAGACAGATTATTAGCCGAGTTGGGAAATATGTTCGGCGCTGCCTTTAAGAAGAAAAAAATTAAAAAGAGTTAATAGCCAAGATGGGTTTAAACACACCAGACACCAAATCAGCATGTGGCTACATTAAAACAAAAAAAAAAGGGGGGGGAGGTACTGTAACCGATTAATTATATTTTATGTAAACAGCTGCTCTTTTTAATGGCAAGTCTTTTTCACGGTTTCCTGGTGCCACTGTGTCGCTTTTGTCATTGAAGGGGGCTATTTCCAAATTTGGGGGGGTTATTAAAAGGAGCAATGGGGGGAGGAAATCATCATTTGAAAGTCAGCTGTTCCATTGGGTCAAATCAAGTCCTGGATGTCTTTACTTTTCTAAAACGGGGCTTACGTTCAAAACATGGCGCCGAACTTCCTTGGGCACGACCCACCTAACGTATTTGGAATATGACATGTCTCTGGGGCTAAAGCTAACATTTGATTTATTGCAATGAGTAGGAAAAAGTGTGTGAGATACATGGATTGTGCTGAGTTTTTTCATTTTCTTCCTTTGCTTTGGATTTTTTTCTTTGGGGCTGTTTTGGAAGTCTTCCCTGATTATTTTTTAGTTTTTGCATTCTGCAAATGTTCAGGTTCCTCCATAGCTAGATTTTTCTCTCTTTCCATGGGCATTCAGTGTGTGAGATTTTTGTTTTCACATCCCACAGTATCCCTCCTTTCTATCCAAAATCTCTTGGAACTGGCGTAGGGTTGCAAGCTGTAAGAAATACAGGCAGTCCTCGCTTAATGTCCATTCATTTAGTGACGGTTCAGACTTACGGTGGTACTGAAAAAACTGACTTACAACCAGTCCTCACACTTACGACCGTCGCAGCGTCCCTGCGGTCACGTGATCACGATTTGGGCGCTTGGCAACCAGTCCGCATTTATGACCGTTGCAGCATCCCGTGGCCATGTGATCGCCATTTTCAACCTTCCCGGCCGGCTTCTGGCAAGCGAAATCAATGGAGAACTGCATGATTCGCTTAATGACCGTGTGGTTTGCTTAACGCCCACAGTGACTCGTTTAACGACTGTTGCAAAAAAGGTCATAAAATCAGGTTGGATTTGCTTAATGACCGCTTTGCTTAGCAACCAAAATTCTGGTCCCAGTTGTGGTTGTTCAGCGAGGACTACCTGTAGGCAATAAAGAAGTTTCCAAGAAGAGATGAAAACTTCTGCACAAGTTGAAAAGAGACATCTTTGGCATTTTGTTTTGCTGGTGAACGAGCGGAATAAGTTTAAAAATATATTTATATTATAGCTCACCTTTGCCAACTCTCATCAACCAATCCTGTTTTGAAGGCTTCTGTGATTCACCGGTCCTTGTTTCCCTGCCTTCTCCTCCACTCCAAAAGATCTTAGAACTTTCCTGTCTGGTGGAGAACGTTCCATCTTGACCGTGTCTCGCCCACGATGCTGGCTTGATTCATAGCAAATCACTGGACAGACGGGCCTTGGCCCGATCCAGCAGGACTACTGTCATATTCATGTGTTGGGCCCTCCTCACAAGTAGAAACATCTCCAGTGGCTTGAGCGTAACCTAGATGTTAAGCTTGCAATGTTGTTTTCAGAATGGACTTTTGGTAGGATACGTTGCTGAAGCAACCTCTATTCATCAGACATCTTTGATACCCTCCCCCAGCTGTTTGGGAAGAAAGAGAAATATTTTCCTGTCCCATTTTGGGAAGTCTTCATTTGACCATCATGAAGATGGTGGTCTGGATGAATCTCCTTCCTTTCTTGATGTTGCAGCGTTCTTCGCGGATTCTAAGCAAGGACCGAGAGAACATAGGCTTGCAAAACCTTTATTTCTTACAGGATCAGTGAGGTGGAGAATTAAGGGATGATTTCCGAATTCAACCCACTGATTTCACTTTATTCCTGAATTTAACTGCTGTACAATGTTGCTCACCAACGTTTTAAATTGATCACGAACGCCCAGTGACATCAGAATCCTGCCCATTGCGGTTAGTAATTTATCCCCAGGTCCTATGGAACCATCTCCCCCAGTGGCTCAGAGAAAGCCATGAAGTTGTTTCAATAGATTGGGAGATAGTTATGATGTGTTTGCAGCAGATATCACACCATAATAAATTATCAAATTAATAAGGATGTGGCGAGTGCCTCTGCTACAACTCAACTTCAGAAAGTGTGTGTAGGGAGGAATAATTTATGGATACGATCCTGCAAATTTAGGAGAACAATAAATTGCTGGTTTCATGTTCTCATCCAACATGAGGCAGTGCAACTGTTTTGCAAGGGGCAAATGCTGTTTTGTGCGTGTCTCAGCTAAGCAATGGGAAATTATTGTTATTAATTATTATTGTTGTCACTGTTTCTTAATATGACCGCATGATTCTCTTCTACTCGTTAACCTCAGCCTGTCTTTGAGAAATGCTATTCTGTGTCTCAAGTGGTACTGAGCTTTGCAAAATGGAAGTTGATTAATACAAATTGGTCAGAGAGATTTACATAATGTTCCTTTTGTTCCACAACTAGATCTCTACTGTATTGTTAAAGGGTATGATAACAGAATCTTAAAAGTCTGAGAGGGATTCCCTCTTCCCCCTCTTATACCTAAGAGAATCAAGATGGGGCCATCTTGAGTTTCTTTCTCACCCTCTCCTGCTTATCCGCGCACTAAGCTGGTGCTTACATAGCCAGCCTTGTACTCCTTCTTCAAGGCAATCTCTGTACTTTTCTACACGATTGCAGATTGAAAAGCTGAGTAACTTATCGAGGGTGGTGGTTGAGGCTTTGTAGCAAGCAGACCCTTGAACTGAATACACTTTGGAGCGCACAAGCCAGCCTTTGAACCCTCAGCACTTGCAGGATGTCACGTTTCTCTGCCGCCAAAGGGCTTGTTATCCAGCCAGCATCGTTCTCACGGCACGCCTCCCCATCATCAATTCCAGGGGTTAGGCTGGGCTTCCAGTAATTACTGGGTGAAGTCAACTTCTTAATAGAATTATGTTAGAGCAGCACAGTGTATTAAATGTAAAATCAGCCATAATTTACCACGAAGGGTTGGCGGTGGGAAAAAAAGGAAGGTACTTCAGCTCAGCGAGTTTTAAATGAAGGTAGGGAATGCAAATGGCTTGTTTAAAGTGCACCGTAGATTTTGCATTATTGTTTTAGCATTTAATGACTGGGAGAGCAATAAATTAAACCACAGGGGAATCTGCAGTGATGTTTGCCATTGTTTTGCAAAGGGAATTGTTCTAGCAAAAGAAATGCATTTATTGTGGTTCACTTTCTCCTCTTCCGTTTCCTTGTTAAGGGGGCACTGAACAGAAACTTGGGGTCACTTCTGCCCCCAACTCGCCAAGGTACATTCACCTGGAAGTCTTGAGGCATACATAGACCCTCCGTTGAGGTCTGGATTTTTAAAGATACCCTGCAAACAAAGTGCATTTTAGGACCCAGTTCAGAAACGCAGGTTTTGCAAAGAGACTCGTTCCAAATTGCACATTCGCACCCAAACCTTTCTGCTGATTTAGAAATAATAACAATAATAGGATTGAGGAAAAGCAATTGGAAAAAAATTGCAAAATATCAGGACTTGCAGATCGAAGTTGGATGCGTATGGAAAAAGAAATCCGCTGTGATACCAATCGTGATTGGAGCTCTTGGAGCAATACTAAAGGTTTCCCTTAATATTTGGAAGTCTGATAAATTTTGAATTTATCGGACCTGAACACCCTAACTGTACAAAAAAATACCTTGCTTGGAACTGCCTATATCCTGAGATGCTACCTTAATCATTCTTAGGACCTTGTTTTGGAGTTGAATTATTAAGTTTCCTCCAGCCTTTGGCTGTGAATCTAATATTGTAATCAGTGGTCCCCAACCTTTTTGGCACCAGGGACCGGTTTCATGGAAGACAATTTTTCCACGGACCAGAGGGGGGGGATGATTTTTGGATGAAACCATCGGAAGTGGTAAATAAAATAATGGGCAGGCCACGTGTGGACTAAAATGAGTGTCGGATTCTGACTTCTCATAAGGAGCGCGCAGCCTAGATCCCTCGCATGCGCAGTTTACAGTAGGGTTCGCGCTCCTATGAGAATCTAATGCCGCCGCTGATCTGACAGGAGGCGGAGCTCAGGCGGTAATGCGAGCGATGGGGAGCGGCTGTAAAGACAGATGATGCTTCGCTCGCTCGCCCGCCCACCGCTTGCCTCCTGCTGTGCGGCCCGGTTCCTAACAGGCCACGGACTGGTCCCAGTCCATGGCCCAGGGGTTGCGGACCCCTGTTGTAGATTACTACTTTGAAGAAGAAGAGGAAGAGGAAGAAGAAGAAGAAGGATTAACGGAAACAGGATGGGAAGGGTTATAAAGGAATACATGTGGACAGTGTGGATCAGCAGATAAGGACCACTGGATAAGGACCGCTGGACCATCCCCTCTCAGCCCAATCAACCTCACAGGGTTGTTGTGGGGATAAAATGAAGGGAGATCCCCTTGTAAGCCACCTTCCGCTCCTGAAGGAAAAGATATACATCTAACAGAGACATTTTGAAGCTAACCTAGCTTTGAAACAGACCATCCCTGCCAGCTTCTTAATTGATTCAAGACCAAAAGGATAAAAAGAGGGACTCCTTTCTTCAGACCCTTTCATCAAGCTGAAGATGAACCCCAGGCTTTGCTTGTGTGGTCCTTGTAGTAGATGGAACAGGGTACAACAACTCCCATCATCCATAGACAACGTGGAAGTTCTCTTGTGATAGAAATTAGCTCGACTCAGATGGGAAATCCATCCTTCATAAGGATACTATCATTCTGATTGGACCTGATCCCAAATACCATGTCTTCTACTAAATCTCTTTGCCATCGAGCAGTTGTAAGGTGCCTAAACGGCCCTCTTTTGACCATCCAACTCTTCCTTGGAGCTTTCTCTGCGAAAAAAACCTGATGGACTATAAGACGGATCTTTCACTATTTCTGCAAGGTAACAGATTCCTTCTGCAGTTGACAGTTGAAATCCACCTAAACTTTGTCAAATCTTCTGCTTCTGATCTTGGGTTTTGGACCCGTTTTGTTGTACAATCTGCCTCCTAGTTGATCTTTCACTCCTGGTGTTTAGCTGGATCTTCATTCTACCTCTTAGCTCTCGCAAGAAAGCATTGCTCACCTGAGATCTTAGTGTTTTCTCATGAACTCTCCCAAGACGTTGGTCCTTTAAAAAAAAGTGTTGGATTGGTTGCTGTTACTTTTAATTATTTTAATCTAATTCTTACTCTGGGGAGCTGGGGGTGCCATTCTGAGTCCTGAACTACGCTGCCAAGCTCTGACAAAGAACATCTCAGGCCAAGGACATAATTTAGTGTTGTTATACTAAGCTTTATTTTTGTAACGAGCAGAACTATACTTCGAAAATTGGAAGTTGAGCTGAAGGAGATGAACTTTTTATTATTATTAGATTCTGCACATTTTCTTCTACATGAACTTGAAACACAGAACAGAAAACCATGTAGGACTCATCCAAGTTCAGGCTGAGACATGTTTTGGTTGCACCGGCCGTCAATGGCTATATTCATAGAGCACCCTTTGTTGATTATTGAATTAATCCATCTTCTGATTTACTGAACCATAAATGAACCATTGGTTCAAACAGGGTGGATATGCAAAGGAAAGAAGAAGGGGAAGGAGGAGAAGGAGAAAGAGGGATGATGATGATGATGATGATGATGATGATGATGATGATGATGGAGAAGGAGAAGGAGATGGGATGATGAAGAAGGAGAAGGAGAAGGAGGGATGATGATGATGATGATGATGATGATGATGATGGAGATGGGATGATGATGAAGGAGAAGGAGATGGGATGATGAAGGAGAAGGAGAAGGAGAAGGAGAAGGAGAAGGAGAAGGAGAAGGAGAAGGAGGGATGATGATGATGATGATGACGACAAAGAAGGAGATGGGATGATGGAGAAGGAGAAGGAGAAGGAGAAGGAGAAGGAGAAGGAGAAGGAGAAGGAGAAGGAGAAGGAGAAGGAGAAGGAGAAGGAGGGATGATGATGATGATGATGATGATGATGATGATGATGATGATGGAGATGGGATGATGATGGAGATGGGATGATGAAGGAGAAGGAGAAGGAGAGATGATGATGATGATGATGATGATGATAGAGAAGGAGAAGGGATGATGCAGATGGAGAAGGAGAAGGAGAAGGAGGGATGATGATGATGATGATGATGAAGGAGAAGGAGGAGAGATGATGATGATGATGATGATGATGATGATGATGATGATGGAGATGGAGAAGGGATGATGCAGATGGAGAAGGAGAAGGAGAAGGAGAAGGAGAAGGAGAAGGAGAAGGAGAAGGAGAAGGAGAGATGATGATGATGATGATGATGGAGATGGGATGATGATGAAGGAGAAGGAGAAGGAGAGATAATGATGGTGATGATTATGATGATGATGGAGAAGGAGAAGGAGGGATGATGATGATGATGATGATAATGATGGAGGAGATGGGATGATGGAGATGGAGATGATGGAGATGGAGATGGAGAAGGAGAAGGAGAGATGATGATGGTGATGGTGATGGTGATGGTGATGGTGATGGTGATGGTGATGGTGATGGAGAAGGAGATGGGATGATGAAGGAGAAGGAGACAGGATGATGATGATGGAGGAGGAGGAGGAGGAGGAGAAAGCAGTGATGATGGAGGAAGAGGAGAAGAAAAATGCAGTGATGATAGTGGAAGAGGAGGAGCAGGAGAAGGAGGAGGTAGTAGAACCAGAAGCCATTTCATTAGTTTCCTTATTTTTTACTCAAGCCCTCCTTAACCAAAGGAAGAAAAATGTTGCTCTACATTTCTCCAACGACCTGGAACTGCCCCTGGCTCTCCCTTCTGTGCCGTGGCATCCCAGGCCCCCTTCCTCCAGCAGCTGCCCCCGCCAGCTTTCCCTGCAAGCCAAGAGCCGTTTGCCTTTCGCTAGCAGAAAGGTTGAAATATGACAAAGGGGTCCTGGGGACGCTCCCTCTGGCCTCGGCCCCAGCAGAGCACAGCCAGACATTAAAAAAAAACACCCATAACCTGTCGCCAAACACCCCCCCCCCGCTGCTCCGCGAAGGGGGTTTCCCTCCTGGCTGAGGCTGTTAGCCGCAATGTATATCTCCCGACACTAAGCACCATCTTTCCCGGGGGCACATTAGAATGATTTATAAACCCCATTTCTGCAGAAAACTAATAGATCAAAACAAGGGGGGCCAGCCACTAAAGAAAGGCTGTGAAAATAGGAGAAGTGGAAAGGTTTAAAAAAAGTAGCTGGCGACTGTGTTTCTACTATGGGGGGGGGGGAAGAGAGGGGAGGAATAAATAGTAGGTCAGCTGTATTTTAAGGACCTCCGATTTCTTTGCTTTTATGCCAAATGGGGGATCTGTTTGCGCACTGACCCTCGAATGGTGGATACGGTCGTTCATCGGAAAACAAACACAGGTGCCTTATTAAACCAGGAGGCTGCTGGAGATATTTTTCAGGCTCCAAACTCATTCATCTTTCGACTTCAGGAACTTCATCCGCACGTTGGAAGCTACCGAGCAGATGCCCAATTGTTCGCTGGTGCTCAGGCCTGATCCGGTTCATCAAATCCATTCGGTTGGGAAAATTCGTAGGAGCGAAGCGTCCCAATCTACTTGAGGGTCTGAACCGGTTCGATTTCAAACTGATTCAGTCTGGCCTTTTTAACCCTCCAATTCGAATCAGTTCCTCCACTGGATTTGATGGCTTAATGCGGAGCGCTGAATTTTTGAAGCTTCATTGAAACAAGCTGATATAACGAAGGTCTGTCCTACTGTTTACACTGGCCGAGGTCATTTCTGCGAATCCTAGATCGTATCTTCACAAGCCTTGAGAGAAGTCTGTTTAGTTCCCACCTGAATGTAAACTCATTCTATTTCCCATTAACCAGCTGCTCCTTGAACCAAAATTTGGTTTCTTTTCGCATTTGCACTGTCTCTGAATTTTGTAATGCAGGCTGCCTTGTTTTGAATTAAAGAACGACGACAATCCAACCTATTTTAAGAAAAGGTCTGCACAAAACAGGGCAAATTTGTGAAAATGAAGTCACAAATGCAAGTATCCCTCAGCTTCCTATACATGTTCTTTTGATTTCTCTACCACAGGGCTTTCCAAAGTTTTCCCGCGGCGACACACCAACCGCCGTTGGTGTGTCGCCGCGGGAAAACCCAGAAGTGCCGCCGTTGCGGCAGCGCACAAAAACCCGGAAGCGCTGCTGCCGCTTTCAGGTTTTTGCTCGCCACGGTTGGTGTGTCGCCGCGGGAAAACCCGGAAGCGCTGATGATGATCAGCACTTCCGGGTTGTGTGGCGACACACCAGACTGTCGCGACACACAGTTTGGAAAGCTCTGCTCTACCGATGAACCTGTGATTGATCTCTCATCCGCCTGCTCCTTCCAACCCCCTTTTCTTGTTCATCAAGATTATGAATCATTTGCAAAGGGATTATTAGCTCAGCCATGGCGAAGAAGAACTCCTAATAAAATGAGTTGAAACAAAATATTGGCCCATGCAAAAATGGCTCGCTTGGAGCATAACATTAGCAGCTCTTAGATCAGGAATCCTGTTCTCCGGATTTGCATGGAGACTCGAACAATGCCCATTTTCCTCTTCTTCATAAGTACCTTATTATTTTCAATACTACGACCAGGGATGACCCACTGCTTAAGGAGACCCAAGGAAGCGTTGCTTCTGCAATAAGGCTCTCCTGGTTCCCACTTTGCTAGCTGGTTGGGTAAAAAATATCTCCACCAGGGTTTGCTGAATGGAATAAAGGCAGAGCAGAAATGTCTGGTTTATGGCTTCCCCTGGTGCCTGTGGTTTTGTTTTGGCTTGCGGAGGGTCCAAAATAATAGGAGGAAACTCAGGGCTGGAAAGGTTGAAGTTACTGGCCCATTGGGAGAATCTCCTATGGCAGAATCGGACATTTTAAGTCTACATTTTTTTTCTTCTAAGAAGGGGCCAAAAAGAATGCTAGGGGTTGCATATAGTCTGCAGGTTCTGGACCAAGGAACATCTATTCCCTTAGACTAATGGCCATTTTCACAAGATGTCAGGCCACAAACTACTCCACATTCCTCCACACTAGGTTAGCATGTTGTGAGAAGCTGTAGAGAGTCAGGAAGATGACCTTGGAGGAGTTGTGTAGGACTGTTACTTAGGCAAAATGGAGTGAAATATTATTTAAGTCCAGAGAAACAAGATAACATTCAGAAGCAACTCAGATAGACACCTTCCTAATTCACATGGGTATAAGAAGGAGGAGGTCCAGCATAATCAGACTTGCAAGATGCTGTTGTTAGAGCCAATCTCAATAAGAGGAGTTTCAGCCTTCCTGTGGAGTTGATTTCCTAGTCTGGTCTACCTAGTGGGACTGACAGAGGCCTACCAGAATCCCCAATATTCGAGATAAAAATGGTCTCAGGGAACAGGGTAATTTTGCTCCCTATTTATTTCTGATAAGACTTCCTTTCTTTACATGCTCATCTGAATAAATCAGTCTCCTCCAATGTGGTACCCCACATTTCACTGTATTGTGCGAACCCAGAAAACTAGAAATTCAGACTTCAGGTTCGGCGTGTAGTATGAAAGCAGGCATGGGATCACGGCTAGCGAGACGGACACACGCACACATCCATTAGGGAGGAAAATGGGAGATAAATATCTCTTCACCTTCCATTTTTCCTGTCTTATTTTAGTTTTCTGGTGTTAGCCAGGCTTACAAGACACATGCTACCAATTAACTGCTTCTCTTAATTTAAATGCTTCATAAATTATCTCTTGCGCTGGCGGATTATCACTTCATAATGTGAGTTAGCATTTAAATAAATAGCGGCGATGTTGGAAATTAAGAAGGTTTACGGTCTGAGACGCCGGCGTAATGAAGGGGAATGCTCTGCCAGCTGAACAGGGCCTTGCAAAGGCAGAGGAGAATATTTCCCATCCTCATAGGCAAGGGGGCTCTCCGATGCATTTAGCAAGGGAAGATGAAATTGCAAAGAGGGGGAGGCTGGTCCCCAAAGCAAATGCGATCTTGGGTAGCCAGATCCCTCCCTGGCCAACCAACTTTGAAGGCCATCCAAGATGGGAGAGGGTCACCCAGCTCCTTCTAGTGGGGGTGAGTTCCACCTTCCAACGAGGAGTTATCACTAATAATGATAATGTATTAGCTGAAGAGCTGTAAACCGAAGAAGTAGAAAAATTTTGTTTATTTGTTCAGTCGCTTCCGACTCTTCGTGACTTCATGGACCAGTCCACACCAGAGCTTCCTGTCGGCTGTCACCATCCCCAGCTCCCCCATGGTTGAGTCTGTCACCTCCAGAATATCATCCATCCATCTTGCCCTTGGTCGGCCCCTCTTCCTTTGGCCTTCCACTTTCCCTAGCATCAGCGTCTTCTCCAGGTATCCTGTCTTCTCATTATGTGGCCAAAGGACTTCAGTTTTGCCTTTAAAATCATTCCCTCAAGTGAGCAGTCTGGCTTAATTTCCTGGAGTATGGACTGGTTTGATCTTCTTGCAGTCCAAGGCACTCTCAGAATTCTCCTCCAACACCACAGTTCAAAAGCATCTATCTTCCTTCGCTCAGCCTTCCTTATAGTCCAGCTCTCGCAGCCTATGCAGTCATTGAAAGAAAGACATGCAAATAGCTGAGTTTTGTAGCCATAGCCAAGACCAAATTGGTGTGAGCCAAGCCTAGCAGAGACTAGCAGAAGCATCCATAGGCTGGAGGCCTAAAATGTCAAGATGGGGGCCATGACTACGTGATCAAAGTCCCACCTTTTTAAAATCTCCTCTGCAATTGCCCATAAATTGTGTCAGGCCCAAACCAAGAACGACTCTGAGTCAGTGAATTCCAACTCTAGTTCTTTATTGCTCTCACCGTATAGACAGAATCTTGCCAGACTAAAGCTACTCTAACTAACCTAAGGGTAAATAACCTAGGAAAGGCTGTAGGGCGGAGCTACCTTGAACCTCTTAACTTTCCCAGCAACAGAGTCCGGGCTGTGAATCCTCTTATCTGCCTGGAATGCATTCCCTCCCTGGGAACCAGCGGCAGTGTCAGAATCCACCACAAATCGTCAACATCTACATGGAGATGAATAGAAAAAACAGAGACAACTTGGTCAAAGAATATATTAGTAAGAAAACAGAGTTCCAGATTTGGCCAATTAAAGGGCAAACCTACATCGACAGGCATGTGAATATGGTTTTTGTCAACCCCACTAGGTAAGGTAAATCAGACCATGACATCCACTCCCCAGGAAGGCAGAAACTATCTTTATTGAGATTGGCTCTAATAACAGCATCTTGCAAGTCTGATTGTGCTGGACCTTCTCCCCCTCTTATACTCCTGTGAATTAGGAAGGTGTCTATCTAAGCTGCTTCCAAGCATCATCTTGATGTTCTGGACTTAAAACATGCTTTAGCCCCTTTCGCCTAAGTGATGGTCCCTGCATATCTCCATTAACATCAACCTTACTCTCTGCTGTTTCCACCAGATACCTGTGGCCTGAACAATATTTATTGTTTGTGCAAATGCCATCGTCACCCAGTAATTACCTGACCTGGGTTAATGTGTGGTATTAACACAGCCAACAGGTCACTTTTATCCCATCGTTCCTTCTCAGCTCACGGTACCACAAAGCACTGCTGTTGTAAAGAGAGGCTGGAGGATCTGAAGCGAAGTCACCTTGAGCTTCTGGAAGGATGATGATGATGATGATGATGATGAAGTTGATGATGATGATGATGATGATGATGACAACTTTTTAAAGTCCCAGCTGCATTCCCACAACATGCTAAGCTTGGGGGGCGGTGTTGTTGTTGTTTTTTGTTTTAAGTGGCAGGGTACTTGGTACATTTCATATCAAATGTCTTTTTCCCTCCTTTTCCAATTGATCTTTTTAATCAGGGTGTGTGTGTGTGTGTGTGTGTGTAACTCCTGTTCTTGTAAAAGGATTGGAAGCCAAGCGCATTTTAAGCTGCCTTTTAAGAAGTCAATATATCAGCTCAAAATTATTTAAAGCTTCTTAAATAGGATTATATTTGATTTCTTAGGGGAATTGTGGGGTACATGGTGGCAGAGACGGTCACTCCTTCACAGAGTTATGATGATAGCAAAAGATGGCATCCAGGATCCAAAGCATGCTGGGAAGGGAGGGTCCCTGCTTCAGGCCGAGAGGAACATACTGATTTTCTCTTTCAGGTGATCACCCCGCTCTTTCTTTGCAAGAACAGTTATAGAAACTTTATTGATTTAGTCATTTGACCATATCAAAAGTACAAAACCGATACAAGTATACAGGTAAATACAAAGAAGACAATAGAACGAATTCATAATAAATCGTCACCCCTACAGATAACCCCAATCTGATCTAAATAGTCTGTCCTCTTCGAAATGGCCTTTCGAAGTCCTCTTTCTGAGCGCGGTCTTACTAGTGATATGCAGGTTTGTTCCCTTTGCAAGAACAGGTGAACTTGTGCCCAAACTAGTCAAAAATGGTGGAAATGCTTGAGTAGTTTTTTTTTTAAACAATAAACCAAGAAAAGATGCTTCCACAATTCCCTATGATATGACATCAAAAGAGCTCTACAGCTGGATCAGGCCAAGGACCCATCTAGTCCGTTCCTGGAGTGGCCAACCGAAGGAATTCTCCAATGTTTTCTCAAGGGCAGGACTCCTGCTTAGCATTGCTAGTGAAAAAGACCCTCTCCTAGGGGCTCCCCTTGGGATTGAATGGAAGGGTGGGAAGTCAAGGAGTCTGTAGACATTGGAGAGAGGACTGTCTTCTCCATCTCTCTATCGCTCTGTGGCCTCCCTGGCTCCTCCTCTTCTGAATCTCAAGAAGGTCCAACGTGGATTTCTGACCTGAGGTCTCCCCTTGGATTGAATGGAAGGGTGGGAAGTCAAGGAGTCTGTAGACATTGGAGAGAGGACTGTCTTCTCCATCTCTCTATCGCTCTGTGGCCTCCCTGGCTCCTCCTCTTCTGAATCTCAAGAAGGTCCAACGTGGATTTCTGACCTGAGGTCTCCCCTTGGATTGAATGGAAGGGTGGGAAGTCAAGGAGTCTGTAGACATTGGAGAGAGGACTGTCTTCTCCATCTCTCTATCACTCTGTGGCCTCCCTGGCTCCTCCTCTTCTGAATCTCAAGAAGGTCCAACGTGGATTTCTGACCTGAGGTCTCCCCTTGGATTGAATGGGAATAGGGGAAGCCAGGGAGGCTGCAGATGGCTGGATGGAGAATTGCCTGGTCCCCATCTCGCTGTCCTTCTTCAGCCTCCTTGGCTGCTCTTCCCTATCTGAAAAAGCCCTCTTGAGGACCCGTGTCTTTCTCTTGGGATTGAATGGAAGGGTGGGAAACCAAGGAGGCTGCAGACAGATGGAGCAAAAACTGTTCGTTCTTCATTTCTGTCTCTGCAACCTCCCGACCTAGCCACTCTTCTGAATCTCAAGAAGTCCAACAGGGGGATGTCCTACTTGACTTCTCCCCTTGGGATTAAATGGAAATATAGGAAATCATGGAGGCTTCAAAAGGCAGGGGAGAAAATAGTGCAACAAAAGACCAGACATTCACCCATTCCCCTTGACCAACCTTGAGAAGGTTTCCAAAGACTTATCCTTGGAATGAAACCGAACAGTTGATTTTAAAAACGTCAAATTTTTCAGCATGGCGCTACCATGCTTAAGGTAGAACTTCAGATGTTTCGGGCACCAACTTTTTTGCTATACTTTGCATTCCTTCTTCCTGTTGCTACACTATTTAGGTCTGCTTTCCACCATCCCAATGAGACTTCTCCTTGATGGAAGCAGGAGCTGTGGGAAGACCACGTCAGTTGGCCACACAGACTCCCAATGAAATGCTATGAATGGGACATCTCCCAAAATGAGCTTAGAATCAACCCTTGTTCACAAGCTGAAGGCACCAACCTGGGTCACTTTCCAGGGAATAACATGATCCGGGAAAGTTCTAAGTTTCAACCACAAGCTATGAACATCCCAAGGTGGTTCTCCTAGGTTCAAGTGTGATGTGAAACCAGGACATTTCCTAACAAGCCTGTTAGAAAACTGACCCATAGCTGTTTTTCTCCCTCTCTCTCTTCCTCACACACACACACACACACACACACACGCTTAAGCACTTAAAAAAAATCTCGCTCCAAAATCCTACACGTTCATTTGCATTTAGATCTCTTTGGCTCCTTCTCATCTGAAGACAAATCCTCACCAAGGCTGCTTAATTAGACCAAATTAAATTTCCACTCAGTAGCTTGTCATTCATTAGAAAACCCTGCTGTTCTTTTTTTTTTTCCCTCCCTCCCTTCCACCCCCTTCAATAATCACAGTCTGGCTCCCCCCCCCCCCCCCAATTTCAAAAGCGTCACTTCAGATTCAAGAGGCTGGCTTGTCGATAGACCTCAGACAAACTCCAGTTGTCTTTCTCTCATAAGAGTTGATAAAGTTGAGGATAAATGCAGGTATTTTTCACCGTAAAGGGTTTTTCGTTTTCATTTGCAATTATTCTGATCACCTTCTTCAAAGTAGGCCTGTTTAAGTAAATGCAACTTTTGAGCAAATTGGCTTCAGGATGATAGTGAATCTTGCAACTATTTGGCATTCTGGAAGCTAAACTCAAATGCATTTCCTCTGACACCCATCACCCTGAGATGGTGTCTCCTTGATCCATTTGTTTTTAATGCTCCTGCTACCCCTTGCATGCCTTGCGTGGTGGCTCAGCGGGTAAGACGCCAGGCTTGTTGATCGCAAGCTCGGAGGTTCGAATCCCCAGCCCCGCGTGACGGAGGGAGCTCCCGCACCAGCCCCAGCTCTTGCCAACCTAGCAATTCGAAAGCATGCAAATGCAAGTAGATGAATAGGTACCACTTTGGTGGGAAGGTAGCAGCGTTCCGTGTGCGTCATGCCGGCCACATGACTGTGGAAGCATCTTCGGACAGCGCTGGCTCTTCGGCTAAGAAACGGAGATGAGCACCAGCCCCTAGAGTCGGACACGACTGCACAAATGTGCGGGGGGAACCTTTACCTTTACCTTTTTATCCCTTGCTAAGATTTCACTCAACTTCTCCCTGTTTATATTTAATCATTCTTGGCACTACAGTATCAGAAGACTTGGTTCAGAGGTGATCAAGGGCCAAGGGAAGAGACGATCAATGGAGGATAATAATTCATAGAGCAGAACAATTTGGAGCAACTCAGCTTAGAAAAATTGAGGGTTCCAGCCACATGACGTGACCAGATCTAGCCTACTGAATTAAAAAAAAATAATGTACAATATGCGATGCTTGGTTAGTTTTCCCAGAATTAGATGGTTTTTAATGGCTTTGTATGCAAGTTCGGAGGTTCGAATCCCTAGCCCTGCGTGCGGAGTGAGCTCCCGCACTTGCCCCAGCTCTTGCCAACCTAGCAATTCGAAAGCATGCAAATGCAAGTAGATGAAAAGGTACCGCTTTGGTGGGTAGGTAACAGCGTTCTGCGTGCGTCATGCAGCCACATGACCGTGGAAGCGTCTTCGGACAACGCTGGCCCTTCGGCTAACAAACGGAGATGAGCACCGGCCCCTAGAGTCGGACACGACTGCACAAATGTACGGGGGGAAACTTTACCTTTACCTTTATGTTGTAGGACCCCCATGATCCGTCTGGTTGCTCCCTTCTGTACAGCTCAGTTATCTCCTTTTTCCAACGCAGTGACCAAATCTGTACATGGGATTCTGGATGGGGGTGTTCACAGCTTTGTATCCCAGCATTGCTGTGTTGGTATTTTGATTTTCAGTCCCTTCCTAACACTCCTTAGTGGGGAATTTGCCTTTTTCACAACTGCTGTCGAAATCTTTATTGTACCCTCCACTATCACCCCCAGATCTTTTTCCTGCCGATTAATAAATGCTCCGCTCCCTGTTCAGTGAGCAAAACATCTTGAATTTTGCCCAGTGGGGATCAATTTATGCTTATTTAAATTAAACTATTTCCTAAAGTGCTCGTGCAGTTTAAAGTTCTCCCCAGTTTCTCTTTTTCCATTTCCCCACCCTTGGAAGAAAGATGGAAAAACAGCAGCAGCAAGAAGAAGGACGATAATTTAACAATAAATATTACAAGCCAGTAACTTTGGAGATTATTTATAAAATGGGATTAAGCAAAGATCTTATTGTCCCAGATCCTATGTCTCTATGAAAGATTTATTTATTTATTTAATTTTTATCCTGCCTTTATTATTTTTTTATAAATAACTCAAGGAGGTGAACATACCTAATATACCTTCCTCCTATTTTCCCCACAACAACAACCCTGTGAGGTGAGTTGGGCTCAGAGAGAGGGACTGACCCAAGGTCACCCAGCCGGCTTTCATGCCTAAAATGGGACTACAACCCACAGACTCCGGGTTTCTAGCCCAGCACCTTAACCACTAGACCAAACTGACTCTGGAGTCCTTGGTGCTCTCTGAGCCTTCTTGTTTTCTTGCAGACGTTTCATTGCCAGACTAGGCAACATCTTCACTGTGAAAAGGGAGTGAGATTTGCTCTCTGTTTATATCCCATGGCTTGTCCTGCTTGTGTTGGTGGAGGTGTTGTTCTCTCCTTGGTAGTTCCTTGATTGGGCTGTTGTTTGCTTCTTGGTTGACTGACTGAGTTAACAGTTCCTAACACCAGGTGCTAATCCTGGTGTTAATCTTTGCATATCTGGGTGTTGATTTCTGGCAAGGAGGTGTTCTGGTCTTCTGGCTTTTCTATTGTCTCTTTTGAATGGTATGTAAATGTTGTTTACCTCTACCTGTCTGTTGATAGCTGCTTTGTCTGAGTGCCAAGCTTCCAGGAATTCTCTAGCATTTTTGGATTTGGCTTGGTTTAAGATCCTCACAGTTTCCCAGTTGAAAGTATGGTTGAGTCTGTCCATGTGTTGTGAGATTAAGGAGTTTTCATCGTGTCTTCTGACTGCTAGTTGGTGTTCATGGATGCACTCTGCTAGTCTTCTGCCCATCTGTCCTACATAGTGGCTGCTACAGTCCTTACACTGTATGTTATGTTCTTGGGCTACTGGGTCTTTTGGGTTACTTAAGATATTCTGAAGGGTTTTGGTTGGTTTATGTGCTACGGTGATGCCATGTGGTTGTAACAGTCTATTGGTAGTTTCTGAGATGTTTCTGATGTATGGCAGTGTTATCCTTTTATACCCTAATATAAATATACCCTAATCAAGGAATTATTAACTCAGTCAATCAACCAAACAGCAAACAACAGCCCAATCAAGGAACTACCAAGGAGAGAACAACACCCCCACCAACACAGGCAGGACAAGCCAGGGTATATAAACAGAGAGCAAGTCCCACTCCCTTTTCGCACTGAAGATGTTGCCTAGCCTGGCAATGAAACGTCTGCAAGAAAACAACCAGGCTCAGAGAGCACCAAGGACTCCACAGTTCAACCCTGAGCTACAAATATGCTCTTTGATCGGTACTGGCTCTCCAGTTTGGTTCTCCAGATATAAGATATAAAAGGATTGGCTCGGAGATGGGGGAGATGCCTATCCCACCCTTTCTTTCTCAATGCGTGACATCATTTACTTCATGAGCGAAGAAGTGCCAATAAAAGACCGCCTTCCATGTGGATTTGGACCATGATCATGATGGAGTTTCTTTTAAGATCTCTAAATTAGAGAATGCCATCTGATGGGGTCTAGAAGGCGGGCCTTCTCTGTGACAGCGCCCACTCTATGGAACATCTTGCCCCCAGAGTTGAGACAGATTTCCTCCCTCCCGACCTTTAGGAAAGAGCTGAAGACCTGGTTCTGCCGCCTGGCATGGGAAGGAGGAAGGGATAGTTCCTCATGGGGGTGGCTAATCCCCTAATTTTAATGTCCTTCTTTTAATGAATACCTCGTCCATCTGGATTTTATAATTATTTATTGTATTGTACATATTGTGGCTTTATATATTTTTAGATTTTATTTTAACTTATTTATTGTGAACCGCCCAGAGTTCCCCATGGGGGGAGATGGGCGGTCATATAAATTAAACAAACAAATAAATAAATATGCCGTAGCGCATGCGCTCAGATCCAAGCTGGCTTCCTCTTTTAAACTCACACAGCCGATCCAAAGACTGTCCCTTCTGAAAACACCCCAAGTCTTGATCTATTGCACAGCTGATGGGTGGTGCTGCTGTCGTCCCTCCCCCCCCCCCCCGACCCGGGGCTGCTCAGCGGAACACAATTCGTATCCCCCTGTGTTTTGTAGCTGTCCGCCTTCCCCGAATGTAATCAAACATCGCGCTAAGTAGCCAATAAATCTCTCAGTCTCCTAAGCTGCACAGCGAGACCATGTAAATGCAAATGAGAAGCTTGAGATCAAGCTGGCGGGGAGGAGTCTCAGAAAAGGAGGAGACCATTGGAAGCCCTCTGCTCGCCCAAGTGCCCATAAATCAGGAATAATAATTGTAATGGGAGGGTGATGAGGAGTTTTACGGCATGGGGTGGGGAGGATTTCTTTTTTTTAAGTGAAACAAACAAACAAACAGTCTGGATGTCCAAGGCAGAGAAGAAAGGCAGAAAACCAACAGGGTTCGTGAAAAGAAGGGAAAGCATGCGGTGGAGTTTGCACAAACGGTGGAACCATGAATGCAGACACGTGTAGTGGGGAGGAACGATGATGGGTTTACAGCAAAGTTGTGGGTGCATTTATACCCACGCTGTGAATCTGACGCCCTTGTGATTTTGCAATGTGCATGATGTACATAAACGGTAGCGGGTCAGATAAATAAATTTATTTATTTATTTATTTTATTACATTTATATCCCGCCCATCTCCCCCACAAGGAGGGACCCTGGGCGGTTCACAACAATTTAAAAGAATTAAAACAATATATATCAATAATAACAATATAAAATTGCATATATATATAATGAGAAATGGTCAGTCTTGTCTCCATTCAACTTGATGCTCTGAAGGTGTGTTGATGCTCTGGAGATGTGTTGGACTTCCACTCTCAACTTCCATACTTCCCAGCTAGGATGAGCACACACCAACACATCCACCTACACCTATAATGGAAAACTCGGAGGACAATGCCCGTACTTCCATCCAGATACAACCAAGTTTAGAGACATCTAGTGGCTAATCCATGTAATGACATTATCCACACGTTGCCTCTGAGATTCTCTATGGCACTGAGAGCCAGTTTAGTGTACTGGTTACAGGCACCAGGCTAGAAACCAGAAGGCTGTGAGTTCTATGCCAAATAGGTTCTTTTGTGAGTTAAAGAATGTATATTTCTTAAGAATGTATATTTTATAAGAATGGGTATTTTATAGTAATTATGTTTTTTTATTATTATCATTAGTATTTTATTGCTTGAGTGAATTTGTGAGCCAACTGCAACGAAATTTCATTCTATTGTGCACTTGTATAGTGGGATGACAATAAAGTTATTATTCTAGTCTAGTCTAGTCTAGTCTTGCTTTAGGCACAAAGCCAGCTGGGTGGCTTTGGCCCAGTCTGTCTCTCTCTCAGCCTTAGGAAGAAGGAGCCACCAAGCTACTAGAGAACCAGTTTGGTGTAGTGGTTAAATACATGGCATGGGACCAGAATACCTGAGGGACCGTCTTATCCCCATATCATTGACCCGTCCCACCCGATCATTCAGAGAGGGCCTGCTACGAACCCCATCAATAAGAGAGTGTCATCTGGTGGGGTCTAGAAAGTGGGCCTTCTCTGTGGTGGCACCAGCACTCTGGAACACCTTGCCCCCAGAGTTGAGGCAGATCCCCTCCCTCCCGACCTTTAGGAAAGATCTGAAGACCTGGTTCTGCCGCCTGGCATGGGAAGGAGGAAATAATAGTTCCTCATGGGGGTGGTTAATTTCATAACGTCCTTCTTTTTATTAAGCTATCTGGCCATTTGGATTTTATAATTTATTTATTGTATTATTTGATTGTGTTTTTATATTCTTTATTCTATTTTAATCGGTTTTATTGTAAACCACCCAGAGTTCCCCGTTGGGGGGAGATGGGCAGTCATATAAGTTAAATAAACAAACTAATTAATTAAAGGCATGGGATTAGAAGTTGGGAGACCATGAGTTCTAGTCCTGCCTTGGACATAAAGCCAGCTGGATGACCATGGGCCAGTCCCTCTCTCCCAGCCCTAGGAAGAAGAAAACAATGGCAAAACACGCCAGGCAGTCACCAAGACTGACTCAAAGAGATACGCACACATGCACACAGCCCTGAAAATGTGAATTCTCTGCTTGCCTATCTTCACCTAGAAATTACAGCCGTTGAAGTACATTGTATCTCCAGGCAACCTGGTGAAGAAGGAGTGTTCATAAACTTTGCATTTGTCCTAGGAAGGTATCTGCAGTCCTTTGAAAGAATCAGGGCAGAATAGGCAACAAGAAGGAAACATAAAGTCCCCAGTTCTGAAGATCCTTAATAAAAATGTCTGTTTTCTATGCAAGTTCGTATTTTGCTCCCC
The DNA here is from genome assembly GCA_023362775.1 of Charina bottae. Classification (NCBI taxonomy): domain Eukaryota; kingdom Metazoa; phylum Chordata; class Lepidosauria; order Squamata; family Charinaidae; genus Charina; species Charina bottae. The sequence goes on along the minus strand of JALMGJ010000032.1, from coordinate 7,369,144 downwards.
GGTTCTTCCTCTCCCAATTTTGATTCTGATCTAAACCATTAAAAAACAGACACAGGCAAAACTTTTGGGGATGGTTTTTGCTCTTGATGGAATCCAACCCCTCTAGAAAATTAGGTGGGACTGTCAGGATCATTTTAAATCTTGAACGCACACACCCCCCTTATATAAATCTACTTTATTCGTTGCTCTTCCTAGAACTAGAGATTTCAGAGGATCTGTGCTTTTCAAGAGGGGTGAATTTAGGCCATGCTTCATTCAGTTTAAGGGGCACGGTGGCTCAGCGGGTAAGACGCCAGGCTTGTCGATCGGAAGATCGCAAGTTCGGAGGTTCGAGACCCGAGCGCCGTGTGACGGAGTAAGCTCCCGCACTTGCCCCAGCTCTTGCCAACCTAGCAATTCGAAAGCATGCAAATGCAAGTAGATGGATAGGTACCACTTCGGTGGGAAGGTAACAGTGTTCCGCGCGCGTCATGCAGGTCACATGACCACGGAAGCGTCTTCGGACAACGCTGGCTCTTCGGCTAAGAAACGGAGATGAGCACCGGCCCCTAGAGTCGGACACGACTGCACAAATGTGCGGGGGGAACCTTTACCTTTACCTTCATTCAGTTTGAGAAATCTCCCCGGATTCGTAAGGGCTTTGTACATCCTTTAGTTGATTTGGAACTAAAATTCCTTTAAATACGTGGCAAATGGACTGTGCTGGGTGAAAATAGATGTTAGCACCCATGGAAATGGTGCTTGGAGTCAAGGAGGAAGTGGTCCATAGCCTTGTGTGGACCAACAACAACAACCTCATTTTTTCCTTGATTTTCTAACAGGAGACTAGAAGAGGGAAAAGGTTATTTACTCTCACTTGCCCATCTTGTTTGAATTAAGTTTATTTCCCCTCTTTTTCTGTTACTTCTCAAAAGGACTGGTGATGGTGGTGACTCCTTCAAACGGAGCCCCATGAACCATGTTTAGACGGTGGAGTGTCTCCCTTCCAAAGCCAGAAAGAGAGGGAATCTCTCAACAGGGACCCCAAGAAAACAGACAGGAGCATCCAGGAAGGACGCAAAAGTTGGTTTTAATTAGCCTGGAGAGGTGGGAAATAAGGCGGTGAAATAACATCTTAATGAGGTTTAATGAAGTTTAATGAAGTCATCCGCTGCGGAGGACAGCTGTGGGGGGCGGGAGGAACTTTGTTTCTGCCAAGGCAAGTGAAAATTCTGCCTTGAATCAATACAGCTTTGGATGCCCTGTGCTTTTATGGATAATTTTTTTTAAAAAAGCGGGGGGTAATTTGATAGGATTTGGTTGTCTTCTTCTAACCTGTTGTGCTTTAGATTGCTGTGGCTGGAAATATCTCCAACCTGGCTTTTGGCACATTAGAAACTAGAGCACCCCCTGATTGCATTTATTAATCTTAAAAAGAATCCCCCCCCCCGCAAATGATAGGCACAGAAAAGCAAAGTACAGCCTTTTATTTATTTTATTATTTTATTATTCAGATTTATCACCGCCCATCTCTACAGCAGTAGACTCTGGGCGGTTTACAACAATAATATTTATTTATTTATTTATTTATTTATTTATACATACATACTTGTATTTATACCCCACCCATTTCCTCCCTAACGGAGGACTCTGGGCGGCTTACATACATCGTTATACATTTCAAATTATACAATGTTTTAAAAAAATTATTAAATATTAAAATTAAAAACCTATATACTTTAAAATACAATATAATAATAATAAAAGAAAATCCAGAGGATGGTAGGATCTTAAAAAGGAGGATATCACAGGGCTAACCACCCCCAGCAGGAACTATTACCTCCTTCATCCGAAGCAAGGCGGCGGAACCAGGTCTTTAAAGACTTCCGGAAGGCTAGGAGCGAGGGCGCCCGCCTCACCTCCGGGGGCAAGATATTCCACAGGCCGGGTGCTATCGCAGAGAAGGCACGCCTCCTGGACCCCGCTAGATGGAATTCTTTAATTGACGGGGTCCGAAGCATGCCCTCTCTGCATGATTTTAGCTGATTTCAGAGTTGATTGTGAGTAATGCGTCGTCGATAAACCACTGTCCATCAGCCCCAGGACATGCCTAACCCCACCTTGTAATTTTTCCATCACATTGCCAGGAGTTGAGTTCAACTTGAGGAAGACTGTATCTTTTATGTCACGCGAACCCAGAAAATTGGACTAATTCCATGTCTTAAGGTCATCACAGATGTGCCTGTCACACAAAGGGGACATGTATTGAAATTTCAACTGATGCCAACGGAGAGGTGATCATTTTTCAACCTTCATCCAGGATGCAGACGTTTTTGAATCGGGATCTGCGCTGTGTATGGTCTTGAGGGCTGCGTTGGGGCAGGAAAGGTGGATAGGACCAGAGTGTGTTCGGAACAAAAAAGGAAGCTTGATTTAATTGAACCATCATTAGATGCCAGCCCTGCGAGGTAGTCCAGACCAGGAAACCAAAGTTAAGAATGCTAATCCTACTTTTATTATAAGGTCATAGTAACAGAATCTTGCAAGTCTCTATGCACTTTCCCCTCCCTCCCTTTATCTTCATGAAAACTAGGCAGGGTCTTGTCTGAGACACTTCCGTTCTACCCCGGACTCAGATTTCTCTTACCTGACCATTGTCTAAGTATTGCTCTTCTTCCTGTTCCTCAAGGTCATTCTCACAGTTGATTAATTCAGATAAAATGAAATGAATTGGATGCAGTTTTTGCAACAGGTTCCCTAGGAACTCTGGGCTGTGTTCGTACAACCCAGTCATCTATGCTGACCAAATCATGGTTTGTCAAAGTAACTCAGTTGCCTGAGTTCACACAACCTACTTAGTTCACAAACCCCAGAAGACTTCTTTAAACTTGGATTATCTGTAGTCTAAAAATGGTTTGATCTGAAGGTGTTATGCCAGCCCACAGAGCAATTGCAACCTGTGGGTTTTTCAGTTGTGTCTATTTTGAACAGCTAAGAGATTTTAGTCCCATCTGACACTGGGTTTTGTGAGTGTGTTTCTTAATGTCCTGTGGGTGGGCCACTTAGGAGGGCTTGTCCTGAAAAGTGGCAGAGAAGACCTGGACATACATTTTAAGCATTTTGCTGAATGGATTTGCCACCTCCTTGAACCAACCGGGGTGGGAAGGAGAAGAAACAAAACAGATTCTCCATTGTCCATTGACAAAACGCAAGCTGGGAGAGAGACGAGCGTTTTTGATTCCCACCCACTCTGCCAGCGTCCCAAACTCACTTCTTCTCCCCGCTTTGCTTAGGAAGACTGAAGTTTCAAAGCAAGCTAATCTCTGACTGGCTTCACCATGGAGACATCGGTCAGGACATAAAGGACAATCAGGGGTCAATTAATCCCACAGACACCACAAAGCACAGGGGACACCAAGGGAGTTAATTTGAAAACTAAATAAAATGGTTCCTTGGTTACTGGCTGTTGTGCCTCCTCAATCCACATTGAAGTCTTTCGTTCAGCTCCGCCATATTGTTTTGGCCCAACCAACTTTCTCCTTGTCCACAATTGATCTTTTCCTGACCTGGCCTGTTCTTAAGTGAAAGACAGGCTGCTCAACGGAGCACAGGGGATTTGTCAAACCATGCCCCATCCCAGCACATTTCTACAGGAAATCTCTATGGATCCGTCCTACATCTTGGTAATGTTTGGATGTCAATGCCCAATTTTTCAGCAGGAACCAAACCCTCTTGGGGAATTCTGGGATCAGATGCCTGCATATCTAGGCCTTCCAATTCCAGATTTTTGACAAATAAAGCATTCTTTTTATGGCTGTTGTGGGTCTTCCGGGCTGTGTGGCCGTGTTCTGGAAGTTGTGGTTCCTAACGTTTCGCCAGCATCTGTGGCCAGCATCTTCAGAGGGCAGGAGCACAGACAGAAGCGCTCTTTCTGTGCTCAGGTAGAATGGCAAAACCTGGGCACAGAGATTTTGCTTCTATCTGTGCTCCTGCCCTCTGAAGATGCTGGCCACAGATGCTGGCGAAACGTTAGGAACCACAACTTCCAGAACACGGCCACACAGCCCGGAAGACCCACAACAGCCATTGAACTCCGGCCGTGAAAGCCTTCGACAATACATTCTTTTTATGCTTAAAAACCCTCCTGTTAGTGTTGCTTCCACAGTGGCCAACTGGAGACACCATTAGTTAGGGGTTTCTAATCTTTGCACTGGCCCAAAGTTATAAGATCTGTAGGCTTACCCCCATGAATAAAACAAAATGAATGATTTCCTTGGGGTTAGGGCTGGGCAGGAAATGAATACAATGCATCACTTCTTTTTTAATCCTTAAATTTTAATTCATACACCCCATAAAGCAATGGTAAAACCTTGCGATTTGGTTGACTAAAACTTTTTCACAATCAAACAATCAGATATAAATCCATTTTTAAATGGGAAAGAAGAGCTGGTTTAGTTCAGCACCATTTCTGAAATCTGGGTTTTATTTTCGAGAGAGACACTCTCCTTTTTTTCTATTTTGGAAAGAGGTTTGCTCTTTGGAGCAAAATTTGCAAAACTGCCCCCCCCCCCCCAAATTTGCTTGTGGTCCCCAGCCTTTTGCAACACAAGAAGTGTTTCTCAGCAGGTGGTATCCAGTGCTATCCCACTCCTGACACCAATAATCTACTAGAACAATAGGGAGACCATCCAATTAAAGACAAGTGGGATAGCATACAAATAAAAACATACTTTATCTGGTTCTCACAATTCTCTTAACCAGATGACTGGATTGATCCATTCGCTGGATCGGTACTATATATTGCATCATAAGTTAGCCAAATGGTCTGTATTCACATGCCAGTTGTGATCTGGGAAGTATAGAAATTCTATACTTAGAAATGCTGTTAATAAATAAACAACACACATATGTACAAACAGCCATGGCTAGACTTCGAATGTGCTGGGTTTTCTAATCAGAAACAAAGTCCAGATCAATCCTGAGATGTTTGAAGCCCAACTGTGTCTCTTTACAATATGTAAGACCTGTGTAGTGGTAAATAACATGTACTTTGCACCTGGCACCTGTTCAGAGCTATTTCCTTTTTAAATTTCAGACATTAAAAGTTAACCCTTGAAAACACATGCTGGAACAAAGCACTGGCACGCGCAGGCACGCCCACCAAAGTAAAGCTGGCCTGCAAGTTAGGCATCCTTGTTTATTACAATCATAGAGGACTCGGGCTTGCAAAAATTTTTACATTGGTGGATACCTCTCTAATGGATTTGTATTTTTTCCTGCAGCCAGAAATTGGGAAACCTCGTAGAAGTAACTACACTCTTCCAGGTTATGATTTTAACTATGGATTGTATTTACATGGAAACGATGGAGGTGTCCCTGAAGGTAGGCTGGTTGATATGTTGATAACATCTACAGGTAGTCCTCACTTAACAGCCATTCGTTTAGTGATGGTTCAGACTTACGACGGTGCTGAAAAAAATGACTTACAACCAGTACTCACACTTACAACCGTCGCAGCATCCCCACAGTCACTTGATCACAATTTGGATGCTTGGCAATCAATTCACATTTATGACCGTCGCAGCGTCCCATGGTCATGTGATCGCCATTTTCGACCTTCCCGGCTGGCTTCTGGCAAGCAAAATCAATGGGGAACCGTGTGATCACTTAGCAACCACATGGTTCGCTTAACCCCTGCAGTGATTCACTTAACGACCACCACAAAAAAGGTCGTAAAATTGGGTCAGATTCACCTAATGACCGCTTTGCTTAGCAACCGAAATTCTGGTCCAATTGTGGTTGTTAAGTGAGGACTATCTATAGTTCTTATTTATTTATCGTGTGGCACATTCACATTGCGTTACAATAAAAAACATAGAGCATAATAAATATGAAATATAAAATATAGACAGGAAAATTACAAACGTATGTCTAGGTTACAAATATAGTTTTTTGCTTCAGTTGTCACAGCCAGGAAATCAGCGAAGTCTCCATTGTAGGCTCAGTTTTGACACTCTACCACTATATGTTGGATAGTTTGTTTTTCGGCCCCACAATCACAATTCGATGATGTTGTTTTGCCCCATTTATAAAGGGCATCTGCACATCTACCATGACCCGTGCGAATTCGGTTCAAGGTTGTCCATATCACACGGGGCTGGTCAAATCCAGGTGGTTTTTCCAAGATGCAGGGCAAGCTTCGACACTGTGGAGGGCAGTTTTTTAGCCAATGTTGTTTCGACGTGTTGTGGATATTGAAATCATCTGTATCTGTAGTGCTGTGCAGGCAAGAGAAGTCCCTTCCACCACCACCAGCTGGAGAAGCTTGGACTACGTGTTTTTCACCCATCTTCAGCTCCAGAAACCTTCTACCACTTGATTTCTTTCCTTGGTTTCTGAATTAGGGTTGCCTTCTTTCAATGTCCTTGGCCTCTTCTTAACGCCTCCTCTCTTCCCAGCCATTTGCCACTGGCATGTCATGAAGCCCAGGATTATTTTGGAGAAGGAGAAACCCCGTGATTACCAAACCACCAACAGCCAAGCTGTCAAGGACGGCTACACCACAGCCCACGAACAGAACCTTTACCGCAAGATGAAGGACTTCCGCGTCAACGTGGAAGATGAACGTCGATTCAAGAAGACGCCTCCAAAAGTCCCTGCAGACATGACTTATGGAAGACCGGCACGGTAAGAAGCAGATGGCTTCCCACCAAAGGGTTGCGGTGGAGGGCTGAACCGAATCATTCCTTTAGATAGGTTTTAATTGGCGGAATCTTCTCCAGTCTTCCAATAACACTGCACTCCACGGGAGACCCAGGGAACGTCTGGGGAGTGTGCATTCAGGTGCCCAATGTTTCCTGGGGGTCGAGAAGGAAAGCATAAAAATGTTACGAGGCAGGACCACCTTATATATATTTCCCCACCATTTTTTGTCTCTGTAAAATTGATAATAACCTCTTCTAGAGTAGAAGATGGTGAAAACATACCCAATAAAACCACAAAACACACTCAGTTCCTGAGGACGTCTTGGATACACTTGCATAGGTTTCTCCCCTACTTCCATTTAAGCTTAAAAGTCACCTGTGATGATGATGATGATGATGATGATGATGATGAGCTGGATGTGGGTTACAGGTAGTCCTCGCTTAACAACCATTCATTTAGTGATGGTTCGGACTTACGACGGTGCTGAAGAAAACGACTTACAGCTGGTCCTCACACTTACGACTCTTGCAATGTGCCCACGGTCACATGATCATGATTTGGGTGCTTGGCAACCAGTTTGCATTTATGACTGTTGCAGCATCCCGTGGTCACATGATAGCCATTTTTTACCTTCCCGGCCAGCTTCTGGAAAGCAAAATCAATGGGGAACCGCATGATTCGCTTAACAACCATGTGGTTCACTTAACACCCGAGGTGATTCACTTAACAACCACTGCAAAAAAAGGTCATAAAAATGGGTCGGATTCACTTAATGACCACTATTCCGGTCCCAATTTTGGTCATTAAGCGAGGACTAGCTGTATATATTTTTACATTGGTTGTTTTACCAAGCAGATGTTCTGAAACACTGCTGTTGCCCTCTCTTCCACCTTGTAAAATTCCTTGTTCCTCCTATGCCCTGCCCCTGATTAGAGCATTAGGTTATAGATTTCATTTTAAAAAGCTAATTGCTACTAAAGGTTTTATTTTAAAAAAAAAAAAGGGAGGAGGGAAGAATTATTTGCGCGGGGAAGTTGTGATGAACAGCAGCCTCCCTTTTGCCCGCTAGCAAATGGGGCAGTTTTGCATATGCAAATGGAATGGATTTTAAAATGGTATTTAATGACAATTTTCATCGCAGGCATTAACATTAATTGCAGCCATATGAAAATGCAGCGTTCGGTTGCTGTTAGCAGCAAAAGCCCCGGTCATAAAGCTTTATCTTGATTAGAACTAGCCATCATGGGTATGACAAGGATTGTCCGTTAAATGGCAAACAAAGAGCTTTTAAGCTGCAAAAAATGATTCCCCCTCCCACCAGGCCGGGCGGAATCTGCATCAATTTTGCTTTATTTCTTCATAAACGGAGGTTAAATGGCTGCCCGGGAGAAATCCTGGCACGGTCTCATATCCCCCCACCCTCTTGTTTTCATATTAATAAATAACAGGGGACATCCATCCCAACCCAGAGAAATTGCAAGGATTTTGCCCAACAGCTGGGAGAGATGAGCTATTCATTTCCAGTTATTACAATCCATCTCCAATCTTCTTTAATCACTTCCTTTTAGGCTGGCCGGCCAACTGTATTTATTCCCCCACTTTAAAAACACGGTGTAGATCAAACCCAATTATTGGATCATTACAGCCACTTTGGGTTTAAAAAGAAAACGAGGAGGAGGAGGGGTTTAAACCATTCCTCTGGATTGGTAAATTTAGGGGCTGATCCCGAAAGGATGGAGGGGCTGCTATAAATCTCAGCTCACTTCTCTCATACTTTTTACCAAGTATTTTCCTCTTCTCCACTTCAGACTGAAAAACCTCCTGCCAACAAAATCCTGTAAAGAGGGGTTGGCTTTCAAAAAAAAAGCCTGCCAGATAGTCATCCCCGCCCCCTATTTTTTTAAGGTGACAGAAAGGGGAAATGGCTATCTTGGAGAGGCGTCCTGTCTGTTGGCTAATGTTTACTGGCCACGGATCGTCCAATGATGGTTTGCTCCATTGTCGTTTTGCGTCAAGGGGATGACACTGATTGCCTATGGAATCAATGTCAGTTATTTCATATATTGATTAACGTCAGTCGGTTATTGAAGGCTGCCCTTCGTTTGATGGCCAGAACAACAACCTTGTGGGGTAGGCTAGGCAGAGAGGAAGGGACTGGCCCTGCATCTTTCAGTTGGTTTCTATAGGTGACGTTGCACTTACAGGTCAGTGTTCCTATTCCGAGCCCAACACATTAACCACTGCACCGCGCTGCCCTTTTTCCTGGCCCCACCCACTTCTTTGTCCTGGCTCCACCCCTTTTCTAACATGCCTCCCTCCCACCCCAGCAAGCCACCCCAAGGCCTGAAAACATTTCCACGCCCTTATTCTGAAATATTCTCCTCCTTGGACAGCTCCCATCCATTCTGGCACATCATTTGTCCCGCTATGATCTGTGTTCATTTGGAACTAGGCCCCACTAACGTCTAGCGCATCTTGGACTCTTTGCAGAGAGGAAAGGGGTGTGAATTCAGAGCCGCTCCCCCCCAAAAGACCCTCTTTTTCTTTACAAGAGAGGAAACACCTTTCTTTGCCCAGAGAAGGCTCCAGTGTCTGGATGTCTCCACCCATCGTCCATTTGCAAAATTTTTGCTCTGCCTGCTTGTAGTTAACATGCCCCAAATGTGGCAACACTGTTTGCCTTGGAATAACCAGGTTATTCCAAGACAGAGCGGAGTGTTTTGGGCCGGCTCGGATTGTATGCATTTTGCTCCATTCATCCCTGCCTTGGTGTCTCCCCCAGCCCCAACCTGGAGCCCGCTTTGCTTTCCTTCCGATTTTGTTCCCTACATGGCTGGCTTTTGTCATCAGGACTCGTAAAAAGGACATTTTTCACATCCTTCCCCCCCCCTTCTTTTCCTCTTAAGTTTTGGACAGAGATTTATGGGTAGGGATTGGAGCCGGTAGGGGCGAGGGAGGCACAGATGGGGCGATAACAGATAATATGGCCGTTCCCAGGAGTCTGATCGAGGATCGTAGCCTATTCATCAGCAGCCAATGGCTCATGCCAAGGTCAGCGCTAACGAGGAAGAGGTAGCTTTTCCGTGGCTCCCGTGGGGCTGCTTCCAATAAGGTTGCTCAGCGCTGCAGTCCGGCTTCTGATCTTTACAAGGGCTGCCTCGTGCAAACGAGAATTTGCAGCATGAGGCCCTTTCTTCCATCTGCAAACAGGCCGCCATGTGTCCGTAAAGGGGAAAAACCTGCCAGGCGTATGTGGGATGTACGACGTCCCTGTTTAGCGCGCGGCTTAGATTAATTTGCTTTAAGTTGAAGTTGCCTGCGCACGCTCTCTCTCTCTCTCTCTCTCACACACACACACACACTGCAGCGCCTCTGTTTTCCCTCTTGAAGAAGGAACACGCCTCTCCCCTCTCTTACAAACCCCACCTACCCAAGCAGGGAGCACAAAGATACAATTGCGCAATTTATGGCCTTTGCATCAGACATGATGATGCGATTTGCACCGTTGAGGCACGGGACACGTGTTAGCGTTCTGACGCCATCATGGTTTGTTATAGACCCAGACACAGCTGCCCCACGGGGGGGGGGGGGATTACGTTTTCTTTTCTTGTTAAGAAGTGACAAATTGCTTCACTAGAAGTTACCGAAGCTGCCTATTTTGGCTGTTAATGATGGGCGTTCAATCTTGGAAGCTTGAGGAGCTACAAAAAATGGTTCTGGGGAGTGTTGTGTGGTTCACAGGACACGGTTTTCCCAAACCTGGGCTAGAAAATGCAGGCTTTGCTTTGTAGTTGGCTCCTCCTTAGATTGTTTTAAATTCCCAGTAAAATAATCTGCAGGAGGAGGAAGAAGAGGGAGGAGAGGAAGAGGGAAGAAGAACAGAAACAGGAGGAGGAGAAAGAGGAGGTCAGATCAGCAAGGAACATGGCAGATGCCAAGGGATGTATCCCTGGACTCATGGATGGGAGAACATAAGACCCAAAGACTTTCTTGGAGCACAGCTCCATTCCTAGTGGTCTTTTCCCCCAGATGGTTCTTGCCTGGACTTCTCCTGCAGCTCCAAGTCAGCCAGAAAATAGGATTGGTGTCAAGTTCCCCCCAGATACAAGGATGGTCAATTCAACAAGAAATACAGGATACAACTGCTGTTGCCACTCATTTGTGCATTGGACACTGTGATTTAGGAGCTGCAGGATGGGTACCAAAGAATGAGAACACCAAGAGAGACACCACAAAGTTTATTAAGAACTTGTCCCCAAATATACTCACAGCGCCAGGGGTCTGTCCAGTCTTCCACAGAGGTCGCTTCCGTAGGGCATGTTTTACAGCCCTACAACCTCTCTTGCCCCCTCCACCTGCAGAGATGCTTAGTGTAGGCATCAGCAAAGAAAGGTTAGATATTAATGAGGATTAAGCGTCTGGCAGGGACTTAATTATCTCATTGGGGTTGGAGCAAAAAGTTTGTTATCTCACATCTAGCAAGAGTAAATAGGAGGAGCTAGCTTATCTAAGCCGCCTCTCTTCCAGGTGTTAATTGAAAAAATGCAGGTCAATCACAGCCATATCAGACCATTGAGAGCCTCTCAGAGGACAGAGTTGTTGTTGTTCAGTCATTTAGTCATGTCGGACTCTTCGTGACCTCATGGACCATAGCACGCCAGGCCTTCCTGTCCTCCACTGTCTCCCGGAGTTTGCTCAAGTTCATGTTCGTTGCATCGGTGATGCTATCTAACCATCTCCTCCTCTGCCGTCCCCTTCTCCTTTTGCCTTCAGTCAGAGAAAGGGTGCAAAAAATATTCCCTGTCATCATTCAAAACTCTTTTATAGCACTACTCCCTATGAAGAAAGGTCTTCTCTTTCTTGTTTCATTCCCATCCTCTGAAAACAGTTGCCATGTTTACATTCTCGGCATTCTTTCAGTCTTGTCTGTAGTTCCTTAGGTAAACTGAGTTTTTTCTGCCACTAGCAAAGGACTGATGCCTGGTCCTTTCTTTGCTTAGCTCCATACCCAAGCCATCCATCAGGGTGAGCCAACCAAATCGTATCCCCAAATGTCTTGTGTCACCTTTCTCACCTACAGACACGCATCAAATGCTGTAGGTCAGCACAAAAGACCACTTTCTTTGCGCTTCAGATAAGACTGGATTGAATCTCCAAATCAGATGGATTCTCCAAATCTGATTATTGAAATCATTCAGAACATCAAATCAGATGGATCCTATCCAGACCTTCAGTTGACTTTTCTTGACCCACAACGCAATTGTTATAAAGGGAATGGGCTTTCTGAATCAATTGGATTCGTTTAGACAATACTCTTTAGAATTCAAAAGCAGATCTTAAATTCAAGTAAGATTTTGGCTCATTCACACATTTCTAAGATTCAGTACCGTCACTCCCTGCCCTTGATTCATCTTTGTAAAATTGAAGTTAGTCTGATGCACCCAGAACATGCATCAGCTTAAGATGGCAACGATGAATCCCCGATGCATCTTTTTAAGCTGTTTAACTGCAGAATTTATTCTTTCAACGGTATCCGCACATGTGAATCCTCCCAGCCAAATAACAGATCTGCTCTCGACAGGAGGTGGGGGAGTGTTTTCCTTATTGGCTGCCCGTGGTGAAATCATTTATATTATCACTCTCAATTGCATAAGGGAGAGTGTTCAAGCTAATGGAAATGAGGGCCATCTGTAGAATCACCCAACTAGCGTAATAACATTCCACCGTCCTTATATCTCTGGCCAAGCGAGAAGGCCATTATTAAAAATTTAACTCTCCCCTCCACGCTCGCCAACTCAAACACCAAATATCCCCCAGGTTCACTGCAGAGTTTTGCTTGCATTCCGACCTGCCGGAAGTCCCAGGAGTTTGTGGGTCTCCTTGTCTCCATCTTTGAAAGGGAAAATGAGAACAAATGCAGATCATTTTTGAAACCACCCACGCTGGCTTTCTCCACATGGTTTTATGGCCTGGGCCAATTTCGAGGGCAATCTGTAAAACAGGATGAGGCTTCCAAAATGGCGTCCTGCTTGAGAGGTGTCGGGAGAAAAGGATGGGTCGTTTATACCCAGTTTATGCTCCTCACTCACTCTTTCTTCTGCCGGAAGAAAGCTAAAGGCTCCCTTGTGGGGCTGATTAAATAATAATAATAATAATAATAATAATAATAACAACAACAACAACAACAACAACAACAACAACAAATCCATTGCAAACACTCATTTATACCTGGGCATTAAAACTATGGCCTGCTTTCCTCTTAGAATCTCATTCTGCTATTCCTCTTTTTTTTTTTTTAATGTTGACCAGGCCACCCACAATTAAAAAAGAAAACAAGGCCCAGTGGCCCTCTTTCCTAATTAAGGGTGAGGACTAGGGCTTTGGGGGGTAAATAAGTCCTTTAGTTATCTTGTCCTTCTTGCGTTCAGCACCATCCTTGTTAAATAAGACAGGTCCGTTATCCAAAGGGGAACAATTACAGCTACCGAGGAGAGAAAGACTGAAGGGTGCTGTGACCCAGTCTCTGGGCTGCCCCAGCCTTGGCCCATAGGCAGCGCTCTCCTTGCTGCCCAGCAAAAGCCAGAGACCAAATTGATAATGGGAAGTTTCTCACCATCTTTTGATCCCCTGCATTTTTTTATGTAATTTTTATGGAAACTTTTAAAAAAGAAGATAAAAACTAATAGGAGGGAGGGAGGAAGGAAGGAGTGCAAGAAAAGAAAAAAAGTTGAAGAAGAATAGAAAAGGAAGAAGATACAAAGAAGTGGCTTCCGATCTTCACAACAGTTATAAGTATACGTAGTTATATTTTAACTGTGAGGATCTTAAACCAAGCCAAATCCGAAAACGCTAGAGAATTCCTTGAAGCTTGGCACTCAGACAAAGCAGCCATCAACAGACACATAGAGGTAAACAACATTTACATACCATTCATAAGAGACAATAGAAAAGCCAAAAGACCAGAACACCTCCTTGCCAGCAATCAACACCCAGATATGCAAAGATTAATACCAGGATTGGCACCAGAGGAACAATCAAACAGCACAATATACCCTAATCAAGGAACTGTTAACTCAGTCAATCAACCAAGCAGCAAACAACAGCCCAATCAAGGAACTCCTAAGGGGAGAACAACACCTCCACCAACACAAGCAGGACAAGCCATGGGATATAAACAGAGAGCAAGTCCCACTCCCTTTTCGCACTGAAGATGTTGCCTAGCCTGGCAATGAAACGTCTGCAAGAAAACAACAAGGCTCAGAGAGCACCAAGGACTCCACAGTTCAACCCTGAGCTACAAATATTCTCTTCGATTGATATTTTAAGTTACAGTATATCATAATTCTCTTCTTTCTATAATCTATCCTGTCTAATCATCAAAGCCATAAATCACAAGTTCTTTTTTTCTTTTTTTTCTTTTTTTTCATTTTTACTTTTACTTTTAGGACTAATGGATAAACAGTTAGAAAAAAACCATGGAAGATTGTTTCAATATATGGTTAATGCGGCAAGATTATTATATGCATAGAGATGGATAGATTTTACATTACCCGCTATGGAGGAATGGTTGGTGAAAACCTCTTATGGATCCCTTGCATTTTGGAACTAAGATTCAGAATTGAGGATAAGGGGCCATTACTTGGTTGCTGGATTGTTGTGCAAGGTGGCAATCCTGGTTTAGACATATATCTCTGACTTTAGGCCAAGTATCTTCTCAGTCTTTCCTGCCTCACAAGATAGTCCTGAGAATCACAGATATAAGGAGAAAGAACCATGTCTGTTATTTTGAGCCACTTGGAATAGAGGTGGAGTCTAAAGGGACGCGGATGTCTCAGCAGGTTAAACAGCTGAGCTGTAGGCTGCCGATCAGAAGGTCGGCAGTTCGAACCCCACGCAACGAAGTGAGCTCTCGTCGCTAAGTCCTAGCTCCTGTCAACCCAGCAGTTCGAAAGCTTAGCAAGTAGATAAAATGGCTACCACCTTAAGTGGGAGAATTTGCTGGCATCCTGTCGGGAGCCAGTTCCACCGGAGAAAAAGATTGGACAGACGGTGAGGACAGACCCGGAAGTGACATCAACAGGATGTCAGCAGCCGGCTCAAGGCATCCTGGGAATTGTAGTCCAGAGCCTTAGAAGAGCCGGTTCCCTTACCCCCTCTCCTGGTGCGCAGGTTAAATTACACTCTATAGTTGGTGATATTGTATAATGATAAAAATGTGTATGTATGTATGTATGTATGTATGTAAGCCGCCTAGAGTCCTCCGTTAGGGAGGGGATAGGTGGGGTATAAATAGCACTATAAATAAATAAATAAATAAAGATTGAAAATATCAGTTGGTCCAGAATGCTCAGAGACTAAACAGATCACACACAAATCACATCATATGGAGGAAACTTACATGCAATGTACATAAAGAAGAGGCGGAGCTTTGATTGAATCGTTGTGGCCACCATCTTGACTTTTTTGTCCACACCCTGTGGGGCACTCCTGCTCCAGCAATGCAAATTCAGAAGCAAGATGAAAGAAATTGAGCATCAGGAAGTGAGGAAGCAAGAAATTGGAAATGTATCCCACCTTACAGGGAGTATATGCAGGAACTGTCCTTGGTTCTGAAGTGCTCTATGACACTCAAGGGCAGTGTTTCTCAACCTTGGCAACCTTCAGATTTGTGGACTTCAACTCCCAGAATCCCCCAGCCATGCTGGGTGGGGGATTCTGGGAGTTGAAGTCCACACATCTGAAAGTTGCCAAGGTTGAGAAACACTGCTCAAGGGGGTAATTTGGGCAAGTCCTGGGGGTAAGAGAGCGATTGGTTTGGGAGTCAAGGATCCAGTTTGGGACTGCTTCTGATGAGATGCTTGTGCAAAACCACAAGAGTCTGGGATTTTTTGTGGGGGGTCATGAAATGTCTCAAGACCAGGAAAGGGGGTCGTTGGGTCAAACAGTTTAAGAACCCCTGCATTACAGTCTGGGTTTGCATAACTTGGAAGGTGGTTAGCTTAGTAATACCCTCCTTTTAAGATCTCACCATCCTCTGGATTTTTTCTATTTATTATTATATTGTATTTTAAGATGTATAGGTTTTTAATTTTAATATTATTATTGTAAACCGCCCAGAGTCTACTGCTGTAGAGATGGGCGGTGATAAATTTGAATAATAAATAAATAAACTTAATTCAGTTCCTGAATGAAGTTCCTAAGCAACTACTTTGCTTTCAGACCCAGAACCACCCGTTTCATCCCCACTCCTGTTTGCTGGGGTCTCTCCTCCTAGTCCACTCTGGCCACACTTGATTTCCCATCGCTGCCACCTCTTGATTCCTCTTCAATGGGATCCATCTGCTCTCGGTTATTTCTGCGCTGGGTGTGAGCTGTCAGGTCTGAAAAGATGCGTTTTGTAAGTTTTGCAGCTGCGAAAGTTTTCAGAGGAAACTGACACGCTGCTTCAGAGGACTCTGATGCTGCTGTCGTTCCCAGCCCACTTTGCTCATCAGTCGGTCTCCTCATGCATAGATTTTAATTTTAACAAAACCGCTGTCTCTTGTGAAAGCAGCGTCAACATACGAAGAGGCGAACACTCCTCTGGAGCTGAACACTTCCTCTGCTGTCACTGATTTTCCAGGGATTTTTTTAAAAACAGCCTCTGGCTACTCTTCCAAATTAGTACCCACTGATGACCAATTATTTTGCCCAACTGTGAATTGGAAGGTGTAACTAAAATCCAGTTTGTCACACCCAAGGCTTTCCCCTTGAAACACCTTTCAACCGCCGTGTTCTGAAATCCCCTTAGAAGGTTCTGATGTTCCCTGGGAAATTTCACCTTCCATTCAAGAAAATAAAATTAAAATTGAAAAAGTTTTAATGAGCTGTGAGGATGTGACGGACCGTCAGTGGAAAACTCTGTTCTAATCCCAATAGAGAACTATTTCGCCAAAAAAGTGAATCACACCTGTCAGGATTTAACATGTGTACACCCCCAAAAAGTGTCAGACTTCTATTTGCAAATTATAATGATTGTTTCTTTTCATCTCTGATTCCATTTTTAGAGAGAAAAGGGGAGGGGAGAGAGAGAGGAACTGGCTTCATATCTATAAAAAAAATAAGGGAGAGTTTGTCATTCATTTCAAGCTTCTGCAATTTTGATTTTAAAACACTGTTAATAGTTCATTACATTTTTTAAACAACTTATTTGGCAGCGAAAGGGAGCTCATTAAAAAAAAATAGCAGGTAGGTTTCCAGAAAGATCAGCTCAACATCTTTGCTATAACCAGGTGGAATAGGGACTTATCTTCCCCAGTTAAGTACTTCCTGGCTCTTGAAAATAATTTAGCAGAGGAGTTTATTAAAAATACAAAAGGAGGGAGGAATAGATGGCTGGTGAAAGGGAATAGTTTTGAAAGCATGCATAAATACATTTTAGAGCATCTAATGAGAAGTAGTACTGCAAGCATTTCTTCCCTTCCAAACATCTCCGAAACAAGATAGACAGACAGACAGAATAATGATAGATGATTGATAGATAGATAGATAGATAGATAGATAGATAGATAGATAGATGATAGATGGATGGATGGATGGATGGATGGATGGATGGATAGATAGATAGATCTATCTGATAGATAGATAGATAGATAGATAGATAGATAGATAGATAGATAGATAGATAGATAGATAGATGATAGATAGATATAGATGATAGATAGTTAGATGATTGATAGATAGAGAAATAGAGATAGAGAGATAGAGAGATAGAGAGATAGAGAGATAGAGAGATAGATGATAGATAGATATAGATGATAGATAGTTAGATGATTGATAGATAGAGAAATAGAGATAGATAGATAGATAGAGAGATAGAGAGATAGAGAGATAGAGAGATAGAGAGATAGATGATAGAATGGATGGTAGGGAGGTAGACAGACAGTCAGACATCCAGAAGGTCTGAAACATAACACCAAGGCACATAGACCATGACTGGATGAAGGACTGGAATCTACAAATAGAGCAAATTTGGCCAGGATCTGAAACACAGCCCAGAACTGAAGAACCTAAGAAGATACTGTCCTGGTCATCTGGCGTTCTGTGTCCCACACTGGTTGACTGTTTTCTTGAGCTGCAACTTACTTCATCAAACGCATAGAGTGGCTAAGGGTGCTACTGGACTACCATAGACTAGCATGGCTGCCTTCCTACCATGTCCACCATGGTTGGCCAGATTCTTCTGTGAAGCTCACAAACCTGGACAGATGAAGGCCACCCTCTTCCACTAATGCTGCCCAACAGCTGATATTTCAGAGGTGCTGCTAATCATTTAGGAGTTAACAAACATCAACCAAGATTTAAGAATCAATATCCAATTATCTACTCTCCTTTTAAATGGTCAAGTCTTCCTGGACTTAAGGTCTACCTCTGGTGACTCCAGATCCATGACCAGGTTGGGACCTTTTTTTCCAACTTTCCAATCCAGACTACAGTCCTGAAATTTCTTGGTCACCCATCTAACTTCTTGAAGATCACCCACAGTAGGCTCAATGCTGCTATCTGCTGGGATTCAGTCCCCTTTTTTAAAAAAAAAACTATCTAAATTGGTGGCTCTTTGTCAACAGTCCCTAGACCAATACTCATCCAGGGAAGGAAGGCTGGATGAGGAACCCATGGAACCAACATACAGATGTCACCAGATATGTCAGACCGAACTAAGTCCTCAGTGATAACACTAGTTCCTTCCATCTCTTTGGAAGTGCATCTCAGATCAAAGTCCCTGAAGATCTTTTACTACTCTCAAGCCCACCCGAATGGTATTGTTGGTAAGTGGTGGAACAATGACTAGAATGACAGAGGTTTTAATTTCCTTATTATTATTTTCATTTATTTAAAAAAAATGGGTGCCTTGCTGGGAAGCATGTCCACAAGTCTGGAACAAGGAATAAATGGACCTCGTGAACAGCCTCAAGCACCCTGGCGGCCATCATGTGCATAAGCAACACCTTCTTCTACAATCTTCTTCTAGCCATTTTGTGAGGACTCCTGCAGAAGCTCTCAAAATTCCAAATGCACCTTCTGTATCCCCTTTAAGGACTGCCAGACTCTCTGCTTAAGGACCATCAATTTGCTGCTCTTAACAAAACTCCCTTCCACTACCAATCCACTCTTTGCAATGGGTTAAATCAGGGGTGGGTGGTTTTTTCTGCCAAGGGCCATTTGGATATTTATAACCGGGGACCGGGGGGCGGGGTTTCTGGGATTTCCGCGGACCGGGAGCCGGAGTTTGCGGGCGGGAGCCAATCACAAGCACTGGGGGGCGGGGTTTGCGGGTGGGAGCCAATCACGTGGAAGGGGCGGGGTTTGCGGGTGGGAGCCAATCACGTGGAAGGGGCAGGGTTTGCGGGTGGGAGCCCCGCGGGCCTTATATGGCCCGCGGGCCTGACGTTGCCCACCCCTGGGCTAAATCAACATACCAAATGGTGGGCCAGAATTGTGGTCAGGCTCCAAACATTTTCTGTGCATGGAAAAGAGGCAGGCCTCAGCCGTGGTGTGATCTATGGCATCCCTCCCCTTATCCACACCAGCCCCCAGCTTATGGAAAAGCTGTTCCTTTCTATAAGAACAGCCTCTTGGGATGTATAGCACTTGATCAAGCTCGTAACATCATTAGCCAACACGAGCAGAGATTAAGCCTCTCTGAAGCATGTGGCAAGACATAATTAGTAATAAAAGTCACGGCAGGAGCAAAATAAGCTGTGAGAGAAGAGAAGAGGGGCAGCCATTTACACGCATGCAGGAAGACAAAAAATATTGGCTAGTGCCCCTGACATTTTTTGTCTTTTAAGGCTGCTGAGGAGGAAGAATTCCAGAATTTGTATTCAAGTAGATTCTTTATTAGGCCAAGCGTTATTCTACCAAGGAGCATGCAAGCTTTTGAGGTCTCCAGAACTCTTCATCAACTGAGCAACAGTGGAGAGTTGGACAACACGAAAAAGGTGGCTGCTTTTCATGCCATTGTTGGGCACTTTTCTTTCCAATCTTATAGTCCAAGGCGTTGGGCATACAAGTTCTACTCTAGTTGTTGTGAAGGTTTCAGTCTTCTCCTGGAAGCAAGTGACAGTGGTCAGCTTCTCCTAGAGGAGAACAATGGTGGTGGCCTTCTCCTAGAAGCAAGCAATGGTGGTCAAAGGGTGTCTTTTACCTTTGACGACACTTATGGATTCTTTGGTGGATGAGGAATGGTCGTAGAGAGCAAATTGTCAGCATTTGCAGGGTTGTTGTTTTTGTTGTTGTTGTTCAGTCGTTTAGTCGTGTCCGACTCTTTGTGACCCCATGGACCATAGCACGCCAGGCCTTCCTGTCCTCCACTGTCTCCCGGAGTTTACTCAAGTTCATGTTTGTTACATCGGTGATGCTATCTAACCATCTCCTCCTCTGCCGTCCCCTTCTCCTTTTGCCTTCAGTCTTTCCCAGCATCAGGGTCTTTTCCAGTGAGTCCTCCCTTCGCATTAGGTGGCCAAAGTATTTGAGCTTCAGCTTCAGTATCTGTCCTTCCAATGAGCAGTCAGGGTTGACTTCCTTTAGGATTGACTGATTTGACCTCCTTGCAGTCCAGGGGACTCTCAAGAGTCTTCTCCAGCACCACAGTTCGAAAGCATCAATTCTTTGGCTTGTTGTTGTACATTTCCTCAATGTAAAGAACGCTGCTAGGAAGTCTAAAATGGGGAACGCTGGTGCAAAAGACATCTCAGATCGTGTGGAATAGTTCACATTTTGGCATGTAGTCTCTTGGGGTTTGGAAATCAACAACCCTCAGAGGGGCATGGGAACATCTGAAGCTCAGCAACAACAGAGTCAGCAGCATAAGAGTCTTGTAGGAGGAGAAGCACTTAGTTTATGGTGGCAAAAAATCAGGAGGAACCTGTTCCTACGTTTTCCAACTAAGTAAATAAACGAACGAACGAACGAATGAATCCATATCAAATGCCCCTTTCAGTGTTATTAACAAACTACAATATTTGAGATAACAGTAGAAATGGCTGTGTGTCAATAGAATAGAATAGAATAGAATAGAATAGAATAGAATAGAATAGAATAGAATAGAATAGAATAGAATAGAATACTTTATTGGCCAAGTATGACTAAACATACAAGGAATTTGACTTCGGTGCAAGAGCTCTCAATGTATTTACCTAACATAAAAATAATAAACAATAATAAATAAATTATAAATTATAATGAAATTAAAACTGAAAAAAGGCAAGGAGGAGAAAGAAGGAAGAACAATAACTTGGCCGATGGATTCAAAGTTCTTTGAAGTCCATGGCAGTGGACAAGAAGATTTTCTGATTAAGATGCAGGGAGGGAGAACAGAGGCTGGTTTCCAAAATCAAGCCCACTCGATCGTGGCTTAGTGTGATGTATTGTTACTGTAAGGTCATTGTTGCTCTTATCATGGTCACAATTCCCTTTTTTTCTAAAATCTTCCCAGACCTGCCACTCCTTTCTTCGATCTGCTGCAGCACAAATACAAAGATATTTGGATGGCCGAGCAGAGGGCTGTCATCAAAGCTGAAAAGGCTGAGAAGAAGCAAAAGGTTAGATGACGTTTAGAGGGCATCTTGGTTTGGTGGTCCTCTCCTCAAGACCTTACTCTTGAAGACACACATTGGACAATTCCTGGACTGGAATCAATGAGCCCGTTTAACTCAATGCTAGAAGACAAGTCTAGAACAGTGTTTCTCAACCTTGGCCACTTTAAGATGGATAGACTTCAACTCCCAGAATTTCCCAGCCAGCATGCTTGCTGGGGAATTCTGGGAGTTGAAGTCCACATATCTTAAAGTGGCCAAGGTTGAGAAACACTGATCTAGATAGTTCAACCTCTGATGGAACCACTTTCTGCAGATGATCAGCAAACATCTCTTGGGGCTTCTGTAGCAAGAACACTTGCCTTTGAAGTTAATGGAGTTAATTTCCTTTATTCTGCTTCATTTATTACTTACATCTTGTTAGATGTCCCTTGAAAGTAGAGTTAGGTCTTTAAATGACCTGGTGGCTGTGTTATGTGACCCCAGCATTCTGTGGCATGCTAACTATGTAGCATAAATGTGGGGGGGAGATGGGCGGTGATATAAGTTAGAAATAATAAATAAATAATAATAAATAAATAAATAGAAATAATCAGATAGCCTGTTCAAGGGGATCTCATCATCCTGAGAAACCATCAAGCAGACGTAAGGCATCTGCCATGATTTGGAGGTAAGATTTCTTAGTTTCCAAATATTCTTATTCAGCATGGGAACCAACTTTCCCTGTCCCCAGTTAAGTCTCCTAAGCTGCTTCTTTCCAGCTGTCAGCCCTCCCGGGTAAACCAGACAGGAAACACGACCAGATGAGCTAATCCTACTTTATTGTAAGGCTACATTCACGGAATCTTGCAAGTCTGAAATTATAAATCTCCCGCCATCTCTTTTTACAGCCTGATCAATTAGGGCGGATCCTTCCTAAGTTTCTTTCTCTGACTGTTAAGCAGTTGTGGGCTCCTCCCTCTTTTATCTGATCGTTCCCTAGGCAGCATCTCTTCCCCTCGTCCCGCAAGGTCATTCCCACATACCATTACATCAGCTTTGTCTGCCTTCCTGCCTACATTTCAACAATTCTCCATCTCCTTCCCAACCAAGTCTGTAGAACATGTGATAAGTTAGTAGCCACCAGTCATCAAGGTCCTTTGAAGTAGCTTCTAATAGCTACTGCAAGCCATTCAGCAGATAACCAAGACATCTCACCACATGTAATGGTCTGTGGGAATGACCTTGGGAGACAGGAAGAAGAGCCACAGCCAGGGGAACGGTCAGATAAGAGGCAGCATAGCCCACAGAAGGAATGCGGACATGGGAAACAACTCAGGAGGGACCCTCCCAAGTTTCTTGGGCTGTAAAGGTGACGGGGGGGAGATTTACTTTCAGACTTGCAAGATTCTGTTAATGTCACCTTACAATAAAGTGGAATTCATTCATCTGGGCATGATTCCTGTTGGGACTACCTCACAAGGCTGACACCACTGTTGCCCATTAACAAGCAACCAAACTTGGTTTCTTCGGTTGGTCCCCTCAACCAAATACCGGTGCATTGATACGCATGATACACTCTCCATTGTGCTTCTTCTTCTAAGTCTTGGTTTGTTTTGCTTCAGAAACGTCGGGGGAAGTTCTACGAAACCCGGACGTCTTTGTTGAGAAAGCACCAACCGCCGTTGAAAATGGAGGAGCAACTTTGGCGTATCCCCCATTTTCAGAAGGTACAGCTGAACCACAAAAGGTTTTGTTCTGAATGGCCATGCAAAGGTTGACAACCCAGTAGCCACCACCTCTGCCCCAATTAAATTTAAATTTAAATTCAAATCAATCAATCAGTCTTGCTCTTGCTGGGCTAGAAACCAGGAGACTGAGAGTTCTAGTCCCACCTTAGGCATGAAAGCCAGCTGGGTGACCTTGGGCCTGTCCCTGTCTCTCAGCCCTAGGAAGGAGCCAATGGCAAACCAGGAGACTGAGAGTTCTAGTCCCGCCTTAGGCAGGAAAGCCGGCTGGGTGACCTGGGGCCAGTCCCTGCCTCTCAGCCCTAGGAAGGAGCCAATGGCAAACCAGGAGACTCAGAGTTCTAGTCCCGCCTTAGGCAGGAAAGCCGGCTGGGTGACCTTGGGCCAGTCACAGGGTTGTTGTTGTGGGGAAAATAGGAGGAGGAAGGAGTATTAGGTATGTTCGCCACCTTGAGTTATTTATAAAAATATTAAAGGCGGGATAAAAATTAAACAAATAAATAAAAAATTTTTTGCTGACTTCTACTGGTGAGGGGGATGATTCATTTCTTTAAAGCTGGGAGCCTCCCCCCCCCCTTCCCGTCCATCAGACAAGATCGCGGGTCTTGACAATGTTGCTAAAACATGAAGATGGTCCTTGCAGAGGTTTTTTTTTGCTGATACCAAACATTGTTGCAGGAAACATTTGCACTTATTAAACATCAGTCATTCCTACATTTTGGCAATGGGAAACAATCCCTCCACAAGTAATTTAAAGAAGCAGTGTCCATCAAGCTCCATTGTGGAGTCACCATTAGGAAGAACTAGATGGGTGAATATTTTAAATCAGGACTTTGTATTGGTAGCCATGTATGCCTCTTGAATTCTCTTCCTAGACAAGCTTTTTTTTTTTAATCCATTCAATTGTGTCCGATTCTCAGAGACTGCTTGGACAAGTCCCTGCAGTTTTCTTCACAAGGTTTTTCAGAAGAGGTTTGCCATTGCCTCCTTCCTAGGGCTGAGAGACAGCGACTGGCCCAAGATCACCCAACTGGCTTTGTGCCTAAGGCAGGACTAGAACTCATGGTCTCCCGGTTTCTAGCCTGATGCCTTAACCACTACACCAAACTGGTTCTCCAGACACATATAAACAATTGCAATTGATTGATTGATTGATTGATTGATTGATTGATTGAATATGTGCCATCAAGTCATTGTTGCCTTTTAGCGACCACATAGATAGATTTTCTCCATGGAAACAGTTGCAAATGTGTGCATTCCAAACAGCTTCTAACCAATATTAGACTTTGCTCTTTAATTGCTGCTTCTGCTGATGGCAATGTTTAGAAAGGCAAACTTTCATTCAGTTGGTTTTATAGATATCAGGGTTTTGTAAATATTCCCAAAGATGTCTATATTGGGCAGGATGTGCCCAAGATACATATGAAGTTTAGGTTAAAAAATCAGAAAATATATAACTCAAAATAGCATGGGAATAGGGTGATGCAGGTGCCTGGGGGGGGGGGGGGGGACTTGAAAGTGTGATTTTGCAAAAAGAAGAAATTGAGAGAATCTGAAATTGACGGTCCCACATTCGTAGCCACCATGGTTTGCCTCCAAGTAAAGCAAAGACAAATTTTCCAGCCTTGAAAATTTACAGTGTAAAGGTTCGCATAGAAAGAGAAGAGGCAAAGGAAGGGTTAGCGACCCTTAACAAAGAAGGCAAAGACTTTGGGATGGGATACCAAGAGGTGTTAAGAGCTATCAACCACCAATATTTTGGTAGCTCGGACTTAAAAGCTGGTATAGTTGAAAATTTCTCCCTTAATACTGTTCATGTTCCTAGAGAGAAATCCTCAGGCAGATTCTTTTTTAAAGAAAGCAAAGTACAAAAAGAAATCCAGGGAGAGTCATTAAGGAATAATCCACTGTATCAAATTTTGAAAGACAGTTCTGGGCTTCGCAATTTGATACCCACATGGGGAGAGACGACAGATATGAGCTCACCGCCTGATCTTTCCTTTAAAAAAAAAACATACACAGAAAACAATCACCTCCAAACAACCAAAACTGAATATTCCTGAATATACTGTACATTCAGGAAAACATTTTGCTCAGTTTCTTAGAAGGAGCGTTCCACACAATACCTCCAAGAAAAATTCCAGATGATTTTTGCCATGGTTGCTAATGCTACATTCGAAAAGTTGGCATGTTTACTGAACTGATCAGGCATCGTCACTCCCGCTAGACCAGTATTTCTCAACCTTAGCAACTTTAAGTTATGTGGACTTCAACTCCCAGAATTCCCCAGCCAGCATGAATGAGCATGCTGGCTGGGGAATTCTGGGAGTTGAAATCCACATACTGTATCTTAAAGTTGCTAAGGTTGAGAAACATGGTGTTAGACAATCAGTTGTCATGTGTTCACTTGCTTCTTTTAAAATAATAATTATAATTTATTAAACTGATACGCCACCCAGACCCCAGTGACTCTGGGCAGTTTACAAATGGTTAAAAGTGTTAAAAACAAGAAAACATTAAATATTAAGGGGTTGAATTTTGCACTGCCTCCATTTCTCGGTCTCTCTTTGCGTGCAACCACACTTTCTGGTCAGTAACGAATCGCCAACTAATTCTGCACATGTAATATCAAAAGTTTGCAGAGGAGACGAGGAATAGAGGTGCCATAGTCTAAAAAAAGGGGGGGGGGACAGAGGAAAAAAATATAGAAAAGAGAATCTCCCGCTTTAAAAACAATCTAATGAATGGCTCGATGGAATCTGCAGGACAAGAGGGGGGCGCGATGTCACATAGATCATTTGCGGAATGATGTCATGATGTGTATGACATCATTGTGGCTTCTACGAGAATGTTGTTGGGGGTTTGATGGAGTTGAGTATTAATGGAGAAGACAAGGCGTCTTGGCAGTTGCCAATTTTTCTCACTTCCCTTGTCTGTTTTGCAATGAGATTCCCATCAGCAGTTCAGCTGGAGCCCAAGAGCCAAAATTGGGGTGTAAATCGAGTAAGAGAATACAGTTAAGCGAGGGATGGGGGCGTGTGAACGGTTTTGATAATCAGCGTGGAGTTGCTTTGAAGGTGGAGAAAGGAAAATTGGCATCAGAAAGATGTTTGGATTCGGGCTTTTTCAATTGTTGGACCATAAATCACATAATTCCCTGGCCAGCTCCATTGGTGGAAGATGGGAACTGTCACCCTGCCCAATTAATAGGTAACCTTCTAACTTACTTTCTTTGGTATACAACCATCCCAGTTTTATTCCTGGAAAATTGGAAAGGGAGATTTCATTCGCTTTCCCTGTTTTGCACCCAGCGCCTTTAATCTCAGAAATTAATCGAAATCTTGATTCTAATCAACGCCGCTTCTCATGTGCCATTGCCCTCTCCCCTTGCACTTGAAAATCTATCTTTTTCATTATCTTCCAAGCCTCCTTTTAAAAATAAGCAGGCAAGCAGCTGAAGTCAAACCACGACTTCTAAAAATAAACAGATCGAAGTCAAACCGTGCAGGAACGGGCCGAAGTTTATTTCTTTTTTCGTTCTTTTTTCATTTCTCTTTTATTTAGGTTTTTTTTTTTTAATTAACTTCCCCCCCCCCTTTCCCATCTGGATTTCCTTCTTGGTGATATGCTTTGATTGTGGATGGTGTGTATAAAGGGTCATCTTTTCTACATCCAAGGGGCATGGTGGCACAGCAGGTAAGACGCCAGGCTTGTCGATCGGAAGATCGCAAGTTCGGAGGTTCGAATCCCTAGCCCCGCGTGACGGAGGGAGCTCCCGCACCAGCCCCAGCTCTTGCCAACCTAGCAATTCAAAAGCATGCAAATGCAAGTAGATGAATAGGTACCACTTCGGTGGGATGGTAACAGCGTTCCGCGCACATCATGCCGGCCACATTACCGCGGAAGCATCTTCGGACAACGCTGGCTCTTCGGCTAAGAAACGGAGATGAGCACCGGCCCCTAGAGTCGGACACGACTGCACAAATGTGCTGGGGGAACCTTTACCTTTACTTTCTACATCCAAAGGAGGCTCAAACGGAGTTGGGAACTTTGCTTAGTTAGGAACAAGCCAATATGCAGAGCAACACTTCGGTGCCGTTGTGCCTCTGTGTTGTGGGAAGATAGCCACGATGGCCCATGCTTGCTTGTATTTTCCTGGAAAAAGAACCATGTCTGTGGTTGAGTATGTTTTCCAAGCTACCTGCGCATCTGTCACGGTCTTGGTTGACAACCATATTGGAAGCAGCTGTCCACAGGGGTCAGAGTTGATCTTTCACTCACAGGCAGTTTATGAAAGGAAGAGAATTTGAAGTCTAGCAAAGGGGGGAGGGAGGGAGACAGAGCAAAAAAAGCGGGGAGGGGGAAGCAACCATCATCGGAAAAAAGTGGAAAATTAAGAAAAAGCCTCGGCTGATGAGCTGCCTCACCTGGGCCCCTCGCCCTCCAATTAAATCAAAACGGTTTGTTTTTAATGGTCTTTTACATTGACAAGTGGACTATCATTTTGGGCCCTGATAGCTGTCAGAGAGCGGAGGCAAATTCTCCGTTGATAATGCCCAACGGTTCCAATTAGGCTCCGAGGCCGTTCCTGGTGCGTTAATGATTCCCCAGCTACTTCCCCTGCCCCTTTGGCACTCGCTGATTCGTCTTACCCCCCTCCTCTGCCACCACAAATTACTGACACAAAACGGAGACACCCCCGCGTCTCCTGGCCAGGCCAGGCCCGGGCCTGTAGGTTTAATGAGCGATGGAAGTTTTTTTTTCCCCCCTTCCATTTTTTTTTCCTTGGGAGGGGCGGCTTTTCCGTTAAATTCTTTTCTTGTTTGACAGCTGCTTGCATGTTGACCTTATAAAAGATTTAGCATCTCTCGTTATTTTTCTGCCAAGCGTCGCCAGTGATCGGTTGCACAGGAGCGCTGGCCTGTAGAGACGTGTGAATTGGTGGGGAGGCCAAAGCTTGTATGCCTAACGGTGCACCTTGCCGGAGAGTTACTGAAAGGAGCTGCAGCAACAGACTTGTTTCGGCCCTGAATTCTGAGCTTAGCTTCGTTTAAACGTTCCTCCAGGCTGTGCAAAATGCTGAACGGAGACGCCGGACGAGGGACCACAGTTAGGAATCCTTAAAAAAAAACGGGAGAAGCTAATTGAGAAGCTCAAACTTGTGACATCACACCCCTCAAAAGTTTTGTTGTATCTAAGAGTCTTCCCAAGGGGTGTTGTGGCTCAGCGGGTAAGACGCCAGGTTTGTCGATCGGAAGATCGCAAGTTCGGAGGTTCGAATCCCTAGTCCCGTGTGATGAAGTGAGCTCCCGCACTAGCCCCAGCTCTTGCCAACCTAGCAATTCAAAAGCATGCAAATGCAAGTAGATAAATAGGTACCACTTCTGTGGGATGGTAACAGCGTTCCGCGTGCGTCATGCCGGTCACATGACCGCGGAAGCGTCTTCGGACAACGCTGGCTCTTCGGCTGACAAACGGAGATGAGCACCGGCCCCTAGAGTCGGACATGACTGCACAAATGTGCGGGGGGAACCTTTATCTTTACCTTAAGAGTCTTCCCAACCTTCCAAGGGTGTTACCAGAATTCCTGGCCACCAAAGAATTCCTGAAATCATAGTCCAACTGAAGATCACACCAAGGCCCACCTTGGTCCAGACTTTAGCTTCTCCCTGTGGTCGACCAGATGCCTCTGGAGTATTCACAAGCGGGAGATGGAGGCATTGACTTCCCCTGCTATTATTCTTCTGCAACTGGTCTTGAGTCATCTGCCCCCACCCCAGAGGTCACAAGGAGGCTTCATGACCAATGGATTCACACAAGCCAATTTTTATGGGTTCTTTTGACCCACCAAACCAGGAAAGCAGCTTTAGGCTGGGTTGACCTGTCTCGCTGAACTACATTTACCTATTTATTATGAATGAGACAGCTCTTATTTGGGTGGGTTACAATGCGCTCAAATATACACAATAAAAACAATAGATTTATATTCTCCAAGATTGATGCTAGTGATTAGGGATGAAGATTCGGTGGAACAGGACTATCACCAGTATCTTCTAAATTCCATGAAGGAGGGTTCTCTACAACCTCTACAGATACAGGGTTCTGTAAATGGAGTTGATAAGTTGGTTGCTCATGTTTATGTTGACTCAATGCAAATGTCCCTTTCCAATCCATTCTGTGCATGCTTGGGGGTACTGCTCCCCCCCACACCAGAGAGGAAGGGGGCATTTGCTGCTGTCCAAAGGCCACGCTCTCAAGCACATCCCTGCTTGGCCAAGGTTGGGAAACTCTGCTCTGCAAACAGCATTCATGTATAACTAACTGTGGTTGCTTGGTTCAGTAGGAGCCAAGGGAGATCCTGCCCCCACTTTGTCCCCCCCCCCAATAAAACAAGCCTACTTAGACAGGAGCCTAATTATGGATTTAGATGTCCAATTCGGAAAACGCCAACTGATCTGCGTTAATGAGATCTGAGGACTTAATACCTGCGTGTCCGCAATTATCTCTGCGGCTGGAGATTCTGTCTGCCAATCAGGAAATTACCTTTTGGTATCTGAATGGTTCATTAAGCCTCCTTGGGAAGGGCGGGACGGGGTGTCCAAGGTGGACCAGGCAGAGAAGACTTAATCAACCATTCCCAAAGGTTGGAAGTCCTCTGAGATCGCTGAATCTCAAGAGCAGAAAGCAGGATTGAAAGAAGAGAGAGAGGGAGAGGGAGAGGGAGAGGGAGAGGGAGAGGGAGAGGGAGAGGGAGAGAGAGAGAGAGGCCTTCTTAACTCTTTCATAGCACTATGAAAACCAGAGTGGTGTAGGGTTGAAGGTGGAGATCCAGGTTCTAGTCTTCCATGAAGCATGGCAGCTAGCTGGATGAGTTTTGGCCGTAGACTGAGAAGTCGAAAAACATCCATCTCCCAATCCACAGTGGAGCAGCATGATAGATTGTGGTCCATAACCTTCAATGACGAGGCCTTCATCCTGCGGTGGATTGATTTGAGATGATGATGATGATGATGATGATGATGATGATGATGATGATGATACTCTTCACCAGGCTTCAAGCAGCTGGATGAAGGACTGTTTGTTTTCCAATTTGCTGTCTGTCTGTCTGTCTGTCTGTCTGTCTGTCTGTCTGTCTGTCTGTCTGTCTATCTATCTATCTATCTATCTATCTATCTATTTATAAGGCCGCCCAACTCACACACAGTGACTCCGAGCGACTTGCTATCCCTCCACAGCCTCCCTGGCCGCCCTCATCTGAACAAGAGCTCTAGGAAGAGCTTCCTCCTGAGATCTTCCCAGGACCAAGGGCTATGTGTCAACATCCTGCTTTCCTTTGCCCCATCCTCTCTCCAGCCATCTCCAGCCTCCCTGGCTTCAACCCCTTCCCTTCAATCCCCAGGAAGGATCTCAGGATGGAGATCCTCCCGGGGGGGGGGCTTTTTCAGCCAGGGAAGGGCAGCCAAGGGGGCTGCAGAAGGATAGAGAGATGGGGGACAACCTCTCTTCTCTTCAACAACCACCCCCATCCTCCCTGGCTCCTCATCCTTCACGTTGTCTGTTGCTGCCCTACAAAGCATTGTAAGGGTTAGCTTAACCAACGCCATTCTGCTTTTGGAAACTGCTTGCGAAAGGGAATTAGGTGAAAGGGGACTAGGGAACTAGATAACGCACGGCAAGGTTGTTTAATACCAGGCGGCACAGAGCCTGCTAGAACTGCAGATACAGAAACCTTGTACGCTGTCTCACTAGGAGAGAGGCCATTCATGCTTTCTTATTGAACTTGGGAAACCTATATAGGTGTTGAAGTTGCAATGTGTGAGTGTGGATCTCTTCTTCCCAGACATTTCACTGCCATGATGTCTGCAGAGATTCCACCCAGCTTTGCTTGGCCAGATAAACGCTGTTATTTCAATCTCCAAGCCTCGACTCAAGACTGTTTTTGGCAACCTCAGTAACTTGGGTAAAACAGTGGAAGCCAGGGACCTGGTTCATCCCCAGAATTAATTATTGGCCCTACCAAGATCTGAAGTCCTTTCCGTGTTGATCTTTCAAAAACATTTTTCTCACAAATCAGTCCACCTGGTGTCGACCGCGTTATTTTTCAGGGCTTGGCAAAGTTTCTCCCCTTTTTAAATTTCTTCTTGATCCATTTTGTCACAGCGGATCATTTATCCTGATACTACTTTTATCCAGATGCTTGTTTTTCTCTTTTGCCTGGGCATGTATGTTTGCAGGGGGGTGTTAAAAAAAATGCACTGTATACCACTCTCGTGCCTTGATTGGAGGGTGAGTTTTCGATCTGAAGAATAAAGAAGTGACACGTGAAGAAATATTAGTTAAAGCTGTTGTGAGTTGGTGGAAGACACATGTATCCTCCCTTGGGGGAGTTGGGCAGTGATAAATTTGATAAATAAATAAAATAAATGTATGATTTTTAAAATGACATTGAAAGAATGTGAAGGATGGAATTCTCAAGATGACATGCTTACAAAACACCTCTAAATCTATTGCTCTCAGGTAGTCCTTGACTTATGACCATTCATTTAGTGACCATTCGAAGTTATGACGGTACTGAGAAAAGTGACTTGCAACCAGTCCTCGCACTTACGACTGTCACAGCATCCCTGCGGTCACGTGATCAAAATTCAGGTGCTTGGCAACCAGCGTGTATATTTACGACGGTTGCAGCATCCTGGGGTCACTTGATCACCATTTGTGACCTTCCCAGCCAGCTTCCAACAAGCAAAGTCAATGGGGAAAGCTGGATTTGCTTAATGGCCACATGATTCACTTAATGACCGCAGTGATTCGCTTAACAACCACATCCATAAAGGTCATAAAATTGGGCATGACTCACTTAAAGACCGCCTTTGCTTAGTGATGGAAGTTCCGATCCCAATTGTGGTCCTAAGTCGAGGACTACCTAGTATGTCTCTAGTAAAGGGAGCATCTCTCATCTTTCTGGACCCAAGAAATCATTTGATCTCTCTCTCTTTCTCATCTCCTCTAGGTTGCTCCACACCTCTCCACCTTCCCAGATCACACCTCATACAAGCGGTCGCTTGAGGTCTTCCAATCAGAAATCCCCATGAGGATGGGACCCCTGGCACAAGGCATTTATACCATGGCCTATTAAGACATAACTAGAGGGGGCAAAAGATGAAGCCCTGAAATAAATATAATAAAATAAAATAAACCAAGAAGGCTTAATGGCACATTTGCATTTTAGGACTGGAGAATGTCTGTTCGCCTGGTGATTAAACTCATGTTTCACCCAATGCATTTATTTTTGGTGTTAAATGTTTCTGGAATGTGTTCATCTGAATTCTTTGGGCTGGCCAAGCTCCTGGGACAGTTTATATCACACTGGAAACTAGCAAATCAGTTCTCCAGCTTACAATCCAAAAACTAAGCGGTGGATGGGTTAGGCCATCAATTCTTTATAAGACTTTCAGCCTACTAAACCTGGTTAGCAAAACAACCCAATCTTCTGGGCTTGCAAATGCCCTGAACCATAAACTCGGTTTGCCTGACACACTCTTAGCCGCCAAACAACAACTTGCCAAACTCAGCGCGTGCGCAAACACAACTTGGCTGTTGGATGAATGCAACGTCAAGGTCAGAAGCTTTCCAACACTGGGCCCTTCCATGCTTTGTCAGAGAGCCTTCCTTGAAATCTCCTCGTGTAGACTTACCCCTTTCCAAATGTATTCCCTCACTTCTCCTTTTTGCAAGGATGCTTCTTATCTTATAGTGACACCCACTGGCAATGCTGAATTCCTTGTAAAAACCAAGGCAGAGATTCCTCCCCATCTCGGTCTAAGGTAGCTAGCTAACAAAACCACCACGTCTCTGTCTTTCTCTTCCTCTCTCTTTGTTCTTTCTTTCACCCTGATGGCTTTTGACCCTTCCTTCCCACGTTAAAACTCACCATGTCAAACTCTCTCTACTCCTACTGCTACAAAGATCAAAACAAACTAAGATGATCCCTGAAACTGGGGCAGATGCATCCAGAGATTTGGGGAGCATCTTCCTCATCTTTCTTGAACATGAGGGCCAGAAGAAAAGGGACTTTGCAAGTCAAAATGATTTAGGTGGTCTGTGTACCTAGTTGGCTACACAAAAGGCGCAGGTTCTGCCTTTCCAAATTCCCAGGAAGTTGGAGAAGTTGCTTGAAAGCCTGAAGACCACTTGACGGCTGTTGTCCACAGTATTAGTGTAAAGCACTTTCCTATGTTCTTAAACTTAAATCCAGAAACAGTGGAACACAGCAATCGGAACATCAGAATACGGTTAAGGGAACTTGAGTACAAATCCTATTCAGTTATCACATTCATTGTGTGACCTTGGGGTTGTTTTTTTGCATGAGGGGGGAGGGGGAAGGAAGGAAGGAAGGAAGGAAGGAAGGAAGGAAGGAAGGAAGGAAGGAAGGAAGGAAGGAGATGGGGAGGGAGGGAGGGAGGGAGGGAGGGAGGAAGGAAGGAAGGAAGGAATCTCAGCTGCTCAGCTGGCCTTGTTTTGGTTTCTTACAACTAATTGCTTTAGTTCATGCAAAGCCTCATGGTAGTTCTGGAAGGCTGTTTTCAATTTACAGATAAAGAAGCAAAAAGAAAAACTTATCCAAGATTATAGCCAGTGATTCAAGACACGGAGATTCTGCAGACTTCCCATGTGGCCAGTCCTGGTCATTCTAGTCGAGCAAGATGGATGTTACTGGAAACTTACAATTAAAGCACAGAAATTGCACTTGCTCCTTTGTGCAGCTTCTGGTTCTCTATGCCACTCTTGGACCCAAACCAATTGGTTTTGTTTTTTTTTTGCTAAATGTATAACCCCAGGCCAGCAAAACCCAATTAAAACTAAACTTAAGAACATATCAACATTTCTCAACAAAAGAGAGATTGTTGTAACAGTAGGGAGAGGAACACATTTTTGTTCCATTAGCTTTTAGAAAACAAAAGAAGTTTAAATATTTTCTTACCTCCGATCTATCGCTGCATTGTGGGGCAGTGAATTCCACGGGCTAATTGTGAGATTGTCAGGTCTAAACCACTGTTATATTATTATAATGCAGCGCAGCACAAACAGTATGAATCCTGCTCATGAGTTACACAAAAGACTTGGTTCTCCCCAGATCATGATTCCTAAACTGTTCTAAGTTACAGAGATTTCTGTAATGGCAGGCCATCACACTTTGGTTTCAATCAGTGTTGAATCAGACAAAAATAAAACCCATTGCGTTCCAGCGATGGCTGCTAAAAGTTGCAGAAGGTTGTGGAATCAGATTTCAAAATTCTCAGAAGTCTGGCTTTGTGACTCCTGGCACATCCTGGATGCGTTCGTTTATAAATAAAGCATTGACCGCCCAGAGTCCCCTCCGGAATGGGGGGAGATGGGCGGTGATATAAGTTGGAAATATAAATAAATATAAATTGAATCTTGAGGAATGTGGACTTGGCAACCTCAGTGGTTTGACTGCTTTCCCAATTTTTTTTACCAGTCATCGATTATGATCATTTCTACCCTCATTTTCTTCTTCCAGGCAAATGAGGTTGAGGAATCATTGGTGCTAAATTCAGATTGAGACTTGGTGTAATCATAGGCTGACCATACGTCCCGTTTTGAATGGGACAGTCCCGTTTTTTTAGCATTTTTCAACCGTCCCGTCGTTTTGATAAAAATCTCAATTTTGTCTCGTTTTTTAAACCCGGCGGGAATGGCGCGGAAGGAGGATCCAAGCCGGAGCTGCCGATTGGAGGTGGCCTGGAAGAGGAAGCCCTCCCGCCTATCAGCGCGTGGCAAAGGAGGGGCGGGGGCGGGATTTGCAGGCGGGAGCCAATCGTGCACACCGGGGGGCGGGGACCCCTGTCTTTTTCATGAATACGGAATATTACATAAGACCCCGTCCCGTTTTGCCATCCCAATGTCCCGTTTTTGTCTCAAAGAAATGTGGTCAGCCTATGTCATCAACAAATCAACGGGGACTTGGTTGAGTGTCGTTCTTCCACCACAACCACCATCATCCCAGTTGGTCTGTCTTCTCTCTCATTGCCCTCATTCTCTCTTTTTTAAAAATGTCTATTTAAACTCAGAGCAAGACTAAGCCAAGCTCTCTCTTCCACCTTGAGCATGGCTGTATAAATTAGGTCAACCACTAGAGGGCACCAAGAATGCCAATGTTCTGTGTCTCTCTGCTGCCCTCTGGTGGCCTGATTCTAGCTAGCTCTAAATTGGTGTGATTCTTCCCCGCTTCCTTAAGCACCTCTTGTGCTTAAACTGGCAATCCGGGGAGGGCACTTTTAAATGCACCTGGCCTTATAGCTTGCAATCCTGCTTGAAAAGCAAAAAAAGTGATTTCACCACCCCACCATTACCACTGAACTTCACACGAGTTGCATCTGCACCACTCAGGAAGGGGGTGGCTGAACAGACCCATTTTCCACATTTGCACAATGCACAAAACCCTAAATTAAAGAGGATGGAGCCTTTTGGAAGCTGCAGAACAGCCCACATCAGGTGAGTGTCAGCCAGAGCTGGCCTGTGGTGTCACCGCCGAGAATAAAGAAAATACACAAACCCACACACTTCCTTTTATACCTTCCTGTTGAGCTGAAGTGTGGGAGGAGAGTAAAGTGGATTAGAAACTTTACTTGGTGTCTGGCTTTTGCCCCGCCCCTCTCTCTTCCCCCGCCCCGCACGACTCCCCCCCCCGCCGTCCCCCAGTTGTTCCTCTGACAGCTTGCAACCGGCCTCGACTTCAGATGGGAGCTGTGCAAACTCCCGCAGGGAAGGCACCTTCCCGGCCCACCGCCGCCGCTTACAAGCTGCTGAGTCAAAGGGAAGTCTCGAGGAGGCCGCGGAGAGGGCCGGTGGGGGGAGAGGGAGGGAGGATTCTTTGCGAAGGGGAAGAGAGGAAGGGGGGAAGGGAGGAGAGAAGGGGAAGAGAGGGACGGGCAAAGGCAGAGAAGGAAGAAACAGGAGAGGCCGGGATGAAGGAGAAGAAAAAGGTTTAGAAGGAAGGAAATGAGAAGGGGAGGGGGAGAGGGGGAGGGGCAGGGGCAGGGGGAGGGGCAGGGGAGGGGGAGGGGGAGGGGAGGGGGAGGGGGAGGGGGAGGGGGAGGAGAAAGAAAGAAAGAAAGAAAGAAAGAAAGAAAGAAAGAAAGAGAGAGAGAGAGAGAGAGAGAGAGAGAGAAGAAAGAAAGAAAGAAAGAAAGAAAGAAAGAAAGAAAGAAAGAAAGAAAGAAAGAAAGAAAGAAAGAAAGAAAGAAAGAAAGAGAAAAGGAAGGAAGGAAGGAAGGAAGGAAGGAAGGAAGGAAGGAAGGAAGGAAGGAAGGGATAAAAAAGATGAGGAGGAAGAGGGGAAGAAAGATGGAGAAAAGGAAGAGA
The DNA here is from genome assembly GCA_023362775.1 of Charina bottae. Lineage (NCBI taxonomy): Eukaryota > Metazoa > Chordata > Lepidosauria > Squamata > Charinaidae > Charina > Charina bottae. The sequence goes on along the minus strand of JALMGJ010000032.1, from coordinate 7,332,771 downwards.
AGAAAGAAAATGGGAAGGAAGGAAGGAAGGAAGGAAGGAAGGAAGGAAGGAAGGAAGGAAGGAAGGAAGGAAGGAAGGCCATGTGTAGGAAATAAAGCAGGTTTATGCAGAACTAACGTCCTTCCTTCCTACCATTCTTTCTCCCATTCACTCTCATAATCTTTCTCTTTCTCTCTTCCAATCTTCCATATTTTTCTCTCTTAATCCTTCCTTCCTTCCTTCCTTCCTTCCTTCCTTCCTTCCTTCCTTCCTTCCTTCCTTCCTTCCTTCCTTCCCAGCTTTACCTCAGCCTCCCTCAGAAGAGAGAGGGGGCCTCGAGCAGCCCGGAGCGGCTCGTGCGTCAGCGCCCACAGATTCCCACGGGAGGGGAGGGGACCCCGCGGCTTTCCTGGGCAGCCTGGAGAGACTTGTAGCCTGTAGTTCTTCCTGGGGACACGAAGCCCTCAATTCAGGGAGAAGATGATTTCTAAGGAAACATATGGAGCAGCAGACCCAGCTGGGGGTGGGGGAAATAAAATAGCCTACCCCTTAAAAAGGAAGTGGTTGAGCGACCCCTTCCCTAAATATTAGTAATTTTTAGTAGGCGTCTTCTGTTGCCACTGTCACTTAATTCAAATTACTCTGTGCATTTTTAAAATATTAGTAACAGCGACAACTAGTATTATTCTTGCAGAGCTGTGAATTGAACGGAAATCCTTGAAGGCTGCGTCTTTAGGGCGGCGGCCCTTTCCCTTGCGTTCAAAGAGGCACTCTTGATGTTCCTAAAAACCAGCCCTTTTCCTTAGATGCATATTTTGCGGGTGGGCGTAAGGTTGGGTGGGCGGAGGGAGGACTGGGTGAAAAAACGGCGATCTGCTGATTTTCCTTTTGAAAAAGGGAATCGTTTGGCGGCTGAGGGCTGAAGAAAACCACACTGAATTTCCTCTGCCCCTCCAATATTTGCCATTATTATTATTATTATTATTATTATTATTATTATTATTATTATTATGTTGTTTTGGCTGTCCAAGTCCAGTGGACCCACTTTTCACCAGCCCCAGAAGATATTGATTGCCCAGGTTTTTAAGATGATGGCTTTTCTTGAAATTAAAAAAAATATATATTCCCACCCTGGTCCCTTCTGAAATATAAATGCAAAGCAGACTTTTCCCTTCTTCCCTTCCATTTTCTCCCAAGTAAAGCCTCCCTTCCGCAGTCCCGTTCTGGCTTGAGATCGTTGAAAAGCCCAGAACCAGATTTAGGCTTACAAATCACCCTGTTTATGGTGTCTTGCACCGGAGACATTAATTAATTAAGGGGGCTTTACATTTTTCACAGCTTTGGGGCGCTGAAGATGGAAAGGGAGCGGTGGTCTCCATGCGCTGTAACCAATAGATATCTGTCGCCAAAATTCAGGTTCAGGAATACCTGGATTCTGCTGAAAGAGGCCTTCAGACGTTCAGGATCTGGGTCAAACGGAGCGGTTTGCTACTTGCAGAGGTTCCTCTTGAAATATTATCTTCCTGGTGTTTCTGCCATGCCTCCCACTTGAATCCCTGAGTTCAAGGGGAATTGTCTCAATCTAAAGTTGATGTGGGGGGCATGGTGGCTCAGCGGGCAAGTTCGGAGGTTCGAATCCCTAGCCCCGCGTGACGGAGTGAGCTCCCGCACTCGCCCCAGCTCTTGCCAACCTAGCAATTCGAAAGCATGCAAAGGCAAGTAGATGAATAGGTACCACTTCGGTGGGAACGTAACAGCGTTCCGCACGCGTCATGAGGCCACATGACCATGGAAGCGTCTTTGGACAACGCTGGCTCTTGGGCTAACAAACTGAGATGAGCACCGGCCCCTAGAGTCGGACACGACTGCACAAATGTGCGGGGGGGGGGGGGAACCTTTACCTTTTTAAGGTTGATGTGTACTAGATGCAATAGAAGAATCTTTATTGTGGTCAATGAGCTGATGGGTAGTTTTAACAATTTCACAGCAAACTCTGCCGAACTTACTTCCAAGTAAACAGGCAAGCCAAGAGCCTTTCCCTAAACAAAGGAGAAGAACTTGAAAACGGTGGGCAGAAACGAAAGAAAGGGTTTTGCTCTTCGCTAGAACAATTCCAAAGTTTATTTTCTTTCTTTTTTAACTCTCACAGCACTTTTCTCTCATTCGTATTTTCTTTTAAAAAAAACTTTAACATCGTAAATATGTTTACCGTGCGGATGCTTTAAGGGTTTTTAAAAATCTGTCTTTCGCCCGGCACCATTAACGGAGAAAATAATTCCACTCTTTGGGAACTAAACATGAGTGGCTTAAAACGCACCCATTTTCAAGCATATCCCAAAGCAGCAGCTTCTTCTTTTTCTTCGTTTCCCTGTTCCCACCCCATATTGCTAATAACCCCATTTAGAAATTCATCAGCGATGTAATGATAGCAAACAGAGTGGAAATTGCCTGTTAACAGTTGGATCTGCGCTGTAATTAATTCAATGTCTGTTTTAATCAAACCGAGGAGCGATCAAGTTTTCTCAGTCGGTGTGGCACGCGTGACGTCACCCTAAAAGCCAGACGGCCAATCCGGAGGGGGCCTGCGGGGCACGTGGGCTCGGGATCACGGTTAAAAAAAAAAAGAGGGGGAAGATAGAGGAGGTGGGGAAGAAAAAGAAGAAATTCCAGGCGAAAGTCACGCAAGTTGGTGGGTTTCGCGCGAGGCTTGGAGGAGAAAGCGGAAAAACGAGTAGCTGCGTCTGGAGCTATCCTTGGTGCTGAAACGGCACGCCGCGGTGGCCATTGCGCCCCCCGAAACCTTCCTCCGAGCGAGATCTCCCAAAGGATCCCATAGATCATGGGAGAAGGCCAGGTTCAGATCCTCGCCCGCTACTCTGAGCGTTTCCAAAGGTGCTGATATTTCTCACCGGTCCCTTGCATTAAGGGAAGTTTTGGCTTTGACGTCCTGTTGGGAGGGGGGGGAGGTAACTTGGATTGGGCACTGTCCATCGTCCTGAAAGCCCCACACTTCCTTCCAGAGTATCTACCTTTCCTTTTTTTCCCATCAGATCTCCTCCATCTTTCCATCCCTGGATGCTTGGTGCCTTTCTTGTTGTGCTGTAGTAAAAGTTTACTCTCTCTTTGTATTAGAACCGGGTGGTCGAGTGGTATTCAGGACCACAGACTGTGGTGGGACATTCAGGACCATAGATTGAGAGCAGATTCAGACAATTGAGAGCAGATTCAGCCTTGTAGCCTTCCTGGGAGGGTAAGATGCATTGAACTCGATGCGGTCTAACCTCAGAGGAAGCAGAAATGAGCAGATAGCAGCTTGCGTGGTTTGGGGTTCAATTCCTCCGCCTGTTTTCTTGGGAGAGTAAGCCCCATCGAATCACAGTGGGCTTCCTTTGGAGTAAGTCGATAGCTTAGATCTGCTCAAATTCGAGTGGCAAACAAACCTTCTCGAAACCAAAGGTCTTCTTAATTTTTTTTTTCTAAAAGCTTTCTTCGCGTTTCATTCCCGAGTCAACTTTGCCATCAGACCACTCCTTTCTCCGTTGCCTTTTGAACATTTTCCCCTTCCTTTTCTCCCCTTTCCGCTGCAGCCAGTTTGGACCCTGATCGCCCCAGACGGCCGGCACCTTGGATGTCAAATGCGGGCCAAGAATTGGGTCTAAGGCGAATCCTGCCACCTCCGCTTGTTTTCCCTCCCTCTTCCCCTCTCGATCCGGCCGGCGCGTCAATGTCCTCCTGAAAGCATGGAAAACGCCAACGGATTTGGGATCGACTCACTCCTGTCCCATCGATCCGGGAGCCCAGCGGTGCCCAAAGGGGACCCTCTGCTCGGGGAAAGCAGGTCCCCCCTGGAACTTAGTCCTCGCTCGGAACTCAGCAGCGGCTGCCTGTCCCCGCCGACGCCCCGGAGGGAATGCTTGGAGGCGGCGGCGGCCCAGATCCCCGGCGGGGTGGTGCGGCCGGAGTCTCACCTGCCGGGCCCCCCGATTTCAGCCTCTGCTCAGTCCAGAACGGCGACCTCCTCCTTCCTCATCAGGGACATTTTGGCGGACTGCAAACCTTTGGCGGCGTGCGCCCCTTATTCTAGCAACCACGGGCATGGGGTCGAAGAAGCGCCCCTGCCGATCCCGGCCAAGGCGGGCGAGGACTTCCGAGAGAAGATCGAAAAGGCCACCAGTAACTCCTCCTTGGATTCGGAATACAAAGGTAGGGAACGAAAGGGAACGCCAAACAATTCATTGCCTACAAGGGGGCAGCCGGAGCGGGGCGGGCCGGGGGGGGGGGCGGGGAGCAAGCTTCAACTTCACAGTCGGACAGTCCAATTTGGCCTCTTTTTAGAAATCACACCAACTAGGGGCGTTAAAGCTTTTTAGTTATCCGGATTTATTCTGTAAAGTCACCCGGCAAACAAAGTTGAAGGGAGAGATTGAAACCGAAGTACCTGAGTTTCTAATCACCTCGCCCCTTTGCTGGGGGGGGGGGGGGGGGTGACTTTCCCCCCTCTGATCTTCCAACCCCTGTGTCTAGATTTCCTGGCCGCTGCTAATAACGCTTGTCGTAATAACAAGGAACGAGCCGGCAAGAGTCTTCCTTGTAACTCTTGGAATATTCGGAGCGATCGCAATGGAATGATCAAAACAGCTGAGAGATTTTGCACGGTTATATTAGCAACATTTCGCTTTGCTGGGAATCAGGTAGATATTAGGGAGGTATTTGGGCAATTCTCAGACTTTGGGATAAGGCTGCAATTAATCCTGTTAGCATTTGCTGAGTATTCTTCAGTAAAGGCTATATAACAACAACAACAAAATCATCATCATCATCATCATCATCATCATCATCATCATCATCATCATCAAATCCATTGTTCCTAAGAAAAATCAGCTAAGTATCTCTGCAAAGCCAGAAGCAAGCCTCCAACTTCTGCTTATGCGTTCCCAGGCCTTTCGAATTCGATAGATAGACTGCCTCTAAACGCGGAGATTCCAGAAGGAAATTCCTCTCTTTCCAAATTGAAAGTTGGGCTGGATTAAACTCCACTTCGCCCTGTCCTAGACCCGTGGTTTTGCTCCAAAGCAGCCGTTCGTGCAGATTTCGGTTTTCTTGGAAAAAACGGAGAAATTGGATTGAGTCCTCAGGGGTCAAAACTGGAAATGGGGATTTTCAGAATGAAATGTTGGTGTTGGAGAACAATTTCATGTAGCGGCGCGTGCCTGCATAGTACACGAGTACACGTCTGCGTGTTTCCAGACGGGGGAAAACGAACAACTTGGAACGGGTTTTTTTCTTCTTCTTTTAATAAGTTAGTCAGTGTGTAACTTCTCCCTAGAACTCCCTAGTTTTGTTTCTTATTACCACCAAATCAGTTTTGCCTCGCTTCCTGGATTTTATTTTTATCCGAGGAAACTGGAGCAACATTATTTGGCTCAGCCACACATAAACCAGGGTTTACCGGAAGAGGATAGAAACTCAAAATCCTCATTTCCTTCTTTGTCTTGCAAGAGTTTTTGACTTTGGAGCAAAGTTGTCAAATTCTTCCTCGTTTTCATTTCTAGTTAAGTCGCATCGAATGATCGGCGACTTTCCCTTCTATCCCATGAGGGGTAAGGAATTAGACCCTCCTCGCACGCTGCTCGCGGGGCTGGCAACTCGTGAACGCGCAAGTTGGGAATAAGGACAAATAGAAGGGAAAGTAGCTGTATCTGTATTTCTGGAGGCCCGAGAATTTTGCACGGTTCTCAGCGCATTTCCAAATGGCCGTGTTTTTTTCTTTCCCAAAAAGTTTTAAAAGGTCGTTCACCTTAAGGTTGTTGGATGCACTTTATATAATATTTAACTTTTAAAAGAAAATTTCTCTGCCAATCTCTGGAAAATGAGGGAGGGAAGGAAGGAAGGAAATTTCTTTCTAGTTTAGCTGCTAGTTTAATTCTTGAGCATTCTCATGGATTTCAGACCTGAGCTTGAATATCTTTACTGGGAAGTAACTCAGAAAAACAGAGGCCGTTTTCCATTCATTTTCTTTTTTAGAGAGGAACACGCTTTGCAAGAGAACTGATTGAAATCAACAGAGGGGTGGGAATAATTACCAGACTGTAAAGCTCTCCTTGAGCTTCAAAATAAAAGCAATTTTTGCTAATTCTGCAGCTATTTGTGGCGAGCTTCAGCATGCGGCTTTTACGCATGACTGAGGAATTCAGTACAATTGTATTTTCGTTGGGGATTTTGCTCCCTTTTCATGGGACCCTGGTGGCTTTTGACAGAAACCACCGCTTCCCAAGATTTTAATCTTATTTATTTTGACCCTTGCGCGTTTTCCCCCCTAGAAGTTGAACTGTAATTTGTTTCTTGTTACTCTGCCGGTGGTTACATTTGCAGGACATCCTAAACTCAGTTCCTCCATTAAATCTAACCTTTGGGGTTTTCTCTAAAACAAGGCAAGCGCCATAAAAGCCAAAACTCATCCAAACTCAGAACTAAGCTTCGGTTGTTCTGAAAACGTCGCTACCCGGTGTTTCCCCGTCCTGGTCAAGCGCAGCGTGCCTTGAAAAAGCTGAGGGGTCAGAAAGAAACAGGGACTTGGAAACTTCAGGCGTCGCTTCCTCTCCGCCTCGCTTCCTCCTGGCTGCGCATCTCAAAATTCAAGCGGACGTCTGGAGATAAAATAAAATAATACACCCCCAGCCCCTCCAGAAACCTTTCGGGTCACTCTGGTCTTGATTAGCCACTTGCAGATGAAATGGACCGACTGAGGGTCCGTCGGAAGAGGTTCTCCGAAGCCTGGGCAGATCTTTGGAAATGGAGGACGCTTGCTTGGGAGTAAACGCGTCCTGAAGGAGGCTACGACCAAAACTTCCCCCCTCGCAAGTGGGGGGGGAGCAGAAACCTTCGTGTTCACCCTGAACGGGGCAGATTTCTCCCTCCCCAGGAAAAAGAGTCCAGATAAGAATCAGCTCATCCAACTGCTTTCCGATGGGTGAATTCTGGAGCGGGGTGGTGATGGAGGGACATCACCAGAAGCCAAATGCCAGTGCACACTTTTTACACAGGCTTATTTCCTGAATATGTCTCACAAGGAGGGAGATATAGGATCGTGCGCCCCCCCCCCCCGGGCATTTTATCTTGGATGCAGCTTCCATCTGTTAAGTTCAATAGACTTTGGAATGGCTCTCAACGTTGTAACCTGCACAGAATCACCACCACCCACTACTGTTTCCTAGAATCATTCTCCCTCTGGCTGGAAACGCATCCATTCTGCCCCCCCCCCTTTTTTTTTTTATGTGACAAGTCGTTCCGCCCCAACAAATGAGATCTTTCCTGGCTCCCTGAACCCAGGTGGGAAATTTGGGTTTCTCGGCTGCCAAAGAATTAAACTTCTTCATTGGAAAAAAAAATCTCCTCGTCCCCCCCCCGCCCCCCCGTTCTCACTGTTCGGCGCCTTTTCTGCAGCTTCCTTGCGGTTCTGAACGAGGACCGTCCCTTTGAACCGCGGTCGCTTTCTATGTTACTCCTACAGAGTTGATTTCGTGTTCCATTCTTTTTTC
>JALMGJ010000032.1:7292754-7322754 GCA_023362775.1 Charina bottae | reverse complement strand
ATGTGAAGGGCCTGTCATTGGAAGAGCCAAAAATTACCGTTTTGATCCTTTCCTTGGGACAAAATGGCACGGATTCAAAGAAGCGATCCAAGTCTAATCTTAGCATAATCTAGTTTGCGGGATTTTTAGGAGGATAACATAAATATCACACCTACCCCTTTGCAGAAATTCCAGGAAAAAATAATGTAATAATGACAACAACATTAATAATCTTGCTCTTTCTATAAGGAGGCAGAAACCAGATTTAACACAATTCGTGCCAGTTTTATAGAAAATAATGATAATTTGTTAGGAGCTATTACTGTTGGAAGTGGCAATAATTTTGATACAAATATAAATTAATAACCATGAATTATTGTTGATAACAATTTGTGAAGAATGGCCCTATGTTCCTCTTTAAAACTGGTGTGGCTTCTGAACTCTGAGAGATTCTTGGGGAAAAATAAAAATGGGACAAAGCAAAGGATTCTCGCTGATTGCAAGTCATCTCCAAGAATGCCCAAATCCAAACATCTCACCTTGGTCTCCTCCAGAAATGGGTTCATGACCACAAGGGACCTTTTAAAAAGAAAACAACTTGTAAGAAATGAAGGGAGGCCAAAGTCTGGAGGAGAAGGGGGAGAAGGAGGAGGAGGAGGAGGAGGAGGAGGAGGAGGAGAAGGAGAAGGAGAAGGAGAAGGAGAAGGAGAAGGAGAAGGAGAAGGAGGAGATCATCCAAACTACATTAAAAAGGCTGTTTATGTGGCAATTTGAGTTCCTCCACATCGTGAGAAAGAGAGAGTAGCTGCTTTCAGAATAAAGTGGTGATGGATCAAGACTGTGCAAAAATGGAGCCATGTGTAAATGGGAAGTTAACCCCATGGACCATAGCACGCCAGGCCTTCCTGTCCTCCACTGCCTCCCGGAGTTTACTCAAATTCATGTTCATTGCATCGGTGATGCTATCTAACCATCTCCTCCTCTGCCGTCCCCTTCTCCTTTTGCCTTCAGTCTTTCCCAGCATCAGGGTCTTTTCCAGTGAGTCCTCTCTTCGCATTAGGTGGCCAAAGTATTTGAGCTTCAGCCTCAGTATCTGTCCTTCCAATGAGCAGTCAGGGTTGATTTCCTTTAGTTTAGAGTTGATTCCTTTCTTACTATATGCCTAACTCAGATATTCGGACGTTTTGATTGTCCTCAATTCATCTTGAACCTTGACTAATTCAGCACCACAAATCAGGGTTTGTTCCTTTGTGACTACCTGGTGGGATGGCCCTCCCTTCTGTTGGCAAGCCCCTATTATTTTCATGGGCTGCATTCCCACCTAAGTTTGTCTATGGTTGCCAAACCATGGTTTCCTCAATGATCCTAATTTCCCGGCTTTGCAGAAAATGCAAACTTCCTGAGTCCCAGCTGGGCTAAAATAGGGTTGGCTCGTTTCTCACCTATTGGCTTGGTTCACACAACATGTTTCACCAGGTGAGACCTAGCAACTGCCTTATCAGAATATGCTAAGCCTTGTTCATTTGTCTGGTTTCGCTGGCTCAGCATCTTGCACCAACGGTTGGGTGTGTTTAGGGTTCAATGAATGAACTGGATGAACAGAATCCAGTTGTGGTTGGGTGGTTGATTGAAAAGACCAGGTGGATCCAGCATCCAGATTTAAATTAAATGGACAACCTGGTTTCCTGAGCCTAATTTGAGTTCTGGGGCTTTACGTCTGAGAAAGGAAAAGACGAAGTTCAAGTTTCTAAACCTGTGTACATGTGAATAACACCTCCCCATTTTCTTTGAAATATCCTGGTTTTCTTCCCCCGCCCCCCAACAGCGTGTCTTCTCCTTGAGCTGATGGAAATAATTTGATCCTCTTTTCTTTTTACTTCCTTTATTTCTGAAGATTGCCTTCTGTGGCTTTGCAAAAATCTGTGATCAGGCAATATTGTGACAAGAAAATAGGCAAGAACTAGCCTGGAATCACATGCCAGGCCAGAGTTTGCTTAAGCAGCAGATTCCATCGTGGTTGGCCAATGTTTGAAAACACCTGAATGTAAACCCCAGTTTAGAAACCAGAAGGGATGGCCTCAGACACAGCAGTCCAGCTAAAATACCAAACTGCATTCACCCAACGTTCTTAAACTTGGTCGATGAACACACCATTAACAAACCCAAGTTCACACAACATGCCAAGCCATTATAAAAACGAACCAAGGCTAACGCAAATTTAGTTGTTGTCCACATTCATCTGCTCCCTCTTTACCTAAGCGAATTGTATGAAGACAACCACCAGGGTTTTGTGTCATTTTCTGGCTTGGCATGTTGAAGGAACCTAGCCTGTTTGACAAAGTTGGGTTTAATGAATGATAGAAATCCAGGAAACGCATTAATTCAGTAACCAGGTTGAGGTTTCATATGAATGAGGCTACTAAGCTACAAACTAACCAACCACACTGTAACCTGGTATGTTATGTAAACCTACCCTTCTGGGGGTTTTGGAATCCAGAAAGCTGGGTCAAATAAACCATGATTCAGTTAAGTCAATGTAATGTGTGAACACAGCCATAGTGTGTAAATGGGATATACCCAAGGAAAGATCTCTGGGTCCATCAGACCATACTTGCTTTTATTCAATGCTAGAGTGAAGAAAATAAATGATTTTCTTAAGACTGCTCAGCAGAAGTTGGAAATTTGAAGAAGAGTGACTGTATGTTTACTCAGAAATAAATCCCATTGAATTCAATCGAAAGTTAGCAGTGATAGAATTGTGGTTTAAATTGCTGGCACATGAGTAATGTACGTAGGATTAAATAAACAAAGGATAATTGGGAACTCTTCTAAACATATTTTCCCTCCCTCCCAAAATAAATATATTTATTTTGAAGAAGGATAAAATGTAGAATATATAGAATATATAATATAAACTTTCAGTTTACATGCATGGAGAAACAAGTATTTCTAAGCACCTCTCTTTGCACGCGATCCTTTAAAATAACACGTTTCTATATTGTCTTGTTGTTTGTCAAAATAAGGCCTATTATTTATGCCAATTTTACGTTAAGAACATAGAATAAGCTTGAACAGCCCCGGAGGACCTGCAGAACGCGACTGACGAAACGATTCTTGCTCTGGTTGGGCTGATTACATCTATTAATTGTTTAATAATTGATAATTTGATTATTATTTAATGCAAAAGGTTGCCAGTGAAAGGAAAGTAATATGTTTGGGCTGTTGTCACGGTGTGTAAAACGTGGCGCGATGCAGCAATGGGGGCGCGCATGTTGCGTGTCTGGTTTTTTGTGGCTTTTCGGAGGAGACAGCAAAGCTCCTTTTGATTATACATTTGAAACGGCATATCTTAGCCCCCCCTCCCCCCGCGTGCTTTAGTTCTATTGGACTACAATTCCCATCATCCTGTGGGCATACTTCTGGGTAAACCTACCTCCAGACTGGGGGGAAAGAAGCAAACGGTTCCAGTTCTGTGTGCGATTTATTGGGTGAGAGTCCCATGGAACTGAAGGGACGTTACTCCTGAGTAAACAGCAGTGGGATTTTCGACGCGGATAATTACGCAGGGTAGATACACAGGAGCTGGCGGGCATCACTAACCATCTTCTTTCTGTTCCTGTGAAAGACATCTCTCCTTCCTTCCTTCCTTCCTTCCTTCCTTCCTTCCTTCCTTCCTTCCTTCCTTCCTTCCTTCCTTCCTCTCTCCTTCCTTCCTTCCCATTATCCTTTCCTCATTTTTCCCTTTCCCTTCCTTCCCTTCCCCTTCATTTCATTCCCTTTCCTTAATTTCTTTCCTCCCTTCCTTTCCTTTTTATCTTCCCCTTCCTTTTATCCTTCCCTTAATTTTTCCCTTCCTTTCTTTTATTTCTGTTATCTTTCCCATCTTTTTTCCATTCCTTTCTTTTCTCCTTCCCTTCATTACTTCTCTTCCTTCCTGTTTTATCTTCCCCTTCATTTTTTCTTCATTTTATCCTTCCATTTCCTTTCCCTTCCTCTTTCTTTCTCCCTTTCTTCCCTACCCTTCCCCTTCTCCTTCCTCTTCTTATCCATTTACCAACTTCCCTTCCTTCCCCTTCCTTTCTTCATCTATTTACCAACCCCCTTTCCCCTTCTTCATCCATTTACCAATTTCCCTTCCCTCCTCTCATCCATTTACCAGCGTCAACCCTCTTCCCTTCGCCCCGCTGGCCAAAAGAGCCGAGACTCACTCTCGCCCTTTCTCCCTTGCGCAGTGAAAGAAGAAGGCGACCGGGAAATTTCCAGCTCCCGAGAAAGCCCGCCGGTGAGGCTCAAGAAACCGCGGAAGGCGCGCACCGCCTTCACCGATCACCAGCTGGCGCAGCTGGAGCGCAGCTTCGAGCGGCAGAAGTACCTGAGCGTCCAGGACAGGATGGAGCTGGCCGCCTCCCTCAACCTCACCGACACTCAAGTTAAAACGTGGTACCAGAACAGAAGGTAACCGGGGAAGAGACGACCGGGGGGCGGGGGCGGGGGGGGGGCAGCAGGGCCGCGAATTTAGATTCTGTGGTTTAATTTGGATCCAGCCCTTCATTCTGAGCCAACCGTGGCCGCTGGTCTCAAATAACCGGGCAGGTTCAGACTTGGACGCGAGAGGCAGGAAATCCCGCGATTGGGGAGTTGACCAAGCCTGCTCAAAGACAGCTACAGCAGTTGCAAACTACTGTTGTCGTCTTTGTTTGTTGCCAAGAAAGCAAGATCAGTGTGGGTGTTTGCAAAGAAGCGAGTTCAATTAGGGAGCGTCTTTAACTTAACCCATGAATTTGGAGTCGGCTCTTCTTCGTTTTATTCCTTCCACCTGTGTGGAATGAAAAGGGAGGAGAGAAAATGTACTATCTTCTGCAAAGCTTGGGGAAAATAGGGAAAGGTCATCGCTGAGACGGTTATAAGTGGATATAAAGAATAGTCGACCTTTGTTTCCCACAGTGCACAGTTATCCTTGCTGCGGTGGCAAGAGAGTGAGTTTTAAAATTATTTTAAAACTCACCCGCGTTTAGTTGCAATTGTAGATATTCCCACCACGGAATATATTCCCTTGAATTCAATAAGGGTTACTTCTGTGTAGATATGTAGAGCTTTGTACTGTAGGTGATTTCTCACTGTACCAGGGATTTTTTTTTTTTAAAAAAAAAGGTGGTTCCAGGATGCTGAATTTGGCTACATTGCAAAAATCACTTGATATCCAGGGCCTGCTTAAAAGGCAAATGATATTAGGCAGCCTGAAAAAAAACACTGACCAGCCCAAACCATCCTGAAATATTTTCAAGAAGGTCGAATCCACCCCAGGTATGAGGTTATTTTTGCAAGCTTTTAAGTGACACTGAACTCTTGCAAGAGAAGCCAGTGTCTGGATTACACAGGGCTCCTGTTCAGGTTGGGGTGTAAAGGCATTTGATCATCTAAAAGCCGCGATCTAGCTGTAACAGACGTCTGCACAGAATGGACTCTGTGGTGATGACAAGGTTTCTAATCAACTAAAGAAATTCGTCAGATCTATTTGTGGGGCCCACACCCCACACACACGTTTGCCACTTTACATTTCCCATTTTTAGGACCCGCATTTCGTGTAAGAAACCGCCTCTTGGATGTTTGGGAAGACTGAGCCAAATTATTCAATGCAGGACATCTAGGTCTGGATTCAAGAAAAATCCATAAGACTGATCCTAAGAACATTAGGCTTCTAAAACGTAAAAGGCCACATTTGGAACAGAGATGAAGGCAGCATTTTCAACTCTAATTCTTCTTAGATTTGAGCAAATTCCAGGGAACAGGACTAGATTATGTGTTTAGTTACTTTGGAAAAAGTCTCAGCGCAAGCAGGAGATCTAGACTTCCCTGCAATCTGTGCCTAAAGGTGCAAAGTTCAGGTCCATAGTCCTAGAAGGTGGGATTCACACAACACCACAAACTAGCTGACCCCATTGAAGCCTAGGGACTGTGTTGGGTGATCCACACTCATGGCAACCTGGATATGAAAATGGAGAGAATCAAACAAGCTGGCTTTGTCCCAGTATTCAACATGGCCAGTTGGAAACCGAGCAGCTGTACTCGAACCACAGGTTTTATCTTGGTTAGTTTTGATCTTGGTTAGTTTTGATCTTGGTTAGTTTTGATCTTGGTTAGTTTTGATCTTGGTTAGTTTTGATCTTGGTTAGTTTTGATCTTGGTTAGTTTTGATCTTGGTTAGTTTTGATCTTGGTTAGTTTTGATCTTGGTTAGTTGGACCTTGATTGGTTTGATCTTGGTTAGTTTTGATCTAGAGAGCCAGTTTGGTGTAGTGGTTAAGGCATCAGGCTAGAAACCAGGAAGCCGAGAGTTCTAGTTCTGCCTGAGGCACAAAGCCAGCTGGGTGACCTTGGGCCAGTCACTTTCTCTCAGCCCCAGGAAGGAGGCAATGGCAAACCACTTCTGAAAAACCTTGCCAAGAAAACTGCAGGGACTGGTCCAGGCAGTCTCCGAGAATTGGACACGGTTGAACGGATAAAAAAAAGTTTTGATCTTGGTTAGTTTTGATCTTGGTGGTTGTTGATAGGCCTGGCAGGAACGTAATGTGTGAATGCAGCCAGCCACTGTGGTTAATTTATAGTTCAGTGTTTTGTGCCGATCTAGGATAATGGGTCAGTAACCAAATGAAGCACATGATGAATCCATCCAGCCAGTCTGATTCTCTGTGGCTGTGCTTTCCAGAAGAGCCATGAATCTGGATGGCATAGAATCCTCTGTTGTTATTCTCAATAAGAATAACAATATAATATGAATATGATGCCTTTCCAACTGACCTTTCCAGCTGTTAATCCCTTGGTGTCCTTATTCCACCTCGTTCTTTAAGCCATAATCATGGTGATAATTGCAAATCAGGAGAGGAAATTAAGTTGAAAATGCTGGGGGCCCCCCCCCCCAAGGGTTGAAAGAGCAAGCTGGGAAACGTTCAGAGGGCATCTTCTGTCTGGAAAAAGCAGCCGAGAAACCATTAAATGAGAAGTAAGGAACTCCCCCAAGCAGACTTGGTGAGTTTTGAAGTAGCCAGGTTACGGTTTCCGGTTACTGCTTTGTTTCCTTGAGGTTTAGGCTGTCCTGCGAACGCACACCACACGCAGTGCGGCTTCTCCACCAGAGTTTATGCTTTTAGCGTCTTGTGTGAACCCAGTCCACTGGGGCTGATTCAGTAAACCACGGTAGAGCGTGCATGCTGTGTGAATGAGGCCATTCCCGCCAGTTTGAAGAAGTTAAGAAAAAAGTGAACAACCTTGCTGGTGGAAAGACAGATGCTTGTAAACCTGGCCGTGAAAACTAAGCCATTTTTGCAAATCTGAGCCTTGTTGGGCCCATCCCCTTAAGTTCTAGTGTTCACACCATGCTTTGCCGGCTAACCACAAAGCATCTCACCATCCGAATTTGCAAAACAGTTCTAACAATCCATTCAACATGCCCCTTTCAACCTCGTGAACCTCCTTCAGGGTTTCCCTTTTTTAATTCTCAGCATTTTGGTGGTGGTTTTAGACTTTAAAAAAATGCCTTTTTTAAAAAAAGAACAGCCTCTAACTCCCAAATTGATATTATTTGCTTCTTATTCTCTATTTCTCAGGTAGAGGAAATATTTCAGACTTGATGGGGGAGGAAGGAAGAGAAGGTACCAACTGTTTAATTTGGGCGGGTGGGAGGAAGAATAAAAGGAAGGGGAAGAAGTCTGTTATTTTTCAGCTAAAGAGAGAACAGCGCATCGCTGCCCTATTAATAATATATCTCAATTATGCTCTGGGCATCAATAATTAAGGGCAGTTACAGTAATTACACAATTATGATGACGATTAATAATTTACTTGGGGAAAGAGAGATGGGAGCGTCCCTGTGCAGAAAAGGTGAAGGGAAAGGCTTATGGGCTAGTTGATTCAAAGGCATCTATTGATATAATCTAAACCTTTCAGTGATTGATCGTGGTTTGTTTGTTTGCAATGGGGTGGCTGGGCCCCTGTGCAACCTCTTTGCTGCAGGTACAACTGAGAGGGAAGGAGGCAGAAAGGGATAGTCAATTCCTCGGTCCCTCTAATGATCAATTTCAGAGATTCTTGATTCTCAAAAATATATTTGAGTCTTGGCACACCTGCCTTCCTGTAAGATTGGTTGCTTTTGCTGACATGTAAATATTGTAGGAGTTTCAGCCTGGCATTAGATTTCAACTCTTCCATTGTCCTCAACAGGTTTGAATCAATGGCTGCATATCTGGAGTAGTTCTAAAACTCGGGTATGGGTTTATATTAATGCCATACTGGAAAATATCTCTTGTTTTACTTCCCCTTATTCTGTTCGAAAAGGGTGAATTTGCTTTTTGGATTTCTTTTAATGGATTGTCTTGAATGGAGCGGCTATGTGAGGAGGTGTGAATGTCCTCTCCAACTTTGCTAGTCTTTTCTCGGGAATTAGCAGCTCCCTGGCTTTCTGAATGTCCACTTAGTCCCAGATTAAAATGGGCAAGCAGCCAAGGAGGTTTCAGAATGTATTTATTTATTTATTATTTAAATTTATCTCCGCCCATCTCCCCGAATAGGGGACTCTGGAATACTGGAAAAACATGAAAACAGCAGCTTTTTTTTAATATCCCAAAAACAAAGTCTGTTAAAGCACATACCAGGACAAACATTGGGGAAAAAAATAATTTATTTTCAAGCATCTTGAGACTAAAGTAGAAAAACAGAAAGCCTCTATCACCAGCGAAGGAAACTTTTGAGAAATAGCAAAACTAATTATAGTCCTCTTTATCCAACTGTATCAGCCCATAGCGCTAGGTATAAAAAAACAAAACATTCCTTTCCTTGTTTGAATTTTCTGAAGCTGAGATCATCAGGGCTAATGGGCAAGTTTAACCCTCTTTCCTGTTTTGCTTTTTCTCAAAGATGAGTCCTACAAGAATCAGATGCTGGGGCAGAAATGCAAGTCCTATAGAACAGAAACCCAGTTTTTAACTGCCCCATTTGCTTTTCTGGACATGTTCGCAGAGAAGGCCAAGCTTGCCTAAGAGAACAGAGCTACTTCAGATATTGCCAAACCTCTGTGGTAAATTCTGTGAGAGAGAGGTTTGCTTTTTCGGCCACTCTCTCTTTCCCTCTCTCTTTCTTGGAGGAAAGTAGGTAAAATGGGTCAACTGACTTGAGTTTTCCAACAACACTAACTGGGAGAGGCTTGGGGTTCAATGTAATTTTCTGGCAGCAGAGTGGCTCTATTAAATGCCTTTGTTGTGTTACCATGACACATTACTTCTGCAGGAATTAAGTCTCCTGTCGGGTTTCCGAGTAGAAGAGCAAACTCACGGGAAGCTACCTTGAGGAGCACGTGTCACAGGGTGCAAAAGAGAACCTCTAAGTCAGTGTTCCTTAAACATTTTTCTCTCAGGCCCACTTCCCACTTTTAAAAATCACAGAGGACCCCAAAAAATCTTTTGTTTGCATGGGTTATATTTACCGCTATTGACCACATTAAAAATTGAAATTGACGCGCTTGCTGCCTCTACGGCTCCTCACGATGGTTGGATGGGGTTTTAATATTGTATGATTTTTCAACATAGGCTGGCAAATGATTTTGATTTCGAGGAGCCCTGAGAGGGTCTTGGGGGACCCCCGGGGGTCCTAAGACCACCCTTTAAGAAATGCTGCTCTAAGTAAGTCTCCCTGCAGCTCTGTGTCCCTTCGAATTCGGGACATTGGATCTATGTTTCTTGGCATCTAGGACAAGCCATGTTCTCCTCCGTGGTCTTAACTCGAGGAGTGGTTAATCTGTCTCCCTCTGACTAGTTTGCCATGGCCATAAGTCTCGGAACCCCTTGGCTCTATCTGTTTCCTGCTGCTTTAGAAGGAAGAGGGACTGCCTCTCCTCAATTACATCTACCCGTCCCACCAGATCCAGCTCCATTTGGTGGGTCCTAGGTGGCAAGCCTTTTCTGCTGTGGCCCCCGCTTTATAGAACATCCCCCCCCCCGAAGTGAGGCTGGCTTCATCCCTTTTAACTTTCCAGAAGACCCTCAAGACCTCTTGTGTCATCAGGCCTGGAGATCCCAGGGGACTGCTGAAATATTGAGAGGGCTCCAGTTTACTAAACACCCTGATCTTTGCCTGTTTGAATCATCCATAGATACATCGTTGATGTGAACATCAGTGGTTTTAAAACAACATGAAATCGAAGAAGGGGCGTTTGAAAGGAGGGCCCGAATCCATCAATTTGAAAGAGTGAATGGGATTTAAGACAAATAGTGTTTTTGCTCTGGGCATGCCCACTTCCTGACTTGACCACACCCCTTTCCCCTGGCTCCGCCCACAGGGGCTCTCAACTTACTTAGCAAAGTCCACTTGAGATTTAAAAAAAAAAAAAAAAAGTTGGGTCTTTATGAGCAATACTACCCATGTGGGTGGGCATGCAACTTCAGTTTTCATATTTCTTCCCACTGAAAAGAGCTTTCCTGTGGCATCCAGTTCCACTGTCATCAGTTCCTCTTGTCATAATGTCAAGCCTCAGTTCGATTTTCTGCCCTATCCGGTCGGTGTCATTGTGTTGAACGCTTTACGGTCAGTGTTCGCATCTTCTCTCTTTGGGGCTAAATCCCCACAGCCCCTCATTAATTTTTGCAACCCCTGTTTTGAGCAGCTGCTGATAGACCAAACTCTCTCCGGTTGAGATAAAGGGACAGGATGAAATTCTAGGTGGCTTGCTCGGTGTTTAAGCCATCTTGGGGAAAACCCCACTCAACGTTACAATAAATAAATAAAAAAGGAAGGCATTTTTCCTCCCTGGCATCCAGCTTTGAGGATTAACAAGTAATTAACCAAGATTACTAAGAGCATCCAGATACAATCCTGTAGTCTGTGGTTGTATTTCAGCTCCAATATGGCGCTTTTTTTTTTTTTTGGTCTCTCTTGGGCAAGATTCTAGTCCTTCGGGTAAACATCCCATTTAGAGCAAGAACAGGGAAAGTGAAAATGCTGCACGTGGAAACAGAGTGTCATAGCATGCCGGAACCAACTGATATATGGTGGGACTGGGAAAGGGGAGATTGGAAGGACAAAAAGCAAGGGGCCTGGGCCCCCGAGTGTGAGAAGGGCCCCGTCTCCAGGCTGTGTTAGAAACCGATTGTGATACCTTCCTCGGCCGCGATGTGTTGTCATTGTTCGTATTTGGGGCTGGTTGTTTTGAATTTGAGTTCGATCTTGCTCGCTGCCCAGTCGCTGGCTCTGAGGAGCTGCTCTACAGCTGGGTTAAAGAAATACACCAATGAAAGAACGTCTGAAGCGGAGACGGGGAAGGCGTGGAGGACTTGCAGGGAGCAGAAGGGATCAGGAGTGGGTCAACCGGTTCTTTTCCGCACCTCCTTGCGCGGCGCGGGCGTCCTCCCTCCTGTTCGATTCCCGTCTGAACCCCGTTTCTCTCCCCCCACTCCAGGACCAAATGGAAGAGGCAGACGGCGGTGGGGCTGGAGCTGCTGGCCGAGGCGGGGAATTACTCGGCCCTGCAACGGATGTTCCCTTCGCCCTACTTCTACCCGCAGAGCTTGGTCTCCAACCTGGATCCCGGAGCCACGCTCTATCTTTACCGGGGACCCAGCGCGCCGCCCCCAGCGCTCCAGCGGCCCCTGGTGCCTCGGATCCTCATCCACGGACTGCAGGGGGGCAGCGAGCCCCCGCCCCCTTTGCCCCCGCTGGCCGGCGTCCTCCCCAGAGCCGCTCAGCCGCGGTGAGCGGCCCCGACCCGGGCGTTGCTTCAGGAAGATACGTGGGAACGCGGCGCTCCCGCTGGCCTCGGCCTCGCTGGCGCCGGATTGACTCTGAAAGGGGGGGGGGGGGAGGGGGGAAAGGAGGCGGGGAGGGCGCAGCAGCCCTGCACGCCTCTGGGGGCATTCCCACGACCGCCTCTCTCGCCTCCAGCCCTACCAACCAAGATGCTGCAAACTCATCCCCGGCACTTTCAGAGGCGGCCTCTCTGCTCCACGCAGCCTTTTTCCTTCCTTCGACCATGGATTCCCGCCCCCCCCCCTCCAGTTCCCTGTCTGGGTTCCCTTCTTGGACTAAATGGGTTCTCCTTGGGCTGGGGGGGGGGTGAACCCTGGGTTTTGCAAGCTCTGGTTTGGGGGTCCCAGTGCTGGGGCCTACCCAAGACCCTGGCAGCCATCGATAAACCGTGCTTTAGAGATGCAGACCTGGCCACTGTCGAGGATAAATTCCTCGGAGTTTAATAGGTTGTGGGAAACGTGTAGCTCAGCCTAACGTGGAAAGCCAGAATGTGAGTTAATTCAGCAATTGCACTTCTTGTTGGAATTCAGCTCCATGTTACATGGAAGGTATAACTCATCCTTCCCCCACCATGGTATGGTGGACTCCCACCCCCAACATCCCCAGCCAGCATAGTTGAAAAATTAAGGTTCACTGTTACCCAATATTCCCAGAAAGTGCCCAGGTGGGAAATCCTCTTGATGTTTCCTGTACATAAATGGTTTATTTTGCAAATAACAAAATTCTCCCTCCTTGCAAGTGGTTCTAGAGAGCCCTCCCTCCCTTCTTTGCCAACAGAGAGATATTTTTCCTTGGAAATCCGCATTACGCATATCAGCAATCGATTTGAGTATTGATTTTCTGAGTTTACAGTCCCTTGTGGACTTTTTCTCTCCCTTTTTGCTCCTTTTCCACCTTCTTACCACCCTGCAAATTCTCCTGGCCCCCTTCCATTTTGCAGAAAAGGAGGCAGAACCCTGGCTGGGCTCCCCATGGGCCAGGGGTCCCCAACCTTTTTGGCACCAGGGACCGGTTTCTTGGAAGACAAGTTTTCCACGGACGGAGGGTGGGGTTTGCAGGCGGGAGCCAATCTTGCGGACCGGGGGGGGCGGGGTTTGCGAGCAGGGGCCAATCGGGCCTCGCGCTCCTCGGCCCACCTCTCCGCCCTTCTTTGCCGCATGGATAGGTGGAGGTGTTTCCCCTTCAGGGTCCCCACCAATCAGCTGCTCCGGCTCCGTCTTCACGCCTTCCCAGCTTCTTCCTGCTACTGGCTGCTCTTCCTCCACTCATGGCGACAAGGATAGGCTCTTTCCTGACACCACCGCTCACCTCCTGCTGTGCGCGGCCCACAGGTTGGGGACCCCTGCCGTGGGCCATATCTAGCAGAGCTACTGGACAAATGTCTGTCTTTTCTAAAGATAGGGCCGGCCCCACTTCGCATGAAATTGGGCCCAGTGCAGAAAAAAAGAACACCCCGAAGACATGCCAGACAGAATCAGAAGCCCCACAGTGTCATCACTGTGACGCTGTCCAAGGCGTCTCAAAGTTGTGACACTTTGCAGCCACAATTCCTTGCTGCTGTCTTAAGGTTGGTTGTTTCAAATCCCCCATAGAAGAACCACCAAATTGTGCGCTGTTTGCAGGAAGAGAAAGAAGAAAATAAATGCAAACATTAAGCAGACATAAACAGGGGAACAAAAACCCCGCTTTAAATACTGGGTCGGAGTTAAGACGTCATGCTGAGTCCATAAAGACCAAGCGATGGCTCTCGTTCCATTAAGACAAACAGGGCCTGTTTGGCAAGGCGAGCTTTGAAATCGGTTCTCTTCCTTTAAGAGCTGATTTTTCTGATTTCAGCCACAAAAGAAGGGAAATCAGGTTTGAAATGCTGGACCTAGGAACTTCCGGATCTTGTTAGGAAGCTGGGTGTCAATTGCTTCAATGGGGTTACTAGAACTGGGCTACAACCCGCCCAGAGTCCCTTGCAAGGGAGATGGGCGGGGAATAAATTGAAATAATAAAATAAATAAAAAATAAATACAACATTCTATGACCACTAGGGGGCACACCGGCCTTTCCTGCCATCTGCTGGCCCTATGGATTTTTGCAGCTCAGATCTGGTCCCCTGGAACAGGGGTCTATCAACATCTGCTGGAACTTAAGAGTCCATCCCTTCACTACGTTGGCATCCCCACCCTAATGGCCTCCCAATGTTGGAGCTACTACTTTCTTGAAGCCTCAGCTAGCATGCGGTCTGGGATGATGGCCGTTAAGAGTCCATTGTTAACCAGAGGGCCACCAAGTTAGGAGAGCTGAGGCCCATTACTCCTCCAATTCTTCTCCTAAACTTGTTCCAACAGGAGAAAACTGAGGCAGCTTCCCTATACATTTCATTTTAGTTCCTACAGCTCATGTATCCTTGAAGGCCACATCTACTGATGCTTTAGAATGTCAACTCCCTGGCCTGATTTCAGTGCGTCTTCTAGCCAAGACTGAATGAGAAAAATTGAGCCTGGAAAGAGATCCTTCCCCCCCTCCCCTTTTGCAGTTGGGTGTATGCCTACAGAACAATTTCATCCCTCCCTAGCCAGGGGAACAAAACCACAACAAACCACAATATCCTAGTCTAGCGTGAAAGAAGTCCTTTTATGCTAAACCAAGGATTTTCAAGACGACATACCTTCTTTTTAAAAGAAGAGGTCGGTGGGGTTTTATTTTATTATTATTTTGTTTGGGTTGCTGTTGTAAATAACTCTGTGCACAAAAGTATATTATTTATGGTGAACCCCAAGGGTGTATTTGTGTGAGTCTTGTAAGTCTGTACCATTGTGGAATTCTCTTTTCTGGATTTTATAATGGAAGAAGAAAAGAAGAATTCTGCTTTAGAAGAAATCAGATTAAACAGATCTCTCTCTCTCTCTCTCTTTTTTAAATGTGAAAATAAACTTCTTTACAAACAGATGGGGTCATTTCCAAGTCTTTTTAATTCCACCAGCACCTCTTGTTGAAACATCAAAACAGGCTGGAAAACATGAAGGAGTTTGTGCAGGGGGAGCGTCTATTCTTCTCATGGGGGAAAGAAATATTTTGCTATAGTTCAGCCTGTTCAAAGATCTACCTCTCATTTTAATAAAAAATAAGCAAACCAACCCAGTGGGTGGGAATCGGCATGTTCCCCCCCCCCTTTACTTGCAAACTTAAGGAATTTTTTATTCTCAGAGACTGCCTGGACAAATCCTTGCAACATTCTTGGCAAGATATCAGAAGTGGTTTGCCATTGCCTCCTTCCAAGGGCTGACAGAAAGTGACTAGCTCAAGGTCACCCAGCTGGCTTTGTGCCCAAGGCGGGACTAGAACTCTCAGTCTCCTGGTTTGCCACTGCCTGCTTCCTAGGGCTGATAGAGAGTGACTGGCCCAAGGTCACCCAGCTGGCTTTGTGCCCAAGGCGGGACTAGAACTCTCAGTCTCCTGGTTTGCCATTGGCTCCTTCCTAGAGCTGAGACAGGGACTGGCCCAAGGTCACCCAGCCGGCTTTCACGCCTCAGGCGGGACTAGAACTCTGAGTCTCCTGGTTTGCCATTGGCTCCTTCCTAGGGCTGAGCGAGAGGGACTGGCCCAAGGTCACCCAGCCGGCTTTCATGCCTCAGGCAGGACTAGAACTCTCAGTCTCCTGGTTTGCCATTGGCTCCTTCCTAGGGCTGAGCGAGAGGGACTGGCCCAAGGCCACCCAGCTGGCTTTCATGCCTCAGGCAGGACTAGAACTCTCAAGTCTCCTGTTTTCTAGCCTGATGCCTTAACCACTAGACCAAACTGGCTCTCCTCTAATTTAATGGGAATAAGTCCCAGTAAACTCAACACAGCTTCTGCTTTGACATCAACTGGACCCCGGCCATGGGGTAAGCGAATCTGTCCATTTCACTTCCCGACTTCTGCAAACATGTCAATTCTGATTCCCCATTTTTCCAGGAATACGTTGTGTTCTTCCCATTCCCACCTTGCAAAGAACTTTTTAAAAAGTTTGTTCTAGACTTGCCTCCCTTTAGTGCATTCCTTTCCAAAACTTCTACAACTTATTTGTCCCCTGCTTTACCTACCAATACATCGTGCATTTTTATCAAAGGGCGTATTTTGAACAGGCATTCTCCAGCATACATGGTGTTTTGTTTTGTTTTCCTGGCACAATACACTGTGAAAGGTGCAGAGGGGTGCATTTTAAATGTTAAATTGACCTCTTGGCTTGCATAACCATCAGAAAATATGAAATTAGATAGGTTCTCATCAATTGAATGTCTCTCCTTTGCTAATCTGCTAAATGCAGACATTTCTGTTAACATCCTGGTGGGGAAATCCCACCTCCATCTTAAAAGTCCTGACTTCCAAAAATCCAAGGCTTTGTTATTCTCTTTCATGCCTTTGGAAGAGTGAATATGTTTGATGCAGAGCAGATTTTCTTTCTCTCTTCTGGATTTCTCCAGACAAGCAAAGAACATTTGAACCCAAATTTGCGTAGGTACAAAATCTAGCGGTGGTGGAACAGATGCTGCACTTGGCTAACCTTGTCTGAGTTGGAAGCTAAGCTGGCAAGGGCCTGGTTGGTCCTTGGATGGGAGACACCACAATATCCCGGAGTTGTAGGCTAAACTGAGACGTTAAACATATCCTGAAAGAAGACAGTCTGATCTGCCTAGGGGGGCTGAAAGCTCGGCAGCAAAGCATAGACCAGTCTCTATATCAAAATATCTTCACAAGAAGAAGAGTCGATTAAGGACCCCATATCTATCTTAGTACCTATCTATCCATTTATCTTAGTAGCTATCCATCTATCTTAGTAGCTATCTATGGCCAAATTTGCTGCTGTTACATTATAAGATATTACAGTTTGACAATCCCTGGAATTTACCTACTCCGCTCACTTTCCTTGGCTGACTTTGAAAAAACTAAGCTGGGTCGGACCCGGTTAGAAACTTGGATGGGAGACAAGAAATCCCCAGGCTGCAGAAACTGAAACATTTGAAATATCCCAGAAGGCATCAGCGACAACGGTGCGATCAAGAAAACGTCAAAGGAGTTTCCATTTAATGACCAGGAGCCCAGCTCAACTGGAGGGAGACTTAATTATCTGTACAATAATCCTGTAAGGTAGGTCAGAGTGGAGGCACAGCTGAAGCCAAAAGATGTTTTATCTAAGCTCGTAAGAAAGATGCAGATCCAGTACAAAATTAATTTATAGATCAATATCATTAGCTAAAGGGGTGTGGTGGCTCAACGGGTAAGACGCCAGGCTTGTCGATCGGAAGATCACAAGTTCGGAGGTTCGAATCCCTAGTCCCGCGTGACGGAGTGAGCTCGCGCACTCGCCCACTCGCCCCAGCTCTTGCCAACCTAGCAATTCGAAAGCATGCAAAGGCAAGTAGATTAATAGGTACCACTTCGGTGGGGTGGTAACAGCGTTCCGCGTGCGTCATGCTGGCCACATGACCGCAAAGCGTCTTCAGACAACGCTGGCTCTTCGGCTAACAAACGGAGATGAGCACCGGCCCCTAGAGTCGGACACGACTGCACAAATGTGCAGGGGGAACCTTTACCTTTACTTATCATTAGCTAGCATAGTAGAGAAGCTGCACGGAATCTTTGCCAACACAACAAAAGAGGGTTATGATTTTTTAAAAAGTCTGTACTAATGGGTTGTGTGAATGTTGCGGTATTCTTCAGGTTCAGGGTCTCTGAATATCAGCTCCTGGAGAGGAAATATATCCAAGGAAGGATGCTCCAGAGATAGGTATGGCCGTAGTAAGGTTGGTTTCTAACATGCTTAACTTGGTTCCTGGATAAATACTTTGCTGAAACGTGACAACTCAAAAATGAATCAAACAGGTCCACTTCCCACAAACCATATTCCTCCCTTCTTAACCAAAACGAAACTTTACGATTTGTGAAATGCAACAACGCCATCTTTAATTGGACTAGTTCTGCATGTCCCATCTAAAAGCTTGCACAAAATTAGGCAAAAATCTTCACACCAGCCATCTAATTTGGCCAATGGTAGGGAGACTTTATTTATTTATTTATTTATTTATTTATTCATTCATTCATTCATTCATTCAATTTATTCCCCGCCCATCTCCCATACAAGGGACTCTGGACTTTAATGGTGCGTTTGCCTTTTCCACCTGTTTTTTAGGAACCCCCTCATTTGGGGGGTGTCTCCTCCCCGTCCCTCAACTCATCTGTGCCCCCACCTCCTTGCAGCTTGGAGCAAAAAGCTCAGGGCAGGAGGGAGCCATCAGGAAGATGTTGCCCCTCACCCCACCTTTTCCCAACCTTGCTGGGTGAATTATTAACGCTTGTCTTCAAAACAGGATAATGGCTGTAAATTATCACTTGGGCAAAACTAAATGGATGCCCCCCCTTTAATAATCATGGAAACGGGGGGGGGGGGCGCAAGAGAGAAAGAACGGACAGGAATGTATTTCTCGTCTGCCTTCGGCCACTTTCTCCCCACCAGCTGGTCTCCGGGACAGTTTGGAGATTTTTTTTCTCCCACCCCCCCATCTTGGGAAGGCGGCAGATGGATTGCGAGCCTTTTAAAAGAGCAGCAAGTCTTTGCCAGATCAGTGTGCCCCCCCCCGCTCCCCTCCCTGCATCATTTTCTTCCTCAAGTTGAAGGCCAAGCTATTCAGATTGATGCACCGGGTTTCAGAAGCTGGAAAGAAAGGCCTCAGATTTAGGAAGAGAGCCTTCTCCGTGGTCCACCCATCCAGGATTTACTCATCCAGTTGTGCGGGTGTGCACACCACCACAACGTAAAGGAACCACCCCCCTCCCGGGTTGGATTGGTTGTTCACCCTTAGCTAGTTTGGAGTTTGGGGACTGCATTCACATCACCAAGCTGGTTCCTGAACCATGTTCTGGATTTATATAACACCCAGAACCTCTTTTTCTGAGTTTGCATGATGGACCAACTTTGACCAGTTGTTGCCCGACAAGGCAAAATTAAAAGTAAGTAAGCTCTTGCCAACGTAGCAATTCGAAAGCATGCAAATGCAAGTAGATAAATAGGTACCACTTCCGTGGGTAGGTAACAGCGTTCCATGCGCGTCATGCGGCCACATGACCGTGGAAGTGTCTTCGGACAACGCTGGCTCTTTGGCTAACAAACGGAGATGAGCACCGGCCCCTAGAGTCGGACACGACTGCACAAATGTGCAGGGGGAACCTTTACCTTTAAGCTTAGCATTATGGTTTTCCCAGTAGTAATGAATGGCTGTGAGAGTTGGACCATAAGGAAGGCTGAGCACCGAAGAATTGATGCTTTCGAATTGTGGTGCTGGAGACAACTTTTGAGAGTCCCTTGGACTGCAAGGAGGTCAAATCAGTCAATCCTAAAGGAAATCAACCCTGACTGCTCATTGGAAGGACAGATACTGAAGCTCAAATACTTTGGCCACCTAATGCGAAGAGAGGACTCACTGGAAAAGACCCTGATGCTGGGAAAGACGGAAGGCAAAAGGAGAAGGGGACGGCAGAGGATGAGATGGTTAGATAGCATCACCGATGTGATGAACATGAACTTGAGCAAACTCCGGGAGACAGTGGAGGACAGGAAGGCCTGGCGTGCTATGGTCCATGGGGTCACGAAGAGTCGGACACGACTGAACGACTGAACAACAACAACAACAATAAGCTTAGCATGCCCAAAGGTAGCAGCTTGGTCTGGCCAGCCTCAGTATGTTGTGAGACATACTAGGGGTCTTCAGGGGTGAAGGTAGATGGGACCTCTAAAGAATATGTGCAGAGAAGCCCTGGATTGGATTGGGGTGGACTCCTGAAATCAAGAGGTTATTGTATCATGCAAACCAATAAGCCACCATCAACCAAGCCTCACCAAGATTCAACCTAACCAAGCTTATTATATCATTCAAGCCAACCAAACCACCATCAACCAAGATTCAACCTAACCAAGCTTATTATATCATGCAAGCCAACTAAACCACCATCAACCAAGCCTCACCAAGATTCAACCTAACCAAGCTTATTATATCATGCAAGCCAACCAAACCACCATCAACCAAGATTCAACCTAACCAAGCTTATTATATCATGCAAACCAATAAGCCACCATCAACCAAGCCTCACCAAGATTCAACCTAACCAAGCTTATTATATCATGCAAGCCAACCAAACCACCATCAACCAAGATTCAACCTAACCAAGCTTATTATATCATGCAAGCCAACTAAACCATCAACCAAGCCTCACCAAGATTCAACCTAACCAAGTTATTATATCATGCAAGCCAACCAAACCACCATCAACCAAGATTCAACCTAACCAAGCTTATTATATCATGCAAACCAATAAGCCACCATCAACCAAGCCTCACCAAGATTCAACCTAACCAAGCTTATTATATCATGCAAGCCAACCAAACCACCATCAACCAAGATTCAACCTAACCAAGCTTATTATATCATGCAAGCCAACTAAACCACCATCAACCAAGCCTCACCAAGATTCAACCTAACCAAGTTATTATATCATGCAAGCCAACCAAACCACAATCAACCAAACCTTACCAAGATTCAACCTAATCTAGCTTATTGTATCATTCAAACTAACCCAACTACCATCTACCAAGCCTCACCCAGATTTTTACCAAGCTTATATCATGCAAGCCAACTAAACCACAATCAACCAAACCCTACCAAGATTCAACCTAATCTAGATTATTGTATCATTCAGACTAACTCAACTGCCATCAACCAAACCTTACCAAGATTCAGCCTAACCAAGCTTATTCCATCATGCAAATTTATCAGGTCAGATAAGCTTAACTCAGCCTTTGATTCTTGGGTAAATGTGAGTTCTCCTCCTGTCTCTTTTTGTAGAAACATCACACAGCTGCCCAACCCCCATGATATTCCAAACAGCCCTTGCAATGAATCTCCTCTGAAAATCTATGACTCGCTTCTCCAACCTGCAAATCTTTGTCCTAAAAGTCTGTGGCTTGAATCATGTCAACTGGATTTCTATTTTCTTAGTGGAAACGTTTCACTCCTTATCCAAGGAGCTTCTTCAGTCTGAGTAAAGTTAGTAAGGGAATCCTTAAATATGTTTCTAGGCTGGCTGTGTGACCTTGCACCTGGGGCTAGGTCATGGTTATTTTTGAGATGTTTGTTTCTAAGTCCCTTTATCATCTAAAGGAGGATCGTTAAGATTACCCTGCTGCTGTTGAGCTTGTGAAATGGTCTTAATCTTCCTAGGCACAGAAGACAAAGCAGGAAGGAAGATAGGGGAAAGGTTATGCCTGAGGCCCCCACCTCTATTCAAGGAAGGATTTTCCAAGTTGGCATGAATGGATTCCTTGACCCCTCTCTCAAACCACCTATCTTCTCTGTCTAAAATGTGAACATTAATGTCCTCAAATGAGTGTCCTTTTTCCTTTAGATGAAGATAAACTGCTGACTCTGGTCCTGTGGTGTTACTTCTCCTGTGTTGGGCCATCCTCCTGTACAAAGGTTGTTTGGTTTCTCCAATGTAGAGTTCAGAGCACTCCTCACTGCACTGGATTGCATACACTACATTGCTTTCCTTGTGTTTTGGAGTTTGATCTTTGGGGTGTACAAGCCTCTGTCTCAGTGTGTTGGTGGGTTTGAAATATACAGATATGTGGTGTTTGCCAAATATCCGTTTGATCTTTTCAGACACGCCAGCCATGTAAGGAATGACCAGGTTCTTTCGTTTACTCTGGGTCTCAGCCCTATCTGTCGCTGTTTTAGGTCTGGTAGACTTAGATTTGGTGAAGGCCCAATTTGGATATCCACAGGCCTGCAGAGCTGTTCTCAGATGCTGCTTTTCATTCTTTTTGGAATCCATGGAGGTGGGGATGGTTTCTGCTCTGTGTGACAATGTCCTGATGACTCCTAGTTTGTGCTGCAGTGGATGGTGGGAGTCAAACATCAGGTATTGATCTGTGTGTGTGGGTTTCCTGTAGATCCCTATTTCTAGCTTGCCACCGGTCCCAATGAGGACTTCACAGTCTAGGAATGCCAGTCTGTTGTCCTTGGTGTCTTCTCTGGTGAAGCTAATGTTGGCATCTATAGTGTTTATATGGTCCGTGAAGGCCTGTACTTCCTGGGCCTTGATTTTGACCCAGGTGTCATCCACATACCTAAACCAGTGGGTGGGCACCGTTCCCTGGAATGTGTTGAGTGCTTTCTTCTCCACTTCTTCCATGTATAAATTGGCCACAATGGGTGACACAGGAGAACCCATGGCACAGCCGTGTTTTTGTCTGTAAAAGTCACCTCTGTATGTGAAATAAGTGGTGTTAAGACACAGGTCCAGAAGATGGCAGATCTGGTTTGGGTTGAGATGGCTTCTCCTTTCCAGGGTGCTGTCCTCTTCTAGTCTCTTCCTGACAGCGGATAGAGCATGAGTGGTGGGGATGCTGGTGAAAAGGGAGGACACATCAAAGGAGACCATAGTTTCATCTGTATCCAGTTTCAGGATCTTTGCTTTGGAAACAAATTCTTCCGAATTATGGATGTGGTGTTCAGAGTGTCCAACTAGAGGTGCTAGTATGGTAGAGAGGTGTTTGGCAATGTTGTATGTTACCGAATTGATGCTGCTGACTATGGGTCGGAGGGGTGTTCCTTCCTTGTGGATCTTAGGAAGTCCGTAGATGCAGGGATCGATAGGATTACCTACCACCGTCTGTATCCTGGAGAAGCCATCCCCTGCATCTACGGACTTCCTAAGATCCACAAGGAAGGAACACCCCTCCGACCCATAGTCAGCAGCATCAATTCGGTAACATACAACATTGCCAAACACCTCTCTACCATACTAGCACCTCTAGTTGGACACTCTGAACACCACATCCATAATTCGGAAGAATTTGTTTCCAAAGCAAAGATCCTGAAACTGGATACAGATGAAACTATGGTCTCCTTTGATGTGTCCTCCCTTTTCACCAGCATCCCCACCACTCATGCTCTATCCGCTGTCAGGAAGAGACTAGAAGAGGACAGCACCCTGGAAAGGAGAAGCCATCTCAACCCAAACCAGATCTGCCATCTTCTGGACCTGTGTCTTAACACCACTTATTTCACATACAGAGGTGACTTTTACAGACAAAAACACGGCTGTGCCATGGGTTCTCCTGTGTCACCCATTGTGGCCAATTTATACATGGAAGAAGTGGAGAAGAAAGCACTCAACACATTCCAGGGAACGGTGCCCACCCACTGGTTTAGGTATGTGGATGACACCTGGGTCAAAATCAAGGCCCAGGAAGTACAGGCCTTCACGGACCATATAAACACTATAGATGCCAACATTAGCTTCACCAGAGAAGACACCAAGGACAACAGACTGGCATTCCTAGACTGTGAAGTCCTCATTGGGACCGGTGGCAAGCTAGAAATAGGGATCTACAGGAAACCCACACACACAGATCAATACCTGATGTTTGACTCCCACCATCCACTGCAGCACAAACTAGGAGTCATCAGGACATTGTCACACAGAGCAGAAACCATCCCCACCTCCATGGATTCCAAAAAGAATGAAAAGCAGCATCTGAGAACAGCTCTGCAGGCCTGTGGATATCCAAATTGGGCCTTCACCAAATCTAAGTCTACCAGACCTAAAACAGCGACAGATAGGGCTGAGACCCAGAGTAAACGGAAGAACCTGGTCATTCCTTACATGGCTGGCGTGTCTGAAAAGATCAAACGGATATTTGGCAAACACCACATATCTGTATATTTCAAACCCACCAACACACTGAGACAGAGGCTTGTACACCCCAAAGATCAAACTCCAAAACACAAGGAAAGCAATGTAGTGTATGCAATCCAGTGCAGTGAGGAGTGCTCTGAACTCTACATTGGAGAAACCAAACAACCTTTGTACAGGAGGATGGCCCAACACAGGAGAAGTAACACCACAGGACCAGAGTCAGCAGTTTATCTTCATCTAAAGGAAAAAGGACACTCATTTGAGGACATTAATGTTCACATTTTAGACAGAGAAGATAGGTGGTTTGAGAGAGGGGTCAAGGAATCCATTCATGCCAACTTGGAAAATCCTTCCTTGAATAGAGGTGGGGGCCTCAGGCATAACCTTTCCCCTATCTTCCTTCCTGCTTTGTCTTCTGTGCCTAGGAAGATTAAGACCATTTCACAAGCTCAACAGCAGCAGGGTAATCTTAACGATCCTCCTTTAGATGATAAAGGGACTTAGAAACAAACATCTCAAAAATAACCATGACCTAGCCCCAGGTGCAAGGTCACACAGCCAGCCTAGAAACATATTTAAGGATTCCCTTACTAACTTTACTCAGACTGAAGAAGCTCCTTGGATAAGGAGTGAAACGTTTCCACTAAGAAAATAGAAATCCAGTTGACATGATTCAAGCCACAGACTGTTCCACCTGGATGACTGAGAACCTTCATAGACTTTGTCCTAAAAGGCATTTCTCAGAACTGAGATTTTGGCCGGGTTCACACATCGAGTTAAGCCAAACACAGGGATGACTTGGTTCAGATCGTGTGTGTGTGTGTGTGTGTGTGTGTGTGTTTTATTCATTCATTCATTCATTCATTCATTCATTCATTCATTCATTCATTCATTCATTCATTTATTGGATTTATATTACCACCCATCTTCTCCACAAGGAGAACTCTGGGCAGTTCACAACCAAATCAAGTATTACTTGAACGCAGCAACTCTGATTTATTTCGTTTCTTCTTCAAGGAAAAAGGGGTTATCTCGAGGTGCCAGCCTGCCTCTAAAATCTGTCAAAACGTCTTTGATTTCCCATTACATTCCACAGAGAGGCAAGAATAAATAAATAAATAAAAAATGTTGAAAATAAGAGTTTGGGGCAGAGGACATTTGGAATGGATTGGGTTCCAAAGGCGGCTGTAATTCATTCAGTCCGCCTTGCCTTGGTATTGTGAAAGATGACCAATTTTGCATAACAAAGCAGCAACTGGGGAGGGGGGGAAGGATTTGGAAAATCCGCTTCAGGGTGAGCATATGAGGAGAGCTTGTGTGCGTGCTTACAAAAAAAGTGCGGGTGTGCAAAGGCGGACAAGGCGAACTGGATTGTCCCCAGCTTAGGGTTAATGAAGTGGGAAAGCAGTTTCTTTTTACAGGCACTGCAAACAGAGGGACCCCCCCTCTTTTCAGTACAAAGACCCCTCCTGTCCAAGGAAGGGCCTACATGGATTGACTTAAACCCAGGGGATAAGTACTTTAAATTTAATCTTATTGCCTAAGAATGAGGCCAAACAAAACTCTCTTAAAATCATATTAAAAATCTATCAAAGGAACAACTTGGACTTTTATCATTTTGAAAAGGGGAGAGAAAAGTAGGGGGGGGAATAATCTAGCCACCGTCTTACACACCTAGAAATGGAAATCCGGAGAGAGATTCTGGGCAATTTAATTATTCTTGCAACTGCGGCCGATGGCCCCGTGCACGTTAATGAAAGATGACTCTTTCGACGGGTGGAAAAGCTGCAGGATGAAAATCTGCTTCCTCGAGACCCGTCTGGGGAGAAACTGGAAACTTTGCCTCCCACCCCCCAAAAAAAGGTGGGGGGCTTAAATTTAAAATCAATTTGAAATGACTTAGCGACAGGTTTGTGGTAAAAGGGAAAGGTGACAGTTCTGGGTGAAATTGAAAATCTGTTCCCCAAAATCAGTTCATTTATTGGAAAGTAAGGCCCTGGGAAATCTTAATTTCTTAATTTCTTAATTAATACCATTAATTTCTTAATGGGCTTAATGTTGAATGGAAGAGGAGGAGCTAGGAAGAGGTTTGCAGATAACTGACCTGCAAAATAATTTAGGCCCATCGTTCCTTGAAAAAACAAGGAGAAAACAGCCCTCTCAGATTCTGTGTCTGGCATTTCGGTATGATTCACTGACCCAGCGAATCCATCTTTTCCTTCCTTTTTCCCTTCTCTTATTTTTTAATATCATTTTTTATTAGAGAGATTTTTTAAAGAGTAAAAACAATGCAAACTTTGAAAGGGAAAAGTAAGGAAAGTAAAGAAAAGTAGTAAGTAACTGGGAAAAAAGTGCAAAGAAAAAAAGAAAAGAAAAGAGAAGAGAAGAGAAGAGAAGAGAAGAGAAGAGAAGAGAAGAGAAGAGAAGAGAAGAGAAGAGAAAAGCAAAGGCTTCTGGTCTTAACAGCAGTTACAAGTAAATTTCTATTTTACCCTCTCTCTCTAAGGTTACAACATAATTTCCTTCTTTCCATAGTCTACCTTTTCTAATCACCAAACCCATAAATCACAAGTTCGTTTTTTTCTTTTTTCAGCAAAAAGTCCATCAGGGGTTTCCAGTGACTAAGAAATGTAATTATAGTCCTTTCTTTCAATCATTGTTTCTACAGGTAGTCCTTGCTTAACGACCATTTGTTTAGTGACAGTTTGGACTTACGACAGTGCTGGAAAAACCAACTTAAACTCGTGCTTATGACCATCACAGCATCCTGCAGTCACAGGATTGCCATTTTCGACCTTCCCAGCCAGCTTCCGGGAAGCAAAATCAATGGGGAACCACGATTCACTTAATAACTACGTGGTTTGCTTAATGACGGAGGTGGCTCGCTTAACAACTGCCACAAAAAAGTTGTAAAATCGGGTCAGATTTGCTTCATAACCGCTTCGCTTAGCAACCGAAATTCCAGTCCCAATTGTGGTCGTTAAGCGAGGACTACCTGTATTCTCACCTTTCAAGATCACAACCCTCTCACGGGGGCTTACAAGCATTATATAAAACCTCAAAAGAAAATATCATATAATTATGATTTGCAGGGACGAATCTAAGCGGATTTGTTGTGTGGCTGGGTTCGCACCTCATACAAAGCCCAGGTTTGTTTAAGTGTGGTTTGTCGATAAGCCATTACCCGAGTTCTCACAACCCAAGTAGCAAAACCATGTAACGGTTGAACGAATCAAGTACAGGGGTTCGAACAAAATCCCCTGCCCTCATAGGGGGTTTCCCGATGCCTCTCTGAGTGACTCCTTGTTCTGTGCACCGAACAAGGAAACTATCTGACGGCGCATTAAAGCAATCGTTTAAGATTGTTTAAACTTTACAAGTTCAACTTTACAACTTCAGAGCCCACATCCCACTGCCTCGACTGCTGAGGCAGAACTGATAAAACCAGGCTACAAATGTCACTTTAAACCTGAACAAAGAGCCACCGTAAAGGGAGGAAAGTGGTACATTTTCAAGGGGGATCTTTATAATGCACTTAGAAATGTTGATTGTCAAGCTCTAGATTAGTACAGTCGAAGGTTGAAATGACATTTCTGTTCTGCAGAAAGCTCCTTTTTTTTCCCCCTCCCTTCCCCAGACTGCCTGCGTTTCATTTGGAAACAAACACACGTTAGATTCATTCTGAATTCTGACACAGGCTTTGCGTTACGCTGGCGCACGGCATATTTTCAGCTGGAGAGGCTGCAAACGGGAGGACGTTCTACCTGGAAAGCATCTCACGCAGCCCCATGGATTAACCCACACAAAAGCTAGCTCCTTGGGGTGTGGTGTGTAGCTGTGGGATCTGGAGAGCAAGTTGTGCGAGCTCTCCAAATCTTTGGCGTGGAAAGGCTTCTCTGTTCACAAAGGTTGCCCCCCAGATTTGAAAACTGAACTTCCCTTCTAAAGCAGAGGAGCCAAATTCAGCGGGGCAACCCACTTCAGCCAAATGGAATAGCCCGCATCACCCTTTCCCCAAATTTCTCTTTACGTTGCAGAAAGCAAAGATGTACTGCCAGAAGCTAAATGTTCCTCTTGTTTTAAAGAGGAGTTGGGTTCTGCAAACAAGGCTGTGTATTCATGAGGGCTGTGGGTATC
The DNA here is from genome assembly GCA_023362775.1 of Charina bottae. Classification (NCBI taxonomy): domain Eukaryota; kingdom Metazoa; phylum Chordata; class Lepidosauria; order Squamata; family Charinaidae; genus Charina; species Charina bottae. The sequence goes on along the minus strand of JALMGJ010000032.1, from coordinate 7,295,125 downwards.
TCTAGCAAGTCACACACTCAACAGCAAAATCCATTAGTGGCATCGTGGCTACGTGTGCGTGTTGAAGCAGATCGGGTAAGGACCTAGCCAATGTTTTCGTACAAAACGCTAACCCCGGTTAGTGCTACTGTGGTTTTGATTTCCCCTTTAAGAGCTCAAGGGGGCATACTTGGCGTTCCCACCTTCCACTTCCTCCCACAACACCCCTGTGAGGTAGGCTGGGCTCAGAGCAATTGGCCCACAGACACCCAGGGTGAATGAACTTGAACCTTTCACTGGTCCTAGATGCATAACGGTATGTGAATCCAGCCCGCTTGGATTATTTATGGTTATTGTTTATGGTTCAATGTATTGCGTGGATCCAGAAAACGGGATTAATTCGGTCAACAGATAAAATATTTGGGGTGAACAGCATTGAGGGACCAGCACATCGCAAGATAGATAACAGAACATACTAGAATTAATGCATTGCGAGCTTTAAAATAAAGAATCTCATAACCAGATCTATCTATCTATCTATCTATCTATCTATCTATCTATCTATCTATCTATCTATCATCTAATCTATCTATCATCTATCTATCATCTATCTATCATCTATCTATCAATCTATCTATCTATCATCTATCAATCATCTATCTATCATCTATCATCTATCTATCTATCTATCTATCTATCTATCAATCATCTATCTATCTATCAATCTATCTATCATCTATCTATCTATCTATCTATCTATCATCTAGTCTATCTATCTATCTATCTATCTATCTATCTATCTATCATCTATCTATCATCTAATCTATCATCTAATCTATCATCTATCTATCATCTAATCTATCATCTAATCTATCATCTATCATCTATCTCTCTATCTATTATCTATCTATCTATCTATCTATCTATCTATCTATCTAATCAATCTATCTATCATCTATCTATCTATCATCTAATCTATCATCTATCTATCTATCATCTATCTATCTATCTATCATCTAATCTATCTATCTATCTATCTATCTATCATCTATCTATCTATCTATCTATCTATCTATCTATCTATCTTCTATCTATCTTCTATCTATCTATCTATCTATCTATCATCTAATCTATCATCTAATCTATCATCTATCTATCAATCAATCTATCATCTTATCTATCATCTATCTACCTATCATCTATCTACCTATCATCTATCTACCTATCATCTATCTATCTATCTATCTATCTATCTATCTATCTATCTATCATCTAATCTATCATCTATCAATCATCTATCTATCTATCTATCAATCAATCAATCATCTTATATATCATCTATCTATCTATCATCTATCTATCTATCTATCTATCTATCTATCTATCTATCTATCATCTAATCTATCATCTATCTATCAATCATCTATCTATCTATCTATCTATCTATCTATCTATCATCTATCTATCTATCATCTTATCTATCATCTATCTATCTATCTATCTATCTATCTATCATCTATCTATCATCTATCTATCTATCATCTATCTATCTATCTATCTATCTATCTATCTATCTATCTATTCTATCATCTATCAATCTATCAATCATCTATCATCTAATCTATCTATCATCTATCTATCATCTAATCTATCTATCTATCTATCTATCTATCTATCTATCTATCATCTAATCTATCTATCATCTATCATAAAGCTTTAGCTTACTTCTAAGTAGGTTATAACCATTACACAAAAGTTATAAAAACTTTTAAGAGGCCTCATTTTCAGCACAAGCAGCCTGAGGATCCAACCTCTTTTTACAAGTATAGTCGAAGGCTTTCACGGCCGGAATCCGATGGTTTATAATGAAATGACCTCTCAGCAGCTATAAACACCAGCAGGAACACACACCCTCCACCTGGGCACAGAGAGAATCTTCTAGCTGTGATCCTGTCCTCTGAAGATGCCAGCCACAGCTACTGGCGAAACGTTAGGAACAAAAACTGCCAGAACACGGCCACACAGCCCGGAAAACCCACAACAACCATCTTTTTACAAGCTTGAGGACTAGAAACTTTGGGCTCCACAGGTTTGTCCTCAGTGGATCCCAAACTCTCTAAAATAATCCCAAGATACCAGGAATGGGTCTGAGCGGAAAGCCAGAATGGAAGAACCTGCCTGTCTGAGAACAGGAAACGTCTCATCTGGCAGATGGAAAAACACAAAACATTGAGATAATTTTCTTCTTATTGCCAACCAGGTCAGGACAGAGTTTCTGCTTCGCTGCCAACTTTAGCTAAGACTACCCCTTATAGATCCAGGTGAGATTCAAATCGTAGTATATTCTATAATCAGCTGTTGTCCATCATAGAGGAATATTATGGGCTGTATC
>JALMGJ010000032.1:7130574-7292654 GCA_023362775.1 Charina bottae | reverse complement strand
AATCTCTCACCTTGAACTTCCCAAAGATGAAAGCCGCCAAGGTCACCAGTCTTAGCTTGCTTGGGACCATCACCACATTCTGGCGGAGTTTTTCCGGCACAGCAAAACTGCCTAGTTCCGCCCTGGCAGGAAGTATGCCAACAGCTTCGTGAACACAGCCTTTTTCCTGGGATGTGTTTGAACCCGGGGGTTCTGCCGCAACCGAAACACAGACGGGATCCTGCAAGCTGATATGGGCTAATCTTGAGACTCCTGTTGCGAGGGGGTGGGAGGGGGACAAGAAAGAATAACATTTCCTTCACCAGCCAAAGAAACTGCAAATTAACTCTTTCAAAAGCCCATCGTGTATTCAACCGGGGGGGGGGGGGGACGGACGGGACGACGAGCAAGGATGTTCTGATGAGAGAAAAACCACCTTAATTCTAAATACTCCAGTTTCCATAAATCAGAAAAAAACAGACGTGCAATTCTGGTTCTCCAGCACCCCTCCAAAAATGAGTGCCAAACTGTGCTTTTAAATATTTTAAGGAAAAAAAAAAAACACATGACAGGCATGGAGAATAGTTCTATTAACTGGACCGGGCCAATATAGATCTAATAAAGATTTTAGGCTTGCTTAAATTGAAACCCAGCTAGGAGCCAGCTCTCAAAAAAATATAAGCAGGGTTGGACTTAGTACGTGGATGGGAGACCATCAGGAAATCCCAGGCTGTGGGTTAGATTAGGAAGTCCCAAAAACATTTTACAAGAAAGTAAACTACAGCAGGTCCCCGGTTTAAGAACGTCCCAGTTTACGGACAACTTCTACTTAAGAACGGACTGCCATAAAGACCGTTATATTAAACATTCGAGTTAAGTACAACGTTTCGGGTTAAATACACAATATTACTTCGTGTATTATTATGTTTAAGATGTTTTAGTCTCTTGGGAAGTGTTTCTTGAGTGTTTTATATGCATAGACAGGTAAAATATTTATTTATTTAATTATTATTTAAATTTGTATCACCGCCCATCTCCTCTATTCCAGAGAACTCTGGGCGGTTCACAAAAATATATACTAGATACCAGCCTTTCTCAACCTTTTGACCCTTGAGGAACCCCTGAAATATTTTCCAGGCCTCGGGGAACCCCTGCACATTCAGGCTCAAATAGAGGCCGGAAGTTACACAATTATTCTATTCGTTTCAAGGGTAGGCCTGTCTGTATGCACGGACGGTGTTCTTAAACTGAAAATACAGAATGAAACTTACCTCTTTAATGTGAAGTTGCCCAAATTTGAAATAATTTTTTAAATAAATTGTGATCTCTCAGGGAACCCGTCGTGACCTCTCACGGAACCCTGGAGTTCCACGGAACCCTGGCTGAGAAACCCTGCTATATACTAAGACAGGGCTTTCCAAAGTTTTCCCGCGGCGACACACCAACCACCGTTGGTGTGTCGCGTGGGAAAACCCGGAAGTGCCGCCGTTGCGGCAGCGCGCAAAAACCCGGAAGTGCTGCTGCCGCTTTCGGGTTTTTGCGCGCCGCCGTTGGTGTGTCGCCGTGGGAAAACCTGGAAGCGCTGATGATGATCAGCGCTTCCGGGTTGTGTGGCGACACACCAGACTGTGTGTGGCAACACAAAAGTGTGTCGCCACACACAGTTTGGAAAGCTCTGGACTAAGACAAACATTTGACTAACTGATGCTCAATAAGTGTTCTGGCTTATATACAAATTCGACCTAAGGACAGACTTAGGAATGGAACTCGTTCTTAAACCGGGGACTTGCTGTACTTTCAAATCACTGCCAACGAAACAGACATGAATGCGTCCCTATAGCCTCAAGGAACTCAGCTCAACTTGAAGGAGATTTTACCTTCTATATCAAATTTCATTTTTTCCCCGGCCCATCTATTCCCCAAGGGGTCCCTTTCCCAACACATCAGTTGTCAACCAAGCCCCCCCCCCGAAATGTAGTACACCCCTGCTCTAAATATTTGAGCCCTGCAAGCTATATTTTGTGATTTGCTAGATCCCGCAAAAACTCCCTCTATTGGTGATTTTCTTGGAAAGCAGCAAAGAGAGAACAGAGTAATCCAACAGTTATTAGAGCAGACAGCCTCTTTCTGAAATATTTTTTCAGAAGACATTTCTGCAAATTTGGGAGTTTCTAGCTGCTTGCCAGAAACTCCTTCTTGGAATGCAGTTGGCAGAATTAACTTCCCCCTCACCTTCCAGAATTTTTAGTAACCAAGGCCCACAACTAATAGAGATTTCTACGAGCAGTAACCCAAAATATTATGTTCAGTGGCCTTATGGGTTTAAAAAGAACCAGCAGTAGACAAGAGCTGCCATATTTCTCTGATGGCCACCATTTTTTTTCTTTACCCACAATGCCCTGGAGCAATGAGACAGCGCTGGATTCTGGGAAAATTAAAGATAGGGAACCCACTGGATAAAGGCCAGCCTGGTCTTTGAGGGAGAACAAACCTCAATGCAGATGATGATTTAATAGCTGATACAGGGGATCTAAAGCTGCATTGGGGTTTGTTATTTACTTTGGTGCCCCCCCAAAAGGTAGCCGTGATTACACCCACCTTCTGTAAGTGTGGCTGACAAAAGAACGTTTTGCCGTTTCGGGCTGGCTTCATTGACAGCATTCAGGATTGCAGCCACTGCCTTTTCAAAACCCAAATCCAGGATCCTGGGAAAAAAGAACAGAAAGTGGGAAATCAGCCAGAAAAACAGATGACACCCACTATATTCATTGCCTACGATGGGCCCAAACAATTTTGGAAGAAGAAAAAAACAACAACTTTGGAGCCTTGCTTTGCACAGACCAGCTTCCCTTCCCTTTCGAAACAAATAATTCATGAAAATCCTGAAATGAAAGATTAGTATCTCAACTTTTAATGTTTAGTACTCCAAAGCTTTAGAAACTGTCTTAGTAAATTTGCTTCGTCTATCTCTTATTTCCTTTTATCAATATATAAACATATATATACATATACACACACACACAATGGATGCATGCATCTGTCTGTCTGTCTGTCTGTCTGTCTATCTATCTATCTATCTATCTTCCTCACTTAACAACCACAATTGAGACCGGAATTTCGGTTGCTAAGCTAAATGGTCATTAAGTGAATCTGACCCGATTTTATGACTTTTGCAGTGGTCATTAAACGAATCACCATAGTTGTTAAGCAAACCACGTGGTTCCCATTGATTTTGCTTGCCAGAAGCCGGCTGGGAAGGTCGGAAATGGCAATCAGGTGACTGCAGGACGCTGCGATGGTCATAAATGCAAACACACACACACACACACACACACACACTCACATACACTAAGTAACAATACAGTGGAGATCTTAATATTAAACAATTAGTTCAAGACCAAAACTATTATTATATACTTTGATGTGAATTGCAGCAGTTCTTTTTTTATGTTAACGTTGGATGAAAAGTCAATCTTACATCTGCAATATTGATATTCCAAACTGCAATTAATACTGGTAGAATTTTTACTTTCCTCTTTTTATATTCAATACTTCAAGCTTTCTACATAATGGAACGTTCATAATTTTTAATCATATGACATAAATCTTGCTGCACTGAAATCATACAAGGTGTCAAGATTTAAGACATTACAATAAAAGGAAAAAAATAGTGGAAAAACTCACAGACACAGTATAAAAAACATATTAGATGTAACTTTCCTTTCAAGCTACTTGGAAAGACTACTTGGAAAGACTACTAGGTTATTTGATTAAATGTATATCCCACCAGCTCCTAACTCCTAGTTTCTAGCACTCCTTCCTCCATTTTTAGATCACAACAACCCAGCGAGGTAGGCCAGGTTGAAAGACAGCGATTGGCCCCAAACTCCAGGGAACCTCTGTGGCTGGACTAGAACCTGGGATTCCCCAGTCCCTACTCCAGCACCTTCACCACTAGACCTGATTGCCTCTTTATTCAGCTTGCTAAATAACTGGAACCAATTAAGAAACTTTTGTCCTCTAGGACGATGCAGATTTTGCAGGGAGAAGATGAATGATCGTTTTGAAAAGAGCCAGCAATTGTGCATGTATTTTGGCCACGGTATATTCATACATTTTTATATATTTGAAACATTCACATACGTATACAGTTTAAAAAATAAAAAGTGAACGAAAGGACGTATTAGGTAAACAGGTGCCATGTTATAAACCCCTATGGCCAGTTATAACGATCTGATGTAAAGATTGCTACCTGTGCAGGTAAGAAGCCTCACTTCTCCCACCTGAGCAGATCTTTCTATCAAAGGGAAATACTCCAGGATCTTCATACCTGTCAGCCTCATCCAGAATCAGCCACCGGATGCAGCGGAAATGGATGCACTGGGTAGACTTGATGTGATCCACCAGACGCCCAGGAGTCGCAACAAGAATATTTATCCCTTTGCGCAACCTGCTTGAACAAGGAAGGGAGGACGTTTGCAAAGGAACGGCTGCAAATTTTCATTTCATCTCCTTCTACTCTCCGGAAAACTAAGGAGGGTCCCTCTCCTTCTGTGGGCTGAGATACCTTTTGCACACTGGTTGTCCAGTCTGCGGCTCTCCCCGCCCCGCCCCCCGTCTCCCAAGGTCATTCCTACAGACCATTACAGGTAGTCCTTGACTTACGACCGTTCGTTTAGCAACTATTCGAAGTTACGACGGCACTGAAAAAAGTGACTTACAGCTGGTCCCCGCGGTCATGTGATCAAAATTTTCGGGATCTTGGCAACCGGCATATATTTACGATGGTTGCAGCGTCCTGGGGTCACGTGATCGCCGTTTGTGACCTTCCCCGCCGGCTTCCAACAAGCAACATCAATGGGGAACCGTGTGCTTCACTTAACGACCACATGATCCGCTTAACGACCGCTGCAAAAATGTCATGAAATCAGGTGTGGTCACGTGATGCCTCACTTAGCAACTGCGCCGCTTAACGACTAAGTTTCTGGTCCCTACTGTGGTCGTAAGTCGAGGACTACCTGTACATGGCCTGAGCCAAGGACACAAGCCTCTCTTCACCATGATGATGTTAATTTAAAAAAAACCCCTCCATAGGAGACTGAAGATGAAAGAGCACGAACTTTAAAAAAACTGTGGGGAGGGTGGACAGAATGTTATCACGCTGGCGCCCTACCTGGCTTTTTCAGATTTCTTCTTTTCGCCACCCATCAGGACCCCAGGCACAATCCAAGTAAATGGCTAAACGATGCAGGAAATGGAGAGGAAGAAAGTGAAACTTTGGGGTGCGGGGATTAAGCCTGTTTAGCACCTCCCCACTGTTGTGTTTGCTTTCCCTGATATGTCGTGATGGTCTAATTTTTTTTTTCTGCTTTTGCTGACGAGCCTTGGTTTCACACGAGAAGAACGCCAAAGTCATGAGCCCTCTCCTCGGACCTAAACCAGAGAACCTCCAAAGCTTGGATGCGTGGCTGTTCAGTGGCTATTCTCATGAACCTCATCTGCCCCAAACATCTTCTTTGGGGTTCTCCCTCTTCCCCGATCTTTTTCAAAATCTGTACAAAAAATTAAGTAACGGGCCATCCTCTAGCGTTCCGTGTCTTTACAGCAAGGCCTTTTGGCCTTACAAAGCCCGCACTGGGATGGCCGAGATCATCCAAAGCCAGCCTCTTGGAAAAGCAGTGTTTGGCGAGTGGCCCCGCCCGGCACGGCCGCCCTTTTGGGAGCGCGCTCGCCACGTGATCTCAATTCCAGCTGGGCTCAGAAAGGCGGCTTATCTCACAATGCACTTAGAAGTCCAACAGAGGCCCCCGCAAACATAACATCCAGAAATCTCCACTGCTACCTGAGCACATGTTTTTAAGTGCTAACCCTCCACTCAACCTCAAGACCCATCCAGTGTGGTGGGCAGGGAGCCAACAAAAAATACATATTTTTTTAAAATACTCCTCTCCCCAGACAGGGAACAGGAGGGAGGTGTCAGAGACAGACAAAATCTAACACCAACTTGTCCTCCATCTCTTTCAATCAGTGTTTACCTTTAAGAGCTTCTGGAGTATTTCAAAACTCTGTAGGACTAGCTGTAGAGAAGGAGAAGTTGCATTAATTACATCATTTGCAGAACCCCACTCTCCCCCTAACTTTTTCACCCCCTCAACATAGGGAAGAGATATGTTTTCTTCACATCCGTCTATATTCGTTGTTAAAAACAAACAAGGTTTGTTCTGGAGACAGATGCCAGCGCTTTATATCAACTTCCCCCATTCTGGTGTCCACCGGAGGTATTGGATTAATTCCCATCATCCCCTGCCGGCTTGCTAGCTGGGTATCATGGGAATGGTGCCAACGTGGCAACTTGCAAGGGAAGAGAATTCCAACTGAGTGCAGGACCACCAATGGGGTTGGCTGTGATTCTACATTATCAGAGAACTCTGTTTGACTGCATTGCTGGAACTCAAATCATCAGATTAGGACGAACATTAATCCCAGAAGCTGGGCAAAAAAACTTACCTCTCTGGTTGGAACCAGGACAAGGGCATACGGACCATCACTACGCTAGAGGAAGCAACAGGGAGACAGGACAGATGAGGGGCAAAATGAACTTTCAAGAATAGAAAAAATATCTTGGCCTCTTAGGCCAACCCAACACTCAGCAACGTACAGACTGTTTTCGCAGCTATCTGCTCTATGGTGCATGCAGAACTTGCTAGGAATTATGGGAAAGGACAGGAGAGAGGAATTATAGGACTAACCCAGAGCTTTCCAAACTTTTCATGTTGGTGACACACTTTTTAGACATGCATCATTTCGCGACACACTACAGCAGGGCACAAGGCAGGCACTAGGACCTGCGCGGAATCACAGCAGGTTTGGAGGCAGCATGGCACAAGGCAGGCACTAGGACCTGCGCGGAATCCTGGCAGGGCAGGTTTGGAGGCAGCCAGGCACAAGGCAGGCACTAGGACCTGCGCAGAATCCTGGCAGGGCAGGTTTGGAGGCAGCAGGGCACAAGGCAGGCACTAGGACCTGCGCAGAATCCTGGCAGGGCTCGGAGGCAGCAGCAGCCGCAACACACCCAGACACTGCAGCCGACACACTAACGTGTCCCGACACACAGTTTGGAAAGCTCTGGACTAACCTATGTTACTGCATCTTTCTTTGCTGCACTGATATATGCAACATATATGTATACACACCCACATGCATGTGGGATACACACGCATGTGTACAGTATGAATCCTTTTTCGATCTTTATTTACTAAGGTCGTGCAATAACTGGGGTGCTTTAGGTGGTAAACTACACATTACAACAGGGGAAGAGAAAATCAAGAAAAAATTAGGAACACCGAGAAGTTCAACCCGCTGCTAGGATAGTCTGTGGCCAAACCCCCCAAAACGAACAGGCAGCTTCTCTGCAAAAGGAGAAGCCTCGTGCAAAAGCTTACCTTGATTTTCGGCTCCATTTTTTGCAAGGACTCTACAAGGGGGATGCTATAAGCAAGCGTCTTTCCTTGAGGAGAGGAACAGGAAGGGGGAAATCAGATTAAAAAAAAAATAAAGTTGGCATGTTAGGAAAAAAATAATAATTTAGCAGCTTTGTCTCATAACCTGCCTACAGAGCAGGGTAGAATTTTGCAGGTGTATAAGGCCTCCACATCACCCCTTACGAGACCCCCAAACAGGACCAGTCCCACTTGCCTGTGGAGACCACTTGAGCTCAAGCGGGTCCCTCAAACCAACAGGCTGCACCACCCCCATCCTATCGTGCACTGGACGGTTCGTCATTCCCAAACAGGAGCAGCCAAATTCTCACCTGAACCCGTCTGTGATCTCACCAGAGCATCTTTTCCTTGTAGGAGTGTGGGAATTGTCTCCTTCTGAACACTGGGGAGGTTTAAGGACAAAATGAGACCAGAACAAAGTTTCCTCTGGGTCAGAGCACAAACAAGGCAGTCCTTTGCTCAGCTGTTTCACTTATAACAGGGGTGGGGAACCTTTTTTCTGCCAAGGGCCATTTGGATATTTATAACCGGGGACTTGGGGGGCGGGGTTTCTGGGATTTCCGCGGACCAGGGGCCGGAGTTTGCGGGCGGGAGCCAATCACAAGCACTGGGGGGCAGGGTTTGCGGGCAGGAGCCAATCGCGTGGAAGGGGTGGGGTTTGCGGGCGGGAGCCCCGCGGGCCTGACATTGCCCACCCCTGACCTATAAGCTCTGTTAGATCTGTCCTTAGAGCCTGTATAGTGTTCATGTGGCATTTATCACTATTATTATGGCTGGTGATGAGTTTTGTCGGGCATGCTCAGTTGTTTTCTGTGCTTTTGTGTATCTACACACACACACACATAAATACCTTTATAAATAAAATGGCTTTAATTGATTCTGGTATGCATGCATGCCTGTGTATGATGGCTTTACTTGATTCTGGTGTGTGCACGTACGTACAAAACACACACACCTAAAATGGCTTTCTGCTATGTGCCTCTGTGAATATATACAATGGCTTTGCTTCATTCTGGTGTGTGCATGTATGTATATAAATAAAGGTAAAGGTAAAGGTTAAGTAAAGGTAAAGGTACCCCCCGCACATTTGTGCAGTCGTGTCCGACTCTAGGGGCCGGTGCTCATCTCCGTTTGTTAGCCAAAGAGCCAGCGTTGTCCGAAGACGCTTCCACGGTCATGTGGCCGCATGACACGTGCAGAACGCTGTTACCTACCCACCGAAGTGGTACCTATTCATCTACTTGCATTTGCATGCTTTCGAATTGCTAGGTTGGCAAGAGCTGGGGCTGGTGCGGGAGCTCACTCTGTCACATGGGGCTAGGGATTCGAACCTCCGAACTTGCAATCTTACGATCAACAAGCCTGGCGTCTTACCCGCTGAGCCACCACGCCCCTTTCATTTTATGTATATAAATACACACACATAAAATGGCTTTAATTGATTCTGGTATGCATGCATGTCTGTGTGTATATACACAGTACAATAGGTTTATTTGATTCTGGTGTGTGCATGTATGTATAAAAATACACACACATAAAATAGCTTTACTTGAGTCTGCTATGTGTCTCTCGGAATATATTTAATAGCTTTGCTTCATTCTAGCGTGTGCATGTATATGTATATAAACACACACACATAAAATGGCTTTAATTGATTCTGGTTTGTGTCTGTGTATACACAGAGAGAGAGATGTTTACTTATTTGTTAGAATTTATTTCTTGCATTCATATACCCCAATTTTCTCTGGAAGCCCAAAACAGCTTCCAAAAAGGGTTTCTCATTTACACCCACCACCACCACTTTTGTGAAATGGCTTGAAGAAAACAAGCAGTTGAAAACCACCTAGTAAGATTCCTAATCTAGACTCAGTACTTAAACGCTACGTGCACACACACACACACACACACAGAGAAAGCTTTTTACCTGGTCATGCTAGATATTTTCAAGCAAGAGGTTATTGTTGAAATCTGGTACAGAAAAAAATTAAATAAAGCGTTAATGCTGGAGTTGTATTATGACTGCAGCTACATTATGCTCAAACAGAAATCCACTTAGTTTAGTACTACACTTTAATTGTACTTAACTATGGTTTGTTTAAACATGGCTTGTTGAAAAAGATATTGTGTTTGAGTTCCCTTCACACATTAAGCTATAAAGCAAGGGAAACATAGGGTCCACGTGGGGCCAAAGGATGATATAGGCACTGTGCATCATCATACAAATGCATCCTTGTCTCTATGTTGTTGTTGTTGTTGTTCAGTCGTTTAGTCGTGTCTGACTATGGACCCCATGGACCATAGCACGCCAGGCCTTCCTGTCCTCCACTGTCTCCCGGAGTTTACTCAAATTCACATTCATTGCATCGGTGATGCTATTTAACCATCTCCTCCTCTGCCGTCCCCTTCTCCTTTTGCCTTCGGTCTTTCCCAGCATCAGGGTCTTTTCCAGGGAGTCCTCTCTTCGCATTAGGTGGCCAAAGTATTTGAGCTTCAGCTTCAGTATCTGTCCTTCCAATGAGCAGTCAGGGTTGATTTCCTTTAGGATTGACTGATTTGACCTCCTTGCAGTCCAAGGGACTCTTAAGAGTCTTCTCCAGCTCGAAAACATCAATTCTTCGGCGCTTAGTCTTCCTTATGGTCCAGCTCTCACAGCCATACATTACTACTGGGAAAACCATAGCTTTAACTATACGGACCTTTGTCGGCAAGGTGATGTCTCTGCTTTTTAATATGCGTCTAGGTTTGCCATAGCTTTCCTCCCAAGGAGCAAGCGTCTTTTAATTTCATGGCTGCAGTCACCGTCTGCGGTGATCTTGGAGCCCAAGAAAATAAAATCTGTCACTGCTTCCATTTCTTTCCCTTCTATTTGCCAGGAGGTGATGGGAGTAGATGCCATGATCTTAGTTTTTTTAATGTTGAGTTTCAAGCCAGCTTTTGCACTCTCTGTATCTCTATATAATTACTTCACGGTGCCATTTGCACAATAATGTCATGATGCACATCATTTTGACATCTTCACTGCTTGTTATGGATGCATAGAAAATAAAACAATATAGTTGTGGTGAGCTCAGCCCGCAAGTACAGAAGGAAGAACAAGTCCAACAGAAGGAAGAACAAGTCCAACATCCGCAGGTGAGGACAAGCCTTCTGCGGCTGGAGAGAAAAGGCCATGTGGCCACCTTAAAGCTCTAATGAACAGAAGGTTGAATCAGATAGTTTCGAAACTCTCTTCCCTTGGTATAATTCCATGAGCCCAAAAATCATCCTGAAAATGTTTGAAAAACAGACAGGGGAAAGATTCATTGAAGCACCTGTCCAAAAAGAAGGATCTTACCAAGTGAGGGTGGAGATCCAGCTGATCAAAGGAATCTGAGGTGAAGACCTCCTCTTGAACTTGTTTCACAGCAGTTCTACACAAGGAGCAAATCAACCAATGAACCAATAAAAAGAACTGGAAAATCTGGGGATCTTCAGCTGTTCCTGATACATAATTCCCAGCTTTGCTCCCCATTGTTCCTGCTGACCATTGTAGGGAATCGTAGGGATGTGCAAACTCAATGATTTGGGAATGGAACATTCTGGAACATTCCGTTTTGTAGCCAGGGAGTTTTGCAGATCCCTATTTAGCAACATCTGAAGGAGCACAGGATGTCTACCACTGCTCTGGGGTATGGTGGGAAATGAACATGGGGGGGTCTCAAGGCTACAGTGACCACATCAGATTCCCAGGACTCTTGCTTGCCCTTAGGAGCATCTCAAATGTTCTGCACAGTTGCCTTGGCCAACCAATCAAAACAGAGCTGGCCCCATTCCCAACCGCCAATCAACCGATACTTCCCAAGAAGCATCCAATCATCGACCAACCTCACAGGATCCAAATTCCACACAGACCACAAATACTGCCATGCGATCCCCACTGCACTGAGGAAGCCTTGCTGAAGTGTCTCCAAAAACACGTAAGCTATACTTTGGAGCTGAATTAAGCTAAATTTGGAGAACCGCAACTAAAAAGATGTATGAACTTTCAGATGAACAATGGAACAGTCAAAGGCAGAATAAAAGCAACAGCGAGGATGTTAAAAAAAATATCCCACCAGTATATATACTGTACATTCTTATGAAAACCAACAGAATAATAAGATCTTTCTCTGGTGCTGAAAGGACAGCGCCAGGCGGACCTCACTTGGAAAGGCACTGGACTAATGAAAAGTACAAAGACCACTTGCAAAGATGTTCTTAGAATATGGGAAGAGGCATTCCTTGAGATACTTTTGCCTCAATCCCTAAAATGCTATATAAAGAAAACAGGATGAAACTTTTAGCCAACATCTCCATTACCAGTCACTCTTTCTGTTGATTGGTTGATTGATTGATTAATTAATTAATTAATGAGAGCTTATATGTGTAGGGAGCCATGGAAATGACCCTGGAGAAGGCAGCCAGAAGCTGTTAGGACAACAAGGGCAGAAGAAACATGCCTTAAGCCCAGGGGGGTAGGGAAGTATTAGAAAGAGACTCAGACTGGCTCCCCCACCCTTGACTCCCGGGTTGTAAGAGGGAGGGAAGGGAAAACATAGGCAGACTTGCAATATTTTGTTACTGTAGCCTATCTCAATACAGGTAGTCCTTGACTTACGACCATTGGTTTAACAACAGCCTGAAGTTACGACAGCCTCAGAATGGGTGCTTTACAGCCTGTGAAGCACTCCCGAGCATCGCAAAATATCACACCACCACCTCCGCGGTAACATGATTGCATTTCGGGCACTTGGCCACCAGCTCGCATTTACAACCGGTTGCAACGTCCCGTGGTCACATGATCGTGTTTTGCAACATTTTTTTGCCGCTTTCCGGCCAAAAACGCCCATTAGGGAAGCTGGATTTACTTAACAACCCGTGATTCGCTTAACGGCTGCCATAAAAATGGTCATAAAATTGGGTCCAGTCACGTGGTGACTCGACTTCCAACTGCAATGACTTACGATGGAAATTCTGGTCTCAATTGTGGTCGTAAGTCGAGGACTACCTGTAAAGCAGAGTTCTAGTCTTCTTCCTAATCTGGTCTACCCTGTAAGGCTGCCAATATGCTCCTTCAGTCCAAAAGAATTCTGCTATTGTTATTTTGCATGTTAAATTTGGATGCCATCAAATCTTTTCAGGCTCACCATGGCTTGCAAGAACAAATAGAAACACACTGGTTATTCTAAATGCTGTGATACTATAATAGCACAATGCTTCTAACACTTGCCTCGTAAGTGGAAGGTTGCTGGCGAGAAACCAATTTTTTTTTAATTGATTTGGCTGTGGCTGTCTGCTTTTCTACATCAGTTAGAGGCACCTCGCCTGAAGCGTTTTACAAATTCATATTTTTTTTTTAAAAAAAAATTAAAAGTCCACAGGGAAGCTAAAGATTAACCCAGAACCTCAAACAATGATACAACACAATAGTTTCAGAAGCAAAATCCAAAATGGCCATTACAGAAACATGGTAGCAAATAAATAATATAGTTTACAATTAATCATCTTTTTATTTTATTTAGCAAAGAGAAGCTAAGTACCTCTGAATGTCAGGGATTTCTGGATTGTTTTTAAAGAGACTGGAAGTCTTTACAAATGGCCTCTTGCTGTGGATGTCGACATCTCTGGCTTCAGTCAAAAGCTTCTCCGAAGATGATACTGGCAGCCCAGTTCCTTTGATGCTATTTCTGGGTTTTTTCCATTGCTTCTTGGTTTGGGGCAATGAAGAAGAGCACTGATGTTTTACAGGAATGGCTTCTTCTGCCCCTTCTAATGTTCTTTTCACGGCCTGGGAGCAGAAAAGAGATGGAGGAAATACGATTACAGGCAGTCCTCGACTTACGACCACAATTGGCACTGGAATTTCCATCGTTAAGTCGCTGCGGTCGTAAGTCGAGTCACCTCGTGACTGGACCCAATTTTACTACCATTTTCACGATGGTCGTTAAGCAAAGCACCAGTCGTTAAGTAAATCCAGCTCCCCCAATGGGCGTTTTTTGCCAGAAAACGGCAAAAAACGTCGCAAAATGCAATCACATGACCGTGGGATGCTGCAACCGGTCATAAATGCGAGCTGGTTGCCAAGTACCCAAAACGTGATCATGTGACCATGGGGGGGTGCAATGTTTTGCAATGCTCAGAAGTGCTTTAGCGGCCGTAAAGCACCCATTCTGAGGCCGTCATAACCCGAGCTCATCCTTTAAGCAACTGGAATCCGAATTAAAAGTTTTGGATGCCACCCTAGAGATCACCAAAAGTTATCCAATTTTAATTGGACAGAAGCAGAAAAGAATTAAATCCATAATAAGGTTGATCTTAAACATGGGCATTCACATAGCTGGGAAAGGGGAGGCAAATGACAAAACACGCATGACATCATCACACAAATGTTGCAATGTGTGTCCTCGAGTCAGGCATTGGGACACAAGTGTGTTACAGGTAGTCCTCGTTTAGCGACTGCCTTGTTTAGCAACCATTCATATTATAACAGTGATCAAAAAGTAACTTTGCAACCAATCCTCGCATTTATGACCTTCGCAGATCTGTAAAGCAAGAGAGCTGAAGGAAGATAGTAAAATTGTGATGTTTCACTTAGCTTCGCTTAATGACCGAGTTGCTGGTCCCAATTGTGGTCGCTAAATGAGGACTACCTGGTTATAGCAGTGTTTGTGTGATGATGACACCTCACCCATATCTCCATCATTGTAGTTTGCTGTGGGTTCCCCTGAACGTAAATTAGTTTTCAGCTTGGCCTCCTCCCATCCTTTTTGAACATGAAGCCAGGATATCACTCGAAAATCAAGGTTAGCTTTTGGCCCGGAAAAATTGCACACCTCCAGCTTTGCTAGCAAAAGCAGCTTGTTAAAACATTCTTCCCGTTAAATCATAATTCCCAGCTCAGATAAGATAAACCAGTTGAACAAAACTGGATACGCACTTAGGAGCCCCCGAGGAGGGAGGAAGAGTTTTAATATCAAAATATTTCGGATATTTTTTCGATATCTCGGAGAGGTCTGAACATCCAGAGGAGAGTTCAGAATCTGAAATAATTAGAATGTTTTGAATAGCAGTGCTAGATGAACTAGGTTCAAATCCCTACACTGGCTCTTCTTTGGTTGGAAAATCACAGAATTAAGGAGTTGGGAGGGACCCCAAGGATCGATCACCTAGGCCAGTTCTCTGCAATGTGCAGGAAAATAAATTAACCCAGCTTCCAAAGGTTTACAGTCTCCTTAAGGCCCTCAAGAAATGGAGATACACACCCCGAGAAATTTGTAGGCTAACAATTGGGTGGGGAATCCTAAGTACCATTCTGAGACAAGCAAGCCGATCAGATCCAAATGCGCATGCCAGCTGCAAATATTCTTCAGCGAGGAAAACCAAAGTGAGAATCAACAGGAGCTGTTTTCAGTTGCGGCTGATACAAATCTGGGGCCTGCCGATCAGGAGGGGTTGCAAACCCATGCATCCCTGCCAAAAAGAACCGAGCTCGCTGGGAATGATGGGTGTGGCAGCCCACCGCATGAGTAGGACACGTGGGGAAGCCAGTTTCAATGCATCCTTTCTCTTCAAGCCAACATCTTTCTCTCACCCCCCGTTGCAATGAGCCTACCTTTTTTCCACGGCCCCATTGTGGGTTGCGGGGTCTCTGTCCTGCCGGGCGGTGGGACCTTGGCAGAGGCAGCGTGCTCACATTAATAAGCAATCCGTCATCTGAGGCCATGCTAGCTGAATCCAGCCCGGATAGACAACTCCTGCATAGAAGGTTCAATTTCAAAGTTGGCAAAGAGTCTTTTAGGGAGAGCAGCAACAGCAAGCAGCTCCAGGAGAGGAATTGCAAAAAAAAAATATCTTTTAATTGCAAACTTCCAGCAAATCCCTGCCTGCAACCACGTGTGAATGTTGCCCCGTGAAAGGACCCCAATATAGGTGGCAAGTGGAATTCCTTACTAAAAAAATAAATAAATAAGGAAATCCAGCTCAGTTTGAACTATCTGGAAAGAGAAACGCTTTTTCCTAATTGGGTGGGGATGGGGTTGTAATCCTGGGAGAGGCTGAAGTGGGAGAAATCCGCTTTCATGCAGGCAGTTGGATAGACATCCGTCAGGACTCCCTCCCCGGAGTCCTTTCTCGCAGCGGCGCGCGTGGCGCATGCGCGCTGGCGCCCTCGCAGGCGACGGCATGATGGCGGCGGCGGAGCGGAGCCCGGCGGACGGGGTGGCCGCCGCCCCCTCGCCGCCGCCTCCGCCGCCCGCGCTGCCTGACGGGGCAGAGCAGCCGGACCCGGGAGAAGGGGACGACGCAGCGGCAGGAAGGGCAGGCCCCAGCAGCCGCGCCGGGTTCCGGGTGACGGCGGTGCGGCGCGAGCCGGCGGTGCGGCTGCTGCACAGCGTGAGCGGCTCAGAGCCGCTGGCCTGGTCCGAGGACCACCGCGTGTCGGTCAGCACCGCCCGCAGCGTAGCCGTGCTCGAGCAGCTGAGCGACATCCGCGGCGGCGGCGGCGACCTCGTCATCCACCGCACGGCCGTGCCCGCCCCCGCCGCCGCCTGTCACCTCAAGGTGAGCCTGGGGAACTCACCGCCACGGGGGGCGAGGGAAGGCGCCGGCCCCGCGCTTGAGGGAGCGGGAGGTGGGCGGGCGAGCTCCTCCTCCTGGCCAGCCCCCCCATTTCTTCCTTCTCCTCCTGTTGGACGTCCACTTCCCTGATTCCCTGGCCAGTTGGGGGATTGTGGGAGTTGGAGTCAAAGGCCCCACAGCTGTGAAAATAGACCGTGAAGGGGTGAAGTCAATGGAGGAAAACAGCGTGCGCGCTTTTTTGGGACTACCGTGCCTATGTTCCTTGGCTGTCTAGGAATTATGGGAGCCCTAACTTGAAATTAGGTGGAGGGCACCCGGTTGCCTTGGTCTGGAGTAGGTGTTCGGGCAGCCGTAGCAAAACTGTGCGGAATAGAGGTGTGGGAGATCCCCCTCTACCCTCAGTGTAATTGCAAGCACCCCACAATTCAGCTGTTCATTTAAGAGAGACACACAAGCTGGTTTCCTAATCAGGGTTTGCTTTTTGGCCAAGATCAAAACTGCCTTTAGAAGCAGTGAAACCTTTCCCTTCTCACCCTGAAGACCCCACCTGCTTAGCTTATCATTGGCCAGCAGCCAGGGTTAGTTATAGGCCGTAATCCAGCCTCTGTATTCGTAACAGAATTTGGCACATTCATGGAGGGCGGCCCTATGGATGTTTAAGGCACTTAAGATGATGTGCCTCTGCATTTTAAAGAACAGTGGTCCTTCCTGTTGTCACAATTGTCAATGTCTCAGAGATATCTAAGCAGCCACTGTTGATAAAACACTGAACCCTACAGACATTTCATCCAATCCAGTGGACCTCTGACTTTCTCGAAAAAGGGAGCATTTTCATGGAGTTTGGTGCTATGGATCATGACATGTAAGAAGACTTCTGAATATCAGACTTCAAGTAACAAGAAGTTGTTGCTTTTGTACTTTAGTTATAGCTGTATTATTTGGCTCGCAGTTACAAACAGGATGCTGACTTAACGTGAATGGTGGTCTGGTCCAGGAAGGCAACTATTCAGGCCAGAAATTCAGTAATAAACATACTTAGTTTTTGTGGGTTTTTTTAATGCTTTAAACTCCAGAGTTGGCTATACCACGATACACAATAGCCATTGTGTATACACAATGTATACACAATGTATACACAATAGCCATTGTGTACCATCAGCAGTAACTGGCAGATCAGCTGCTGTGCTGAAAAAAGCTTCTTTATCATTTTGAATGCATTATAAAACCTGTGCCCCCCCCCCCCCCGCTTTTTTCCCCCGCACAGGTTGGTTCCAAAAAGGAAGTTGCTGAATGTAAAAACAAGTTTGCGAGTTCGAACGATCCAGCAGTGAGCCAGACGTTCATGTTAGACAGAGTGTTCAATCCTGAAGGGAAGTCCCTGTCCTCTATGCGCGGCTTCAGATACTGCAGCTGGTCTCCGCTGGGTTGCGACGCGAATGGCCGGTGTCTCTTAGCCGCTTTGACCATGGACAGTAGACTGACCATCCATGCTAATCTGAACAGACTTCAGTGGGTGCAGCTAGTTGACTTGACCGAACTCTATGGAGAGTGCCTGTATGAAAACAGCTACAGGCTTTGTAAGACAGAGACTTCCCGGGAAGACTTAGGGGACCTCTCTGAATTCCAGAGAAGACACCGGATGCAGACCCCTGTCCGCATGGAATGGTCTGGCATCTGCACCGTCCAGCAGGTGAAGCACAACAACGAGTGCCGGGACGTGAGCAGCGTGCTCTTGGCCGTGATCTTTGAAAACGGGAACATTGCCGTGTGGCAGTGCCAACTTCCATTCCTAGGCAAAGAATCCATCACGTCCTGCAATACCATAGAGTCAGGAATCAGTTCCCCCAGTGTCTTGTCGTGGTGGGAATACGAGCACAATAACAGGAAAATGAGTGGACTGATCGTGGGCAGCGCTTTTGGGCCCATTAAGATCCTCCCTGTCAACCTTAAAGCAGTCAAAGGTTACTTCACCTTGAGACAACCGGTGGTTTTGTGGCAGGAAATGGATCATCTGCCGGTGCAGAATATCAAAAGCATCCCTCTCTACCACCCCTATCAGAAATGTAGCTGCAGTT
Source organism: Charina bottae (assembly GCA_023362775.1). Classification (NCBI taxonomy): domain Eukaryota; kingdom Metazoa; phylum Chordata; class Lepidosauria; order Squamata; family Charinaidae; genus Charina; species Charina bottae. The sequence continues at coordinate 7,274,506 of JALMGJ010000032.1, read as the reverse complement.
TAGTGGTGGCAGCAAGAGGATGTTACGTCTTTTGGTGTCTTCTCTTGATATCCAAAGCAGGTTTGAACGTCCATAACTCCCATGTGACCGGGCTCCACTCTTTGCCAATTGTCTCCATGACTGCAGACAAACAGAACGGAACCGTCTACACCTGCTCCGTGGATGGGAAGGTCAGGCAGCTGATTCCCATCTTCACAGACATGGCGCTAAAATTCGAACACCAGTTGATAAAGCTGTCGGACGTGTTCGGCTCCGTCAGGAGCCACGGGATCGCCGTGAGCCCGTGCGGCGCGTACCTGGCCGTCGTCACCACGAAGGGCATGACCAACGGGCTCCACCCCCCCACCAGAACCTATCAGGTCCAGTTCGTAACCCTGAAAACGTTCGAGGAAGCAGCTGCGCAGTTGCTGGAATCGTCTGTCCAAAACCTTTTCAGGCAGGTAGACCTCACGGATCTTGTCCGCTGGAAAATCTTGAAAGACAAGCACATCCCGCGCTTTCTGCAGGAAGCTCTGGATAAAAAGATCGAGCGTTTGGGGTCCACGTACTTCTGGCGCTTTAAACTGTTCCTCCTACGGATTTTGTACCAGTCGCTGCAGACCCCCCCTTTTGAGGTACTGTGGAGGCCAACGCATGAGGACACGAAGGTCTTCATAGCACATTCCCCTGGGACCGGCAGTGGCGAGGAACATCAGATGGAGGAGCAGCCTTCAGAACAGAGCAGAGAGTGTCTGAGTGGGGCGCCCAAAGGAAGGGACTTGGAGGAGTCGGTGGATACCACCCAGTCAGCCCCCTGGAGCGGTGGGGCCCAGGAGCAGATGGAAGAAAAGCTGCTTGAGATCCAGGCCCAGATTGAAGCGGTAGAAATGCACTTGACCCGAGAGCACATGAAGCAAGTGTTGGGGGAAGTCTACCTCCACACTTGGATTACAGAGAACACCAGCATTCCGACAAGGGGGGTCTGTGACTTCTTGATGTCAGACAAAAACTACGAGGACAGGACAGCACGGGTGAGGGCATCTTGGCATCGAAACCATTGGGTTGTGGAGAGATCTTGACCGGCTTACAATTTACATACCCTGTACTGGCTTGCGCGACCCGATTCCCTCCAAGCAGTTGCTTATGTCACTGATAGCAGCACAGCTAACCAGAAATTAACGGAGAATCAAATATTTCTGGTTGTGTCCTGACTCCCTTCCCCTCCCCCCCCCACAAAAAAAATTAGGGGCTGATGAAAAGAGTCTGAATTTGGATGTTCTAGAAAAGCGCTGTTTCCTTGTTAGTTTCCAGTTTTGCCACTCAGCACAGACAGAAACGGTAAAATTGAGGTCCCCACGTTCTTGTTTTCTATTATGTCCAGATGTGACACCTGGGCTTGCTGAAATGCAGGATTAGAAATGGGTTTGTCGAGAGAGTTGAGCCTGAAGGGACAGCACTCCTGTTTTACATTATAGTATCCACCACAAGGAAAGTAATGTACTTCCCCCCTAAGAGGTGGCCAGTAATGCTACTTCTGAACTTAAGTTTTGTAGAAGGTTTTAGAGGCCATAGTTATCTGGAAAATAAAAACGTAATTGTTGGGAGAGAACCTCAGCATCTATTGTGGGTGATGTTTTTTTAAGCTTTTTTAGAGCTTGCTTTCTTCCTTTGTGGAATAAGGAAATATTATGTAGCATCATACTCTGGAGCTGTCTAAACCAGCCTTCACTGCCTGGTATTCCCCACATGTATCTGAGCTGCTGCTCTCCAGAGAGTTCTTGGCAAGACTGATCTAAAGTTTTGGTGGGAAATGGAAGGTGTCCTGGTAGTTTTTGGGGATTTTCATCTGTGCATGCACAATACAGCAAGTTAGTTTTCCTCAACCTACTGCCCTCCAGGTCTATGGGCTGAGAAAAATGAGGGAGGGAGCAGGTTGAAAAGAGTTACACTGAATTTTCAATTGGTGCAGTGCTGTGTAAAATGGGTCAGAGTAGAATCATCATCATTCCCTTGCTGGCTGGGGAATTCTGAGAGTTGAAGTCCACCCATCTTAAAGTTGCCAAGGTTGAGAAACGCTGCTCTAGACCAGAGCTTTCCAAACTGTGTGTCGGGACACGTTAGTGTGTCGGCTGCAGTGTCTGGGTGTGTCGCGGCTGCTGCTGCCTCCAAACCTGCCCTGCCAGGATTCTGCGCAGGTCCTAGTGCCTGCCTTGTGCCCTGCTCTAAGAGTGTGTTGTGAAATGATGCCCTGCTGTAAGAGTGTGTCGCGAAATGATGCATGTCTAAAAAGTGTGTCACCAACATGAAAAGTTTGGAAAGCTCTGCTCTAGACAGTCACGTGTTCTTAAAGTTCCTCTCTTTCCATCCATCCTTTAATTTTTTTCCCCAAGATGAGTGGGAATTGTGGCAATTTAATTCCTCTGCAGCACACAGAGAAGTCATGCACTCTGCATTTTGCATGCTTGAGATACCTGTTTTTTTTTTTCTCCCCTCCTCATTCCTTTAAATTCCATTTTAAACAGGTTTGGGGGGTTTCCATCTTGAGCTCCTCAGAACGAACTCATCTCCTGCAAGATTTCTTTACCTTTCCGTATGCCACTGTCTCTCCCTATAAGCGCCGTTGCTGTGTTTTCCCAGGTGCTGATTGGGCATATCTTAAAGAAGATGAACAAACAGACGTTCCCCGAGCGCTGCAGCTTGTGTAAAGAGATCCTGCCGTTCACAGATCGCAAGCAGGCAATTTGCTCCAATGGACACATTTGGCTCAGGTACATTAAATGGCTTCTCTCTGGAACAACCTCTCCTCTTTCCCCCATCTTATGATGACTAGAGACGGGGCTCAGACACCAGATTTGGAATGTCTTCTTGTGCCCTGCAGAAGCATCTGCTAATGTGAGAGAGACTGGGAAAGCCTGATTTGCAATTAGCCAGCCGAAATCCTTCCAAATGCTGCTTTAAGTTGGTGGTTGCCCGCCCAGGTGTCTAACTTTACCACTCCTGCTCCCTTTAACTGTCCTTCTGTTCATGGCAGACATAAAATACGGTTTTAGTTTCTTGGAAAGCTCAGCACGTAATACTCGGAGGTGTTTTTCACACCAGATTTTCCAGCTTGTGTAGTTAGCACAAAGTGTCTGCACCCAGTGTTATTCCCCAACGATGTCAGAATTACATTTCTTTTAGCATTTGTTCTTGTACCATCGTATACATGAACACTGTCTCAGGGACAAATTCAGTAGATAACAGGAAAGTAAAGGGCCAAAAAGGAATCCTGGTGTAGAACTGGAATTATGGGAGCTGGGTGTTTCGCTTTATCATCATGAAATCATTTCACTGCCAGAGTTTAAGTGAAACACTCCTTTGAGAATTGTTTACTGTTGCGAGATTGATTTGAAGCCCAGGGTTTGATCTGACAGATCAGTTTCCAGTCCATGAAAAAATATGTGCCTTGCTATGCTTGTTAGCCTTATAGATGCTGCTGAACCTTTAATTGTTGTGAATGTTTGCATTTTTGTATGTTTTCATGAAAGTTGGCCGATTTTTCAAGAACATTAATTTTTCAGTTCCTTAATGTGACTGGGAACTGATTTAGCAGGTCTGTTAGACTTCCGTATAGAACAAAAAGTGAAAAGTATGCACCATTTTAATGTAATTTGCACGTTGAATGAAATGCTACCGTGTGGTAGAAAATACTTTTAAGGGAGGATGAGTATTGAGTACTCATCAATAATGTAAAAATGGAGCTTTCTCTGTAGGTTTATAGCTGCACATTAGACATAGAGGGTTTAATGTACTTTATTCAATTTAGGCACCGCCCAACTCCAAACCAACTCAGTGGCTAGGTTTACACAACATACTAAACTCTGGTCCCTAGAATAAACCAGCTTTGGCCAGGTTCACCCATCATGCTAAGCCAAAACCAAAGAAACCTCAGTTTGGCATCTTGTGTGATGCTGGCTGGTGGGAGACTGGCATGCAGGCTGCCCATCTCACCGCAGGGGGATAAATCCGATGTTTTTAAAACTCGGAGGCCGCTAATGGGATCTTTTCGAAGCCTAATGGTGTTCTGTCCTTTGACAGGGTCCCGCGTTCACAGGGAATGTGTAACCAGCTCAGTTCAAAGTGTGGAGGCTTCATTTGTACAACACCGCTAAGCATGATTGGTTTTAACCGTATTTTTCCGTCGTTCGTTTTTGCGGCTTAGCAATGTGATGCGAACCCAGGTCCACTTTCTGTCATGGATAAAGCTAGGGGTGATACGGCAGTCAAAACCCCAAATCAGCCCTCTGGTTACGTTTCTACAACCCACTTAACCAAGTCCCCCGACGATGTAGGATGTGCATTCCCACAACATGCCAAACTGGGTTCCATTTTTTCCGCCCCTACGGCTCAGCTTGTGCAGACCCCACTCGTTCGATTAGTGTCCAGTTCAGTGTATTGTGCAGACCAGAAACGGGTGAATAAGGTTAAACGGGTGGTGTGAACTGAGCCATTATCATCGCCGCTTTTTTCACAATTCACTTGCTTCAGGTGCTTTTTAACCTACCAGGCCTGTCAGAGTTTGGTGTACAGAAGATGTTTGCTTCGTGACAGCATCGCTCGCCACTGCACTCGAGAAGGTGAGCTCTTTTCGTTTGACTGTGGCTTGAATCACGTCAACTGGATTTCTATTTTCTCAGTGGAAACGTTTCGCTCCTTATCCAAGGAGCTTCTTCAGTCTGAGCAAAGTTAGTAAGGGAATCCTTAAGTATGTTTCTAGGGTGGCTGTGTGACCTTGCACCTGGGGTCATGGTTATATTGAGATGTTATTTTTAAGTCCTTTTATCATCTAAAGGAGGATCGTTAAGATCACCATGCTGCTGTTGAGCTTGTGAAATGGTCTTAATCTTCCTAGGCACAGAAGACAAAGCAGGGAGGAAGATGGGGGAAAGATTGTGCCTGAGGCCCCCACCTCTATTCAAGGAAGGATTTTCCAAGTTGGCATAAATGGATTCCTTGACCCCTCTCTCAAACCACCTATCTTCTCTGTCTAAAATGTGAACATTAATGTCCTCAAATGAGTGTCCTTTTTCCTTTAGATGAAGATAAACTGCTGACTCTGGTCCTGTGGTGTTACTTCTCCTGTGTTGGGCCATCCTCCTGTACAAAAGTTGTTTGGTTTCTCCAATGTAGAGTTCAGAGCACTCCTCACTGCACTGGATTGCATAAACTACATTGCTTTCCTTGTGTTTTGGAGTTTGATCTTTGGGGTGTACAGGTCTTTTCGTTTGACTTAGAAAGGCTGCGGAACCTGGGATTTTTCCATCACCGGCAGGCGGCTTGCCAACTTCCTTCCCTTCAAGGGGTATTAAGGATTCCAACCTCTGTTGCGATCCAGGCCTTATTTCTGCCCAGTCCAAATGCCACGGATTCGATTGATTTGTGTCTTTCTTAACTCTTGGCCATGTTCTTGGTTCCTTTATTTCAAAAGCAGTTTGAAACCCAATCAAAGAAAGTGCATGTCTGCGAACAGGGCCTTGTCTTATTTTTTCCCCCACGTCACTTTGTCTCTAAAGCGGCAAGAGAAGGTCACATTGCACGCATTATCGTTCGTTTGGCCCAATATATTTTGAAGAAAAGGACAGCTCCCCAAAGATCGTTATTCTTATTTTCGGTTTATAAGCACGTAATTTGCTGAAGCCTTAAGGGAATTTTGCTTTGAGGCAGTTTAGAGCCGACAAGTATCACCTTGTCCACCTCAAGTGTCTTCTCCTTTTCTTCCTCCCTCATTTTGTCCTTCAACGACTTTGTCTTTTCTTATTTTCAGATCCTGAATGGATCCAGAGGTTACTGCAGGGGCCTTGTACTTTCTGTGACTCTCCTGTTTTCTAGAGAATGGGTCAAGATGATGAGCTTGAAGCAGCATTCTCTAGTGGCCAAAGCACCGTCCAACGTTGGCTCTGCACGAAGGCTCTCGCTCCGACCTGTAAATTTTCAAAGGGGAAACTTGAACTAGAGAAGCTCATCCCCTTTCCGAGAGACGCGAAGGCCTTTTCTTTAGAAATCCCACCATCACTGTTTTCGAAATGCTTCTGAACTCTATTCGGATTCAACGTCGGTGGTTTTTGACAATTAGGATCTGGAATCAAAGACCTTTTTGTTCCCCAAAGGGATGCTTTCGTTGGAGCAAAGCTGGTTGCCCATCTAAGCAGGTACTGATTGATGGACTGGGGCATCATTGACGCTGATGCTTCCCTTCCTTAACGTCTAATGAACGTTGGCACTTACTGAACCAGCGGCAATTAAATTATTACAAATAATGTATGGGTTTTTGAACTGTGCCACAAAGACTTGCATGCCTGTAGTCAGCGAAGAAAAGTACCCCTTTTGTCCTTGACTAAGATTTAGCAAACATGTTCTAGGCTCCTTCCAAGAACTTCCGGGCAGCTAAAATCCCTCTGAACCAACTACAGGGAGCTTAGTTTGAAAGCGAATCGCAGCTGCGTGTAATATTTTACGCATCAGTATTTTTACTCTGATTTCCTTGGCTGCTGCCAGCAATTCTTCCACCACCCCTTCTCATATGTTCACCTCCAAATTTGGGCTGCTTTTCTCATTTAGCAAGAGTTTTGTCTATCGCCTGTCAGGAGTTGCCCCTTTTCCTCCAGTTTAGGGATGGCAAAATTCTTGTCCCTTTTGGTCCCTTGAAAATCAACCAGATGTAATAGAGCATTCCCCCAAGGCATGCGGGGCAGTTCTGTCTGTCTCCTTAATCCCTTCAGGCTGCAGGGCTTGGAGGACCTTGTTCGGACTTTATCATTGTTATTTTAAATATTCCTGCTGCAAATAGGAAATGCCTGTTTCCCCCCTGTTGGATTTCTTTCAAGGAGAGAAGCACTTTGTTGTTGTTTTAATCAGCGAGCATGCAGTCTGAATATGGTGCGACCTGTTGTTTTCCCCTTTTGTTCCTTGACCTACATGTCAACACCACTATGGAGAGTGTCTGTTTCAGCAACCTGTTGTTTTCCCCTCTTGTTCCTTGACCTACATGTCAACACCACTATGGAGAGTGTCTGTTTCAGCAACCTGTTGTTTTCCCCTCTTGTTCCTTGACCTACATGTCAACACCACTATGGAGAGTGTCTGTTTCAGCAACCTGTTGTTTTCCCCTCTTGTTCCTTGACCTACATGTCAACACCACTATGGAGAGTGTCTGTTTCAGCAACCTGTTGTTTTCCCCTCTTGTTCCTTGATCTACATGTCAACACCACTATGGAGAGTGTCTGTTTCAGCAACCTGTTGTTTTCCCCTCTTGTTCCTTGACCTACATGTCAACACCACTATGGAGAGTGTCTGTTTCCTTACCAATTGAGGTGGGTCTGTTGTACATTTGAGTTTTGATTGAACCTAGCCTGATGCTTTCTGATGTCTCTGATGAATTGGTATTGATGGTTGTGAACCTCCTGGAGTTACTGATGCCCCCAAGTTACCGGAGGACGTTGAGATTCTAGGCTATGACATCTAGTCCAGCCGTCACGACCAGCAACCCTGGGAACTCTAGTCAAGATATCAAGAAGGCGTTGAGTTTTCTGCTTTGGTCCAGAGATTTGTTTGCAAGATGTCCTGCACCCGTATTCCAATAATTGAACAACAACATCTTGTTGTTGAGTTTAAATTGAGTGTGAAGTTGATCTCCCATCAAAGCAGATTTTTGGTGGCAAAAGGTGGGAAGCAGCCATGTCAGGCAGCCATAGCGAATCCATGTCTGCCGGTGTTTGCAGGTGCTGCGCTACCACCGTCATCGTCCCCGGCAGCACAGCCGACTGCCGCAGTGACGGATGTTCCCCTTGGGGGGGAAGGCCAGAATGGGCTGAGTGGGCCAGTGGTTGAAAATACAGATTGGTTGCGTTTTCTATGCGCTTGTTTGTCATGCTGGAAATAAGTAGCTCCGTTGAGGGAGCGGGAATGGTTTTTGCCAACAGTCGTCCTTTCCTTGCTTTGTCGGGGCCATTCACAGTGATCCTACTGAGAACACCTAATAGCATGCATTAGACAGTACTGGGTTAATTGGATTAAACAGCGTAAAAGGCTAATTAAATATTGAACGAAACGTCCTTTGCTGGGGTAAGATGAGGAAGCAGGGAGCTGCCTTACCGTCAGTCAACACTGCTAAAGAAAGCCCAGTTATTCGGGGGGGGGGGGAGCGCTGTGGGGGGCAGGGTTGGAACACACATGCCAGCTGCAGCACCCATTCAACCACAAGGTTGGCATTGGTTCTTGCTGAGGATCCTGAAGTATCTAGGTTTCCTAGTTGTCAAGCTTCTTAGAGCAGGGCACGACCAAGGAAGCAGGAATCCCAGAGATTTCAATAAAGAGCTTAAATAAAAGGATTAGGGGTGAGGCTCAGGATGTTGCAATAGGGAGGCAGAGATTCTTTGAGCATTTCAGAGCCCTCCTTGGGCTCCCTGCAACTGTGCTGAGTTTACGAAATAAGGTGCTAACAGACTGCCCTCCCATCTGCTGATTTGTTTTTCTCTAGAGTTCCATTTCTTTCTCAGCCTGCTTCTCTCTCACACTATTCTTCCCCTCCTAAATGCCTTAACACAAGGAAGGAGAACTTTATTTCTTTATTATTTCAGCGTCAGCGGCCACCCATCTCAAATACATAACCGCCCAGGGTCCCTCCTTGTGGGGGAGATGGGCGGGATATAAATGTAATAAATAAAATACATAACTCTAGGTGGCTTACAGCACATAAAAAAAAAACTATGAAAGGACAAGAGCAATATAAAAAACACATTAAAAACCCTGTTTTCCTGTTAGCACAAGCCATCAGAGGAGAGGACAACCCCTTTCTTCTCAGAAGCCAATAAGAGGATCCTGAATTGATTCTGTTTTTCAACTGCCTTGATCTGAATCTCCCTTAAGATCATCAGTCAAGGGTGTTTGATAGGATACATTTCAATTAAGTTGAAGAATTTCTCCTAGGGGAATTGCCATTTATACTTGGCCATTTCTGAAAAGGTCCTCCAAGATAGCAGAAGTACCTGGGCTGCTCAAATATTACTGAGCAGGCCCTGAGCAAGGTCTGTTTCTCTAGAGATCCATCAGTGAGAGATAATTAGTGAGAGATATCCAGTGTGTTAACATTTCTTCTGAAGAGAATTGAAAATCAAAGACCCAAGTACCATCATCCTTCAAAAGCCCCAAGCGTCAAGCAGCAGGATAAAATCTAAATTCCCGTCCAGTTCCCACTACCACCTTACCAACTCATAATGTTCTGAAATTCCAAGGGTGTTTCTACCTATAAGCACAAGAATAGTAAGAATCAGGTCCTTGCTTGGCCAGTCCAATGGCTCTTCCAGCATGGGAATCTGCAGGGACAACTCTTTAGAAATTGTCACAGAAAGTAAAACGGAGGGGAGAGATTAACAATGATCCAGAAGCAAGCCCCCAGAGTGATAGGAATCTCTGGAGTGGATCATTTTGCAGTCCTTTTGGTATAGATTTCCTTGTTTCCTCCTAGCCCTATTTGGAAGGCCAAATAGATTTATTTCCTCTCTTCCTGCCTTTGTTTGAAGCTTAGGGTGAACACGCAACTTTGTCCCTCTGGAATTAAAATCAGTTAAAATCCTAAGACATAACGTTAACGTACTTTGTTAATCATAGCTTTTCATTCTATGCATTGTGGGAGTCCGCCGCACCCCATGTAAAAAAACATCTCACCAGCTCAGACCTCAGACTCAGACCCTGCAAGCTTTCAGAGTCTGGCTCTGCTGATCCGAGCACTTCTGGGTTCTTTCAAACGCTTCCGCAGCTGGATCTAGCCAAGCTTTTTGTCTGTTGTTTGAAAAACAAAAGCAGCAAAACAAAACTGGTGTGTTGAGAAGGACACATCATGTTTCTAGCCCACCCAAATCAAGGCAGCGTTATGAAAAATTCTGGGTTCTCTGTTCCCTTGGAGATGGTACTTGATCGCGGACGTTAACGGTGGCTCTTTTTTTTATAGGTGTGAAATATAGTTGGAGAATGTGTTTTGTCGACTGTCACAGCCTCTCTGTTACATGAAGCCCTTTGTCAATAAAGCAACGCACAACTTTCCCGGTGTGTGCATTAACGAAGGGGCAGCAGAGTTGGCTTCCCAGTTGTGTAATCACCGTAAAGGGTGGAATGCCCAGTGCAATTGTTGTGTAGATAGTGTAAGCCAAACCCTGAGGAGTTCTGACACTTTCCAGAGAAAAGAAATGAATAAAGACCTACCTTTCTCAGTGGCTTTGTTGCTTTTTCTCATCCTTGGAGGACGGTGATGGTAAGCCGCACCACGTCTCCCAACATACCACCATTTTCTCAAGTGATTTCCCCTCTCAGCTTTAATTCCCGGCTTTCCATTGGCTGGAAAGACCAGACAGTATTTGGTTGTCCAGTGGAACACTTTGGCCGTGTCCACATCTCATGCTTAAACAGGTCAATTCAAGGCCTTGTCTAAAAGTTGGCTCATTGGGTATCTTAGTGGGTTGCCTGAATCAGCTCTTTCATTAGCATACGATTCAGGGTGCTGTCCAAATTCAGAAAATGGACTGATTCAGAAACCCAGGTCAGGGCGATGTGCAAACCCAGCCATCTGTCATTACGTTCAGGATTCGGAAAAGCTATATAGACTTGGAGGTGACAAGGAAGTATCTGTGTGTGAGAGACCCGCAGGAAATGTCACAGCTGAAGGCTAGACAGGGGACTTGAAAAAATACATCCCGGGGGAAAATTATAGCAAACCACTTCCATACAATACATAGATACAGGCAGTCCTCGTTTAACGACCAAAATTGGGACTGGAATTTTGGTTGCTAAGTGAAGCGGTCATTAAGGGAATCTGACCTGATTTTTCAACCTTTTTTGCAGCAGTTGTTAAGCAAATCACTATGGGCATTAAGCAAACCACGTGGTTCCCCATTACTTTTGCTTGCCAGAAGCCAGCTGGGAAGGTCGAAAATGGTGGTCACAAGATGCTGCAACTCTCATAAATGCAAACTGGTTGCCAGGCGCCCAAATCATGATCACGTGGTCGTGGGGATGCTGTGACGGTCGTAAGTGTGAGGACCTGTTGTAAGTCGGATTTTCCAGCACTGTCATAAGTCTAAGCTGTCACTAAATGAATGGTTGTTAAGCGAGGACTACCTGAACATAGATCACACAATTATTCCCTCCCAGGGTAAACAACATTATGCAGAATAGAGGAAAGCCACAAAGGCAGGAGGTAAGAAAACTAAATTTAGTTTACACCAGCACCATTCATGACCCTCTTCTACATCTTTCTATCCTGGCCAACCATCCTAATGCTGGCCTACAGATCTGGGAATAACCGTAGGTTGAATGTTGTCTTGGCAATCGAGTTTCAGGAGTTTCGACTGAGCCATCGTACCCTTGCTTGGTGCCTGTTTGCGGCTCCTTCAGGAAGTCGCGCAAACCAACGTGCTGCCCAACTAACTAGGCTTGGAAGGGGCCGCCCCAGAAGCCATTTGAGTCAGAAACTCTCCCGTTTTCAAGCAGTCCTTGCCACCTTTCTGGAAAGCTGCTGAGCGGGAACCGTGGTTCTTTCGAGTTGGAACATTTCCGGCCAGGGCAGAGCTGCTGTTTCAAGGCCAACGCAGGAAACCGTTGCAACCCCTGGAGATCCCCACTCGAATCCACCCTCATTCCCAATGCCCGTGGGGAGATCTGCTGGTGCGTTTTGCCCTTCCAGGACCAGGGGTGCCAATTCTCAAAAACTAGGACGTTTCACTCTTGAGGAAGAGGGAAGCGTAAAGGCCAAGTCCACACGCCAATCTCCGTTGCCCCTTCTTGTTTATCCTCCTGATCTCCTCGCCCAGTGCTTATTTGGCTGGAATCAGATGCTAATCAAATCCATCCCAGGTCCCAAATTGGTTTGGAAAGGTCGTTGTCCAATTATAAAAACCTAATTCCTTTTCTTGCCTGCTGAACCTTTCCTAACGTTAGCGGGGACCTTCTTACTATGCAAACTGGATGCAAAGGCCTTGCTCGTTTCCTAGTAATTAAATGAATGTCAATTGTTTTAGCGCTTTCCGAGGGAGAATCCTACAAGAGCATTAGCATGGTCTTCTAACCCAGACGGCCTATACCGCAGGCTCAGCGGACGCCCTTGGGGGGGTCAGCCGTTGACCCGAAACTCTCTGGGCAGACACACCGGCTGCATTTCAATGAGACGGGGTGGTTTGGCTCCGTTTCCGTGCGGTCGGCTGAGTGGAACTAATACCACGGGCGCATATAGATGAAAGAAGGGGGGGGGGGGAGCGAGGCTTTATGGCTAAATTAATTAAGCAGATGTACCTGTCTAATTAAAAAAACGTCCTCCCTTGTACCCTCGCTTGCACACCGCAAACAGTATTTAAATGCGTGGCTGAGCCGTTTTGCCTATCAATATTTAGTAGGAGGGCTCTGATGCAGGTGATATTAGCAAGATGTACTCCTTATTTATTATTAATGGCCAGCCTTCCAATTTATGCACGGGAGTGTATCTTTACAACCATCGGGGGGTGGGGGGAAGAGGAAGCAGAGGCTCACGTAAGCAGCCTTGCAGCGAGCGGAAAAGAGGAGAAGGGTTACAAACCCTTCGCGATTGAGCTGAGGGGCCCTTTTTCAGGGGACGCACCGATGTCACGAGGAAGCGCCTTAGTAGCTCACGTGGCCTGGCTGTAGGTGGCTAGAGGCAGCCCCTGGGAAGGGGGACATCTGCCGAGGGATTCCTGAGTGCGTGAGTCAGCCTTCCCAGGTAGGCCAGACGGGAAACACGACCAGATGAGCTAATTCTACTTTATTGTAAAGCTACATTAACAGAATCTAAGCCTGAAAATACAAATCTCCCACCATCTCCTTTACAGCCTGGGAAGCTAGGGAGGGTCCCTTCTGAGCCTCTTTCTCCGCCCATTATGCAGCTGCAGGCTCAGCCCTCTCTTATCTGACCCTTCCCTAGGCAGCGTTTCTTCCCCCCGTCTATCAAGGTCTTTCTCACATACCATTACATCGTGAATGGCAAGGCAGCCCACCTGTTAGGCAGGCAGAGACCCGCTGGGCCTCCTTGTTGGAAATCTGCAACAGTGTGCATAGAAGAATAGTGGAGCGGAGCCAAAAGTATGCAGAGAAATACATAGGTTCAGAGGCAAGGCAGCGGCTGGATACCAACTCAGCTGTGTGTGCTGAATACTGGATAGGCCAGTATTGTGTACGCATACACAACAGTGCTAAACTGAAGCCTCAAGGCTGTGCACAATGGGTGCAACAAACCAGGGATGGCATATCCATAGCTCGCTTTCTCGAGCCCCACCCAGCTGGGCAAGGTCAAGGAAGCAAGGATTAACACAGACTTCGGTCGGATGTCAGTAACGCTAGTTTTGGGGTAAGTACGGATCTCGGAAACGGCAAGAAGAATTTCCCAGCCTCATTTATAGTACATTCATTAAGGTGGGGTCTCTTTGAAGGATTTGAAATGCTTCCCCAACTTCCCACCACCTGAATTTGGTTGCCATTTATGAGATAAGCTGCCAACAGACTCATCTCCTGTCTCTTGGTTTTTTAGGTCTAACATTCCTTCCTTAATTCTCCCAGTCTAATCCCTAATCCAGAGCTTTCCAAACTCTGTGTTGGGACACGTTAGTGTGTCGGCTGCAGTGTCTGGGTGTGTCACGGCTGCTGCTGCCTCCGAGCCCTGCCAGGATTCTGCGCAGGTCCTAGTGCCTGCCTTGTGCCTTGCTGCCTCCAAACCTGCTGTGATTCCGCACAGGTCCTAGTGCCTGCCTTGTGCCCTGCTGTAAGAGTGTGTCGCAAAATGATGCATGTCTAAAAAGTGTGTCACCAACATGAAAAGTTTGGGAAGCCCTGCCCTAATCTCTTGCATGCTTAAGTGAAAGTTTGCTTAACTATGGCTGGCTGGGGAAGGCACCCATCGTAAGCCATGACCAAGCCCACAACACACAGCTTAGCAAGATGTATAAAACCAACCACTGGGTAAAAGCCAAGGAAAGAGCTGGAAGAAACAAGAAGATGGTTTCCTAGACCACCAGGAGGGAGGCAGTATGTGACCAGATTCACCCTTGTTGGGAATCATCAGACATAAGTAGCCAGATGTCATTCTATAGGATTCAAACCCTCTACTGGGAATTGAACTCATGAACCTTTTGTCAGACCAGATCAGGAAACTGACTGCACAGGAAGGCTATAACTCTACTTCACTGAGCTAGGCTATAGCAACAGAATCTTGCAAGTCACCCTGTGTTTTCTCTTCCCTCCCTCTTACATCCAGGGAGTTGGGGAGAGGCAGTATGAGTCTCTTTCTAATATTCCCTACCTCCCTGGGCGTAAGGCATGCTTCTGCACCTGATATTGTCTTGATGGCTTCTCCAAGGACATCTCCATGGTCAACCTTCTACCAAGAACTCAACTCATGGACCTCTGCCCTTCAGTTCTATGGGATTCAGACCCTCTACTGGGCATTGAAGTCATGGGCCTTTGCATTTCAGTTCTGCTGTTTGAACTTTAAGCTCTGCTCTAAGAGCTTAAAGGACGGTGGACTGTATACACCATTCTGATAGAAGGAGAGATGGATAAACCACAGGTTGGACCTATTAGAGGAATAAGGCCAGACCTGAAGGCAGAACCAAGACAGTACTTGGTGGGAAGAATAGCAGTGGGTTTTTTTGTTCTTCCTCCAACCAAGAAGCTCATACAACATCACACTCAACTGCGTTGGCTTATCAGAAAAAATATTTTTTGGATTAGGAAGGTGATTCTGGGTCCACGTTCCTTTGGCAAGAACTGGGGTTCTAGGAATGAGCTAAAAATGCACCACCTGAATTCCCAGGGCTGCATGCAACCCCTCAGAGTTTTGGTTGAAGCCTCAGAGAACTCTAAAAACGATCCCCAAATGAAAATTTCCAATGTGATAGGAAGGAAAGGTGAGGAAACCCTTGAATGGGAATTTATCCCATGAACTTTCCTTTTTTCCTGGTGCAATTTAGCAGGCGCCACTAAGAATTTAGCTGAAAGGCTGGAACAGTTCAAAAAGCTTTTAATAGTGTTATCTGCACAGTTTAA
Source organism: Charina bottae (assembly GCA_023362775.1). Lineage (NCBI taxonomy): Eukaryota > Metazoa > Chordata > Lepidosauria > Squamata > Charinaidae > Charina > Charina bottae. Next base: position 7,259,449 of record JALMGJ010000032.1, on the reverse strand, counting down.
ACCAAACAAAGGAATCAGGGTGGAAGGGAATCAGATTTTCAGCAATCACAGGGGAGGGCAAAAGAAGACGACATTGGTTTCCTCCCGCCCAAACAGCTTGGGTTCATCCAAATTTCTGCCTACATAACAATCCAAATATTAACTTTTAAAATTTCCCTTGGGAAGAACAAAGGGATAAACAGATCATAAATTATTTGGGGAAAGGGACACATAATCAAAAAGGTGTACCCCTTCTCCAAATACCATTTTTTAGGCAGAATCACATGAGGCTTTTGTGAAAAGGAGCTACTTGGTATTTTCACACAGGAAGGGAAATAAAAGCAACTTTCTATTCGCAAAGGTTTAAGAACTTCCAACTATTTTTATGGCTTTGCTTTGACTTCCCTACTTAGGAAAGCTCAAGTTACTCATTTTTTTCCCAGCTGTTCTTAGATGGAGAGTTTGCTTCAGCTTCCTTACTATGGAGGCTGAGATACTACAGGTTCCAGATCTCTTTGACTGGGAGCGGATTGATCACATAACTCTCTATGTACTCAAATACCGTCTGGGGGTCTTGCTCGCCGTTGATAAAAATCGCGTCTTCAAATGATTTTTCCAGGCTGCTGGAAACCCTGAAATACATGTCCACTTTGTTCTTGATGGTTTCTTCCATATCTTTTGGATTAATCAGGAGGCGGTTGTTGATTTCCCCGGTAATGGCAGGTTTATACAGGGGGTGATACCTGGAGAAGAAGTGCGACAGCGGAAAACTCAGAAAAAGGAAGATGTGGCACGAGCTCCCGGCAGAGCCCGTGTCATGTATAAGTATTTTATACACAGCTTTAAAACAAATCATTTCATACACACTCCAAAAACCACTTCCATAGGCAGACCTCTGCTATACCATTCTTAACTATTATACTCTTTTAAAGATTCTACGTTTTTTTTTTCCCATTAAAAGGGTCTTCTGCAAACCTTGGTGGTTCTCCAAGCTCTTGTTTTATGTTATGGACAGTTTAGCTAAATAACAGGGGCGCTCCCAGCCGTCAGGAAAGCTGCAGTCTTCTCACCAAGGGGAAGATGGAACATTCCATTCCAAGGGTCTTTCTACATCTCCAATGGGTTTTTGGGAAGACGTCAGGCAGAAAACAATGTTCTAATCAAGGAATCACCAAGGAGGAAACCACACTCCCACCAAAACTGGCTGGGCAAGCTACTACATATGAACAGGCAGCAAACCCCACGCTCACTCGCACTGATGATGGGTAGTTGGGTAATGAAACGTCTGCAAGCAAACAACCAAGCTCAGAGAGCACCAAGAACTCCATGTTGTGGTTTATTCGTTCAGTCGCTTCCGACTCTTTGTGACTTCATGGACCAGCCCATGCCAGAGCTTCCTGTCGGCCGTCGCCACCCCCAGCTCCCCCATGGTCGAGTCCGTCACCTCCAGAACATCATCCATCCATCTTGCCCTTGGTCAGCCCCTCTTCCTTTTGCCTTCCACTTTCCCTAGCATCAGCATGATGAACTCCATGATGCTCCATGAACTCCATGAAGTCATGTCTTTTCACTGGAAGGAGGGCTATCTTCCAGAACCAGGGGATTGATTGATTGATTGATTGATTGATTGATTGATTGATTCCCTTCACTCTCTTCAAGGATGGCTGCTCAAAACAGATCCAGCTGGAAACTGTAATATATCCTGGCACTGAGCACTTTTTCCACTTGGATCAACCAATATTGACCTACTCTTTCTGGTTACCTTCCGCTTAGAGGGAGCAGTTAGATAACTCTAGAGTCTTTCTGAAATGCTGAAGAAAACACACGAGAGGCTCCTCTCATCAAGACCATTTTGTTGAGGTTTGGAAAAACCAGTAATGTGGCTGATGACCAAGTACTGAAGAAACCTTTTCCCCTAATCCTGACATTTATTTGGAGTTGGTGATCTCCTCCAAATTAGAACCCACCAGATGAGTGCAGACCACAATTTTTATCAAACCCCAGCCAAGTGGTCACCCCGCCTGGGAGTTCTTGGTCTCCCCATGGGCCTGGAAGATACCAGGTTGAGGAAGGTTAGTGTTTCTCAACCTTAGCAAATATCAGGTGTGTGGACGTCAACTCCCAGAATGCCCCAGCCAGCATTCTGGGAGTTGAAGTCCACACATCTTAAAGTTGCTAAGGTTGAGAAACACTGGTCTAAAATGTTGTGCAGATTGACTCCTGGAATTTGCAGCCTCAAGGAATGACGGAGTTACCCTCAGTGGCTTTAAAAAGGAATTGGCCAACCATTTATGCAAGAAGAACGGCTTATCATCAGCTAATAACCGTGACGGTTCAGAGGAAGCTCCGTGTATGAATACAGCAAGGATAAAAGAAGGGGGTGACTGTTTCCAACCTGTGGGCTCCAATGGCGCTGACACTGTCCGTGTTTCCTTCTGCTTTCCACCCAAATATTCTTACAAATTGTTGTTCTTCCATGCGCATACACACACACAAGTAATACTACTAACCTTTCACCGCTGATCGGATCCATCATGTGGTAGGCAAGGCGCTCTAGAATCGTTTCAGCTGGGACATTCAGGAAAAAAACCCTGCGATGGAGATGAAGAACGGTTTCAATCATCAACTCTGGTAGTGAGAGCAAGCCGATAAGCTTCCAAGGACGACCCGTCCTGCACAGTCGTTTTGCTACATAAATGTTGTCGAAAGCGGGTTTAGACCAGGCCAAGCGAGGCTTTTCGTTCATTCCGCCTTGCTCTACTCTGGTGGAAGGCCATCAAAAACTACTGCTTCATATAGACCTACCAGGAGCATCTCTCCAGCAGTTCCAGCATCTCTCCATCATCTGCGGTCTGGACTCAACTTCATTTTGGCAATAAATAAATAAATTTTTAAAAAATCCAGAGCCAGCCCTAGAGAGATCTCACTGATCCACCATGTCTCTATGGTGGATCAGTGAGATCTCTCTAGGGCTGGCTCCGGATTTTTATTTATTTATTTATTTAATTTTTATCCCGTCTTTATTATTTTTATAAATAACTCAAGGCGACGAACATACCTAATACTCCTTCCTCCTCCTATTTTCCCCACAACAACAACCCTGTGAGGTGAGTTGGGCTGAGAGAGTGACTGGCCCAAGGTCACCCAGCTGGCTTTCATGCCTAAGGCGGGACTAGAATTCTCGGTCTCCTGGTTTGCCATTGGCTCCTTCCTAGGGCTGAGAGACAGGGACTGGCCCAAGGTCACCCAGCCGGCTTTCATGCCTAAGGCGGAACTAGAATTCTCGGTCTCCTGGTTTGCCATTGGCTCCTTCCTAGGGCTGAGAGACAGGGACTGGCCCAAGGTCACCCAGCCGGCTTTCATGCCTAAGGCGGGACTAGAACTCTCAGTCTCCTGGTTTGCCATTGGCTCCTTCCTAGGGCTGAGAGACAGGGATTGGCCCAAGGTCACCCAGCCGGCTTTCGTGCCTCAGGCGGGACTAGAACTCTCAGTCTCCTGGTTTGCCACTGGCTCCTTCCTAGGGCTGAGAGACAGGGATTGGCCCAAGGTCACCCAGCTGGCTTTCGTGCCTCAGGCGGGACTAGAACTCTCAGTCTCCTGGTTTGCCATTGGCTCCTTCCTAGGGCTGAGAGACAGGGACTGGCCCAAGGTCACCTAGCTGGCTTTCGTGCCTAAGGCGGGACTAGAACTCTCAGTCTCCTGGTTTGCCATTGGCTCCTTCCTAGGGCTGAGAGACAGGGACTGGCCCAAGGTCACCCAGCCGGCTTTCGTGCCTAAGGTGGGACTAGAACTCACAGACTCCTGGTTTCTAGCCCGTTGCCTTAACCACTAGACCAAACTGGCTCTACCACTAGACCAAGTTTGATTAGACTCAGTTTGATTACTCTAGCCATCACTTTAACATCCCCTCTGGCTGGGTTTGCATGAAACGTTTAACCCAGTGTTTCTCAACCTTGGCAGCTTTAAGATAGGTAGACTTTTTTTTTTTTGGCAGTGATTGATCAGAAACAGAATCCTGGAGTCAAGTCTGTAAACCAATTCTGGGAGTTGCAGTCCACCTATCTTAAAGTTGCCAAGGTTGAGAAACGCTGGTTTAACCCAATGACTGAATAAACCCATTGTCTGAGTCCATACATATGGAACCCTAAACTAAGGATATTAATGAGTCAAGTCATCAAAAAAGAAAAACCCACTCAACAAGGTCAACTCTAACCAAGTTTATTCCATTCTGCCTCTTCACGAGCTGCTGAATGTTTGAATGGAGTGGGGAAGTTTCAAGCCAGCAACAGAGTTGGTCAAAAAGGATTTTCTTGAGGCAGTTTTGAGCAGAAGAGAGAAGGTTGATACTGTTCTAGGGACCAAGTATGGCAAGCAACGTTAGGAGAAAGGTGGATACAGATACCAGAATGGAGAGCCATAAATGGAAAGGCAAGATCTATTATTGCAAAAGAGAAATCTGTTCTATGGTGGTAGAGTTCACACAATATACTCAACCAGACCTATGTCCTAGCAGTCATATTCACGTCACATCCTAACCACAGGGTTAACGTCTTGTGCAAAACACTTTATGGTTTGTATCATGTGAATCCAGCCATATGGGTTTATCTGGCCAACAGGTCATGCTTGTTGTAAGGATGCAGACAGCCCTCTGATTGTTTCTGAACTCACGCCCAATTCATAGGAATTAATTTATATTTGGAGCGGGAGGGGGAGGCCAGGTTGGAAAAGGCATTACTGTGAGCTATCTTCCCACTCCATTTTCTCTGCTTCGCTTTTATTCTGTAATTCTTATTTTTTACTTTGGCGTTATGTCTCTCAGACTGGTTAGCGGAAGCGATAGACATTCACCAAAGGAAACATTTTACATCTGCTGGAGAGGATCGAACCAGATGAAAGAGGGAGGTTTTTTTACCATGCCAAGCATATAAGAGATGACGATGCGCCTTTGTAGAACTTAAAGTTATGAAAATCATCCTGTTTGCTCTTCAAATGTTTACAGATAATAACTTCCATTCCCATTGCAGGTTTTTTTTTTTTTAAAAAAAACAATACAAAACCCCAAAACAAAACAGTAACTCAGCCTGGCATGAAAACGCTAAGGAATCCAATGATTTCTAAAGACAGGAGAAGAATATACAGTTTCCAACTGTCTTTTATCCCTTACACTCCAAACATTTTGTTTCTGTTTTGTTTCTGTTGCCCAACAACTATAAGGAAACACGACTGTCAGAATGAATAACTTGTGACAGTGTGTCTTGAGATGAATATTCTAGCAGAGGCAGAGAAAGGAAAGGGGGGAGATGCCTGCTTATATAGCCCTGATAATTGATACTCTTTCCCCATTATATCTCCAAATAAACAAAACAAAACTCAAAAAAAGGAAAAGGCATATCAAGCAGGCTTGTCGCGAACGTGAGAAAAGGAGGGGGGAAATGTAGCAGAAAACAGCGAGGGAGGGAAGAGCTTAAAAACACTCTCTCCGCTTTGCGAAGCCACCAACAAAACGCATTTCGGACGCATCTTGTCAGAAACCTCCTTTTCTTCTTCCAATATGTGTATGTTTGGGTGTCTGTCTGATTATCCAGTGTGGTGTCAGCATTCAAGGCAAGCAGGTGGAGAAATGTTGCAGAACCGCAAAGGGGTATTCCATACTCTGTCTGAAATGACAAGGACTAGATTGTCTTCTCTCCTGGCATCACCTACCACCAGATGAAAGGACACCAAGGGGAAAACAACAGGTCACCCTCCTTTCTGTTTCCAAGGCAGACCATTTTTGTTAAGGTGGGTTACAAATTAGGGGTTGGTGAACTGGGCCTCTTGGGGGAATGGCTTTGGTTTATTTTAAACATGTTCCTCACCGTTCTTTAGAGAAGAAGGTATTGAGGAACGAGAATCAGAATTTTAAGCACGCCAGCAGGGTGCTCTGGTTGCAGAAGAAGACATTGTCCTGGAATGCCAAAATGAAAAAACGGGGCAATCACTGGGGAAGAGAAAGAGACACGGAGGGAGCAAGGAAGAGCAGGAACACGTTGGTGGTCAACAATATGTATGGGCTAATTGGTCTTTTTAAAAAGTAGACTCCCTGGAAAAGACCCTGATGCTGGGAGAGACTGAAGACAAAAGGAGAAGGGGACGGCAGAGGAGGAGATGGTTAGATAGCATCACCGATGTAACGAACATGAACTTGAGCAAACTCCGGGAGACAGTGGAGGACAGGAAGGCCTGGCGTGCTATGGTCCATGAGGTCACGAAGAGTCGGACACGACTAAACGACTGAACAACAACAACAAATAACAAAGAATAGTCAACCACGACATCAGGCTCACGCAACAAGCTGGTCAGTCAATTCCTGTCGCAACCAACGGATCAACATTCGGTTGATCCAAAAAGCGGACCCTGCGCTCGCGGGAAAATGCTAGGAAGAAAAAAAAGTCAACCACAAGGCTGCAATCAGAATGAAATCCGATCTCAACCAACTGCCTCTGATCCTTGGAGGCTCCCAAGGCCCATCATGACTTCAGTTGAGAGCAGGGATCAAGGAGAACGTCAACTTTTTAAGTATGCAGTGGTTCAGTTTTACCTGTACCTAATTTATTATTTTATATTTATAACCCATCGCAATTTTAGCAGACTCTGGGTGGGATACAACAAGGAAATAACAACAAGAACAACAAGAACCAACAGTGGATATTTAAATTATCCAAACCCTAAACATTGTAGATGCCCATAAAACTAAACTAGTAATCTAAGAGCTGAACGCACACCATTATAAGATCTGGAATTGAGTCCAGAAATAAAGAGGTGACAGATTCAGATGGCTTAATGTTGGGAACAAGGGACACAAACATATAGTCACAATATAGGTAAGGTAAAGTTTCCCCCCGCACATTTTATGCAGTCGTGTCCGACTCTAGGGGCCGGTGCTCATCTCCGTTTGTTAGCCGAAGAGGCAGCATTGTCCGAAGACGTTTCCACGGTCATGTGGCCGGCATGATGCACGCGAACGCTGTTACCTTCCCACCGAAGTGGTACCTATTCATCTACTTGCATCTGCATGCTTTCGAATTGCTAGGTTGGCAAGAGCCGGGGCAAGTGCGGGAGCTCACTCCCCACACAGGGCTAGGGATTTGAACCTCCGAACTTGCGATCTTCCTATCGACAAGCCTGGCGTCTTATCCACTGAGCCACCACGCCCCTTGTATAGTCACAATATAAAAAACAATAAACCTGAGCTGGGGATTACATCTCAAGGCCTCTTAGTCTCTACACCAAAATGGTAGCAGATCCAGATGCACACGGTCCCATCTCTTTGCAAGAGAGAATGGTGTAGGATCCATTCAAGGGAACCAAGTTAGGCACAGCTAACAAAATGAAGGTGAAGAAAACAGGAATCTGGAAACAGGACCCTGGATAGCGCCTTGTAGGTCCCACTGGTGAACATTTGTCCATTTGTGGCTTTATTTCAGGGGTGGGGAACCTTTTTTCTGCCAAGGGCCATTTGGATATTTATAACCGGGGACTGGGGGTGGGGTTTCTGGGATTTCCATGGACCAGGGGCCGGAGTTTGCGGGTGGGAGCCAATCACAAGCACTGGGGGGCGGGGTTTGCGGGCGGCAGCCAATCGCATGGAAGGGGTGGGGTTTGCCCACCCCTGCTTTATTTGCACAGCATGCTCAATTGTAAACTTGGTTTAAGAACGGCCCTGTTCACATAGCATGGTAAGCCATATTTATTTATTCATTTATTTATTCGATTTATCACCGCCCAACTCCCTCAAAGGAACTCTGGGCGGTTTACAATCTAACATAAACTCTAATGCCATATAAATAGAGTCTAATAAATGTTAAAATAAGCAATTTAAAATACAATAAATATAATAAAATCAAGATGGTAATATCTTTTTTTTAAAAAAAACATTGGAAAGGGTAATTCAAGGGCCAACCTAGTGTATTAGCCATCCCCAAGAGTGTACACTTTTCTTCCCGCCCCAGGCCTGCTGGCAAAGCCAAGTCTTGAGTCTTTTCCGGAAGTCCAGGAACGAAGGAGATTGTCTTAACTCTGGGGGGAGAATATTCCACAGGGCAGGCGCTACTGCAGAGAAGGCACGCCTCCGTGACTCCGTTAGATGGAATTCTTTAGCCGATGGAGTCCGTAGCATGCCTCCCTACATGACCGGATGGGACGGGACGATGTAGTGGGGATATTGTGACTTAGTGTGATCTCTCCAGCTTGGGTGAAGGGGGTCTCAAAATGACAAATGCAGTTCCACATACATAAAAGAAGGTCACCTCTACATTAATGGGATCTGAACTGGCAGTGATCGATCAGAAACAGAATCCTGGAGTCCAGTTTGTAAATTAGTGCTTCCCATAGCTGGCTAAATTACCCCAAAATTGGGTAAAAGTGGTTTTTCTTTGGGGAACGACACACGAACCCATTAAGTTGACCTAAAGTGTTTTACCTAGATTGGGTAAAAAGGACTTTCTGATAAGCGGTTTTGGGTAATGAGGGGAAAAGTTTGGGAAGCATTGCTGTAAACCATTGTTTAAAAAAAGAAAAGAAAAATGGGGTTATACTAAAGAGGATTCATTTCATACAGGGCAGATTTGTTCACTTCACCTGCTGGCTGGAAAAACACCAAGGATCTTCTTCTCATTTGGGAACTAAGAACAAACTGGAGAACATGATTTGAAGCAGAAGTTCAAGTCTCTTTCAGAAACTATTGCCCATCTAGCAAAACGTGTCAGAAAGGGGTCTCAGAAGGAGGATTTTCAAGTAAAGGGAGTGTAGTTGGCATTCACACAAGATGTGTATCCTCATTTTTGAATAAATGTACTTTTTGAACTTGCAGTGATTCAACTCACTTAATGAACACTACACAGTGATTCCACTTTGAAGGATTAACATCCAGAAAACCATCAGATCATTCCTGGAAAGGTCAGGTCATCATCATGGTCCAGAAGAGGAACACATTGTTCTAAAATTTTGGGGAATAATAGGTTTTGTAGAGAGCTACCCTGAATCACAAACATACAGGCTGGGTTCTCATGAACCCCCAAAGAAGAAAGAAACCCTGATTTAAAAATAAGCAAGCATAACATGTTAATCAAAAGCAATGGCTGGGTTAACTGATCTGGTTAAGTATGTTGTGTGAATCCAGCCAAACAGAACCAGACAGGAGTTCCAAGCAAAAGCGAACTGGTAAAGTGATTTGAACTAGCAGCTAACAATAGAGCCAAGATTGTAGGGAGATCATATTAGGAGACAGCTAATAAGTCTCGGAGATACTCTGGAGATGGGCCTAACATCTTGATGGCAGGAAGTCCATTCTAGTTGGCTTCTTTGTTGTGGAACCAACGTGGGAATCATTCCCTAGATGTGTTCGTTGAAGCTAGATCATCCTCTCTTGGGGATGTGGATATATTATTGTGGATTCTTGGGCTTAGAAAGGGGGCTCAAAGACCCCAAAGGTTCTGATACTTAGTGAATGAGGGTCAGCTCTGGGGATTCAACAAAGCTTTGTCACAGCAGCCTCTAATGCCCCCCTTTCGCTGAAGACAGCCTAGTTGACGTACCTGGCAGTGGCAATAACTACATTCCCCAAAATGCCTTGCCACATTCCCTAACCTGGCACTCATGGGGGGGGGGGGCATTGTGGGAAGAGGCAGCAAACAGATATGATAGCTCCAAACAGCCTCAGAGTTCTGGAAACTGGGAAGAGGTGGATCCAGCAGTGAGCAACCCTGATTCCAGGAGTGTTAAAAGCCACTTTCCACTCACTGCTTTTTTTCTTCTTCTTTTTTTTAACCGAAGATGGCAAGGCAATAGAAAAGCTTCTTAACTCCTTGATGGCCAACTGATCCTTCCTGCAGAACATCCATGGGTCTGAAGAAGATTCAAGAGTAAGAGAGTTGGGTTCTAGTCTTTCTCCTTTAGCACTTGGTATCCCAAGACAGTGGGCAGCTTCTTTTAGCCTCGAGAATTATGCTGCTTAACTCCCCCCTTATTTTTGCCCTAAACATAAGCCTCTGGGGTGTTTTTAAGCCCCCCCCCCCCCCCCCCCCCGGTGAAGGGAAGTGTCAAAGAGAAGGAAAGCTCACAAGATTTCAAAAACTGGGAGGAAAGAGTGATGGTGGGTCTGGTTAAGGTGGAGCCAACCTGTCCAAAAGTGGGGTGACCGACCTGTCTTTTCTGAGAAGTGGCTTGATCCAAAGAGAAAATAAAATCTGCACCTTGGTTAGCAACCAAGACAATGAGGTTTCCCTCAAGCTTAGCCAAAAACCTAGCAACACCACATCCTAGTTTTTCTTTGGTTCGTTTTTTCGTAGCTTCATGCGTTCTCTCCTTTAGACCTTTATGGTTCACGGTATTGTGTGAACGCAGCAAAAGCTTCAATTCAGTCATCGGGTTAACAGCGTTTTTGACCTCAGCCAATACATTTAGCAGTGGCCGAAATACCACAACGGCTACATCCTGGAAGTCTGTAGCTTGAATCATGTCAACTGGATTTCTATTTTCTCAGTGGAAACGTTTCGCTCCTTATCCAAGGAGCTTCTTCAGTCTGAGCAAAGTTAGTAAGGGAATCCTAAATATGTTTCTAGGTAGCTGTGTGACCTTGCACCTGGGGCTGGGTCATGGTTATATAACATTAAAATAACATCTCAAATAACCATGACCTAGCCCCAGGTGTAAGGTCACACAGCTACCTAGAAACATATTTAGGATTCCCTTACCAACTTTGCTCAGACTGAAGAAGCTCCTTGGATAAGGAGCGAAACGTTTCCACTGAGAAAATAGAAATCCGGTTGACATGATTCAAGCTACAGACAATTCCACCTGGATGACTGAGAACCTTCATAGACATACATCCTGGAAGATTGGTGTTCTTTCTGAAATGGAGTGTAACCTCAGCACGATGTGATGGGCACGGTGAGAAATGTTGAAAGGCTAGTCGCTGACACCCAAACAGCAGGAAGAGTGGATGAGCCTAAGCAGGAAGGAAAAAGAGCTGGTGGTCCCCAAATGAAGGAGGATTGGGATTTTTCAAATCTTCCACCCCCCCTTGCTCGATCCAAGGAAACCTGGAAGCTTATCCACAGTAGGAACATTACCGACACAAGCCAAGGGGGAAGCGCTCCTTCCTTATTCCACGTTCACGCAGAGCAAATATTTTAAGGGCCTTGAGAGGCCTCTGCTGAGAATCCCTTTCGAGGCATTGCTCGTGACCCCTTCTCTCTCCTCCTTTTTTCAACTTGGCAGGCTCCCCCTCTCATTTTTATTCTCTCTCCTTACGCTCCCTCGCTCGTTTGTTATTCCATCATTGGCAAACTCCCCTGGGAGCTTGTGCTGATGGCTCTTCACGGAGTGAGCCCATCCCGAAAGTGAGTGAGCATAGAAGAAGGAAGCCACAGCTGGAGCTGTTGCCGAGGCTGTTCTTCCACTGCAAGTTTCATCACAGGCGCCTCTTGGAGAGGCTAAACCCCACGTGGCTGGAGAGACCAAGAAGCAGAGCTTGACAGAGCCCTCTTGCTTTGATGGGCGGCTAGCCCAAGGCGTTGTGCTGTTCCCCACGGCCAGGCCGCGCCAACGGAAAATGGGATATTGGGCTCCAACCCAGAAGACCAACCCAGCCGTATTGAGAACAGCTGCCTTGCTGCAAAGGGCGGGAGATACATCTCTCTTCGTGTAGGTGTGCCCTTTGCTTTGCTTTTCCAGCGGAAGGGGAAATGGATGGCTCCACCACGAAGCTCAAGGAGCTTCTTCTCCCAGGTGGCAGATTGGGAGGGGTAGGAGGATGAGCTTAAGGCACATCCTGCTCCAGGTCACAGCGGGGCTGGGTTCACATAACCAGATACCCCTGGGTTCACCTTACATTCACACAATATGCGATGCTCCAGTAAATAAACTCCATCCTGGCTTAATGCGGTGGCCTGAGGCTGCTAAGTTGATGGCTGGGTTTCCAGAACCACAAACTATCCAACTGCATTTGAGCAGAGAGTAGCAGCTCTGGCCAACCGAGCAATTCGAAAGCATGCAAATGCAAGTAGATGAATAGGTACCGCTTCGGTGGGAAGGTAACAGCGTTCCGCGCGCGTCATGCCGGCCACATGACCGTGGAAGCGTCTCTGGACAACGCTGGCTCTTCGGCTAACAAACGGAGATGAGCACCGGCCCCTAGAGTCGGACACGACTGTGCGGGGGGAACCTTTACCTTTTGCGCGTTGGGTGAACCTAGTCTCTGTGACATGTCTTGGGGGGAAAACTCTCCTTGAACATAAAGAAGCCTAAAGCCACCAAACCTAGAATCCCTAGCCAAAAGCTAATCATGGCTAGCATCATCAAGCTCAGCATGTTGTATATATGGACACCCCCCCCCCCCACAGATCTTTATCTGCATAAACTTAGCCAGGTCCTGCCCAAGATAAATTTTTCCTCTCTTCCCCAAGACTTTTCCTTTTGCTGGAACTATTTTATTGTTAATTGTTGTCAACTACTCCGGAATATATTTTCAGCTAAAGAACTGCTTCAGGCACATTTTGCCAAATCCAATCCTAGATGCTGTTTTCATAGCTTCCTTCCACCCAGTCAGCCTGGGTAAAAGGGACCTATTAGATGACTTAAATAAACTGGACGCCATACAGGTTTTATTTCCTTGAATGTTCTCTAGGAAGGCAGAGGAATTGCAAGAAAAAATGGAATTTAATCCTATCTGTCATTCCTAAATAAAAGCAGTCCCGTACTGCACTCCTAACAATTGGGGCAGAAAGTTGCATAAGGGCAAGGTCTATGTCCTTGAATAATATATTTTTTTAGGGGAAAAAAAGACACACCAAAATCCAGGGAGGGGAAAAAAGAACCAATGATACGTCATTTTACATGTGTGTCAGAAGTAACCAGTCTCCTAATAGAGAATAAATTCCCACTATTTAAATACTGTCAAATTGAACCTTTCCAGTTTAATAGGGTTCGCTTCTGGGGAAACGCGAAATAAATCTGATTAAATATTTATATATATTTCAGAGTATTAATTAAGAGGATGGAGGGAAACAGAGACTCTGTGTGGGCTGGTGGAGGAGGAGGAGGCGGCATGAAACAGTCCATCAAGAGAACCCCAATATGTTCAGCGTGTCCCCTGGAAGCTAGGAAAGAAATTCCACAATCAAGTGTGTAAATGTTCCAAAAAAGGATACTGAATATTTTATGAATATTTGTCATAAGACAGAAATAATAACCACTGTGCACAGCTATTAGAATTAATATTTATGCAACCTAGCATGAAATATTCATGGGACAGAGAAAGGGGAGTGCCCCCCCCCCCAGTAAGAGAAGAAATAATTTACATTGGGTTCGGTTTACCCGCCAGCTTGATGTTTAAAGATGGGTTGACAAGGCTGCGTATGAATACGTCAGTCACTTTCCACAGTGGGTGGGGTGAAGGGAAGGAACGAAAAAGAAAAATGGGGGGGCGGTGGTGGCGGGAAGAAAGGGTCCAAGCAGTTGACAGCTCGCAGATTGAGTTTCTGACAGCCCTTTTAAAAAAAATAAGCCTAAATGTCCCTCCCCACCACTTTCTCCTTTTTCCATTGCTAGGGGCAATTCTGTCTTGCCAACCGTGTTCATCGGCGCGCCCCTTCCATCTGCTGAAATTAACGAATTAATGAGCGCCGTTACATTTTGCAGCGGGGGCCCCAGGAATGTTTACTGGTGATTAAATTATAATGTGGCCGAGCTGTATAATTCATGAGCCAATTAAAGGAAGTGTTAGTTGATTTGATGGGAAGCACAAATACAAAAAGCATTTAACTAATAGGGAACCCCATCCCGCCGGCCGCTTCGGCTTTCTCACATTACGCACCTAATTGCTCAACTTTATAGGGCTGTGACTGATAGCCATGCATATTTCATTGCTCCCAAATACTTTGGTTGTTCGCATCCATGTCTCTGCTGTAATATGTCAGAGCCTGGCCAAACTTCCATGCCGCTAAGGAGCTTCCCTTTGAAGGACCAGAAGGATGGACGTTGGATCCACCAGACAGAAAGGAAGGGGTACCCAACGGGATGACACTGAGTTCAAAATTTTGGGATTAGAAAACATGGCGCATGGCCACCTTCCCCACAATTGGGCTTTGCTGCCACATCCTCGCACAGCATACGCTCGAACAAATTGCAGTCCACTAAAATTTCCTACATTTTATGCAGCCAGGACAGAACACAATCGAGCATCAATGGCTCAGAGAGCCAAACATTCAAGTCTTGGACTCAGAACCTGCATTAAGCCACTGGGGGATGAACCAGGATCTGTTGATTAAAGCTGGGCTGAGTCAACACGCTAACTCCAAACCCAAAGAGGTCCCATGATGGTTTAGCACGGGGGAATTCGAGTTGAAGTTCAAGGCCACCAGCTTCTACCAAGAGAACACGCAGATAGGTGGCTTGCAAAGGATGGGCAATTCAGAACGTGTGCGCGCACACACAGTCCCTGTTGGCGGATTGCTGCACCCATTAAATGCCACTCCTGACCTTCTCCAAGGCTAATCAATGAAGACAAATCTCAAGAGAAAAGAGAGATAATTTTGTAAGGGCAAGAAGAAGAGCGTATTTCAGAATGGGCATGCCCATTTCAAGGGAAGAGACCCTTCTCATGAATGTCGAGAACTTCTTCTCAGTCTCTCTGATCCTGTTCTCAAGAGGGTAGAACTAAAAATATAAGTGCTCCAGAGGAAAGTATCTGCCCCCCCCTTTTTTTTGCTGTTTTTTTACATCTTCTGGGATTCATTCATTCTTAGTAGAAAGGCTCTAAATTTCATCCTTTTCCTTTTTTTTTTTACTACTACATTTCTTCCCCTCCATTTCCCCTCCCTCCCTCCTTCCTTCCTTCTCCTCCAGGGAGGAAAAAAATGCAAATATTTGCTTTTTCTTGATGACCCTCTTGCTTATCTTCTGCTTCTTGGGTACCATTCCCTCCTGAAGCCATTGAGTGTTTGTGTAACAAACAGAATGAAACCAGGACACCATCTGACATGATAATGGCCCTGAAAATCAAAGCCCATCAGCCAATTAGGTTTGGCTCTGAAAAAGAAATCACTGGGAGAGCTCATTTTGAAGCTACATTCAAAAAATCTGACCACTCCGTGCAAGGAATGCTGAAAATGCCCAGAAGGATGGGCCGATTTTTTTAAAAACACTGTCGACCATTTGGGGTGGGGTGGGGAAGAAGAGAGGACAATTCTCTTTATTTTCCTAACACCATTGACCATTTTGGTTCACCCCGTCCTTCTCTTTGCTGTTTCTAGATACTGCCTTCCTTCTTTTGAAACAGTTGGAAATGAAATGTTTGCACCTGCAAATGTTTTTGTCTTGCAAGCAGAGAAACTTCAGGAGTTGGAAGAATGGAAAAGCCCTCTGCAGGACTTTTGTACAAAACGTAGCCTGCTGATTAAGAAACAGCAGGACAAGGAAGGGAGATGTTGTCCATGAAACAGAAAACTTGCCAAGAGCCATCCCACCAAAATCTAGAAGGGAATTTGTCTTCAGGATGTTAAATATATTGTTGTTGTTCTTATTGGGCTGTAAGGGAGCAGGTTGGATGGCAGCATCAGACTTTTAAGGTTTTGGGTTTTTTAAAGATTTTACTATTTGGATTTTATGGATTTTTTAACATACCACTGAGAGCTGCATAATCACGTGAGCAGGCAACATACAAACAATTGTAAAATTATTATTGTTATTATTATTTCTTGAAATTCCTAAATACAGTACTTCTTACATATATTAATACTCCTTCCAAAAGATTGGTGAACTAGGATAATATTCTCCCTATATTAGTTTGTTCAAGGCATACATAGATCTAATGGTTTCAGAACTGTGACCATATTTATTTATTTATTTATTTATTTAATTTCTATCCCGCCTTTATTATTTTTATAAATAACTCAAGGCGGCAAACATACCAAATACTCCTTCCTCCTCCTATTTTCCCCACAACAACCACCCTGTGAGGTGAGCTGGGCTGAGAGAGAGGGACTGGCCCAAGGTCACCCAGCTGGCTTTCATGCCTAAGGCGGGACTAGAACTCTCAGTCTCCTGGTTTGCTATTGGCTCCTTCCTAGGACAGAGAGAGAGCGACTGGCCCAAGGTCACCCAGACGGCTTTCGTGCCTAAGGCGGGACTAGAACTCTCGGTCTCCTGGTTTGCCATTGGCTCCTTCCTAGGGCTGAGAGACAGGGACTGGCCCAAGGTAGCCCAGCCGGCTTTCATGCCTAAGGCGGGACTAGAACTCTCGGTCTCCTGGTTTCTAGCCCAGCACCTTAACCACTAGACCAGAGCTTTCCAAACTTTTCGCACTGGCGACACACCAACGGCGGCACGTGAAAACCTGGAAGCGCCGCAGCGGTGGCTTGCAAAAACCCGGAAACGCTGCCGCCGCCGTGCTTCCAGATTTCTGTGTGCTGCAGCGGCGGCAGCGTCCTGGTGTGCCGCGGGAAAACCCAGAAGCGTTGATGGCCCGCCACCGGGTGCAAGACAAACTGCTTGCAAACCAAATCATCCCATTCATTGCCCCACAATTGACCATTATTCTGGTTGGGAATGAAGCAGACCCGCTCGCTCATTCTCTTTCTCTCTCTCTCTGCCAAACGCTATTCCTTCTAGGTAATCAGATCGCCGTTAATTAATAAAACTGTCAGGTTAATTGTCCCAGTCTGGACATCCTTATCCAGTCTGTAATACTAACCCGCCAGCACTTTCTCCCCCCCCCCCCCGCCTGCCCCACCATCCTCCGCCCTATAGCTTCCAGCTCAATTAACCTAATGCTATGCAAATGAGAGGCTCTCCTCACCATTAGCTTCTAGCCTGTGAATGTTAATAGCATAATTGGGCCTTCAGTAAGGTAATTAGACACGATTTCTTCCATTAGTCTTACAAGCCTAATTATTGTTGATGGGAGAGAGGGGACTACATCCCGCCACCGCAGGCAAAGCAGGGCATCTGGGTTAAAGCAAATATAGACAAAACATTGGCAACTCAAAACAACTGTCAAGATCTATAGCAGGGTCAGACGGGGGTGGGGGGGTGGGGGAGAGAAGGAAACATTGCTAAAGGCAGTGTGACACACCTCCTAGGAGCTGTGAGTCCAAGGATGGTGGGCACAGGGAATTTGGCAATCCCTACCAATGGCAGGTAAAGGGGCATGGTGGCTCAGCGGGTAAGACGCCAGGCTTGTCGATCGCAAGCTCGGAGGTTCGAATCCCTGGCCCCGCATGCGGAGTGAGCTCCCGCGCTAGCCCCAGCTCTTGCCAACCTAGCAATTCGAAAGCATGCAAATGCAAGTAGATGAATAGGTACCACTTCGGTGGGAAGGTAACAGCGTTCCGTGTGCGTCATGCCGGCCACATGACCGCAGATTAGCTATAGTAACAGAACCGTGCAAGGCTGACTGTGTTTTACTCCCCCCCCTTATACTCATGTGAATTAGGGAGATGTCCACCTGAGTTGCAATTCGAAAGCATGCAAATGCAAGTAGATAAATAGGTACCACTTCGGTGGGTAGGTAACAGCGTTCTGCGTGTGTCATGCCAGCCACATGACTGCGGATTAGCTATAGTAACAGAACCGTGCAAGGCTGACTGTGTTTTACTCCCCCCCCTTATACTCATGTGAATTAGGGAGATGTCCACCTGAGTTGCAATTCGAAAGCATGCAAATGCAAGTAGATGAATAGGTACCACTTTGGTGGGAAGGTAACAGCGTTCCGCGTGCGTCATGCCGGCCACATGACCGTGGAAGCGTCTTCGGACAACGCTGGCTCTCCGGCTAACAAACAGAGATGAGCACCGGCCCCTAGAGTCGGGCACGACTGCACAAATGTGCGGGGGGAACCTTTACCTTTTTACCAATGGCAGGAAAGGATTCTCATTTAATTGCACACCCATCCAGACACGAATGGGACCTGCAACGATGCTTTTATGCATTTGTTGTCCTGCTTTTTTAAGGGTTCGCAAGGTCAACGGTGAGGGTGGGATTTTTTACTCGATCCTCAGAGCCTAGCAGCTGGTACAAAAGGCGGAGGGTCAAAGTTCAAGGCCAAAGGTTCCTGGTGAGCAACAGGAGAGAAGGGCCTTTGACTCACGTAGAAAAAGGCATTCCCAGTCGGCTTTGTTTCAAGGTGGTAACTTAAGGGTGAAGGAAGAATTATTTCCTTGGGGTCATTGCGCAACAAGCAGGAACTGGAGAATTTTCCCCATCTCTTGGAAACCACGGTGATGTATAAATCCAGAATCACCTTCTGCCCAAATCTGAGCATTTCACAGCTATATGGATTTGGGGGGTGGGGAAAGAAAAGAGGGAAAAGTCATCTTTTCTCCTCCACTTCTCCTGAAGCATCCAAAGTCATGCAAGAGATGAACTTTAACCTTACAACATCCTCATCCGTTGGTCTTAATTCCTCCTTTTCGAGAATGATGCAATTTTCTCTCCCAACTATTTCCCATGTCAGTTCCTTCTCAGTCAGGACTAGAACAGCCTCATCTATCCAATACTTTGGTTCCTTCTGAGATTATGGACTTGTTGACTTGCCACTGCATGGTTTTAACAAGATATTTTTCCAGGAAAGTGGATAAGTGTTGCCAAATGTGGCTAGCTCAGGAACACTCATGGCTGGTCTCTTTGCCAATCCTCAAACCTGCATATCTGCTTCCAATGTCTGGAATAGGACATTTGCTTTGGCATTGTGGTTGTAGGCATTTTAATGCGTACATTCTCCATCTCTTTCCTCCATGACCTACACTTGCAGACTGTCATTCGCAAAGGGAAGCTACTGCATGAGAGAACAGCGAGACTATTATATGCTCAAAAGTGGAAAGGTTCGACAGTACCCACAATGGAGGAATGGTTGATGAAGATGATGGAGCTTGCAGAGATGGCTACATTAACTTCCTTGATCAGAATATGTCTATGAAGGTTCTCAGTCATCCAGGTGGAATTGTCTGTAGCTTGAATCATGTCAACTGGATTTCTATTTTCTCAGTGGAAACGTTTTGCTCCTTATCCAAGGAGCTTCTTCAGCCACTGAAGAAGCTCCTTGGATACGGAGCGAAACGTTTCCACTGAGAAAATAGAAATCCAGTTGACATGATTCAAGCTACAGTTCCTTGATCAGAGAAAAGACAATATCTAATTTTATGGTTGACTGGAAACCCCTCATAGACTTTTTGCATGAAACGGAAAAAATTGCACTGATGACTTGTGGTTTTGACGATTAGGAAAAAAAATGGATAATAGAAAAAAGTGAGCTTTTTTTGTAATCATAGAGTAAGAGATAATTTTGTAATCATCCTTATATTTGCTGCAGAGAAAATCAGAAGCTTCTTCTTTCTATTTCTTTTTATTTTTTCTCATTGCACTTTTATTTTTTGTTTTTTCTCCTCCCTCCCTCCCTCCCTCCCTCCTTCCCTCCCTTCCTTCCTTTCCTTCCTTCCTTCCTTCCTTCCTTCCTTCCTTCCTTCCTTCCTTCCTTCTCTCTATTTTGTATTAATTTGTGTTAGCTTTTACGTTCTCTTTAAAACTTTTAATAAAATTTATTTTTAAAAAAGGGGACAATCTGATGTTAATTAATCCAGCCATCCAAAGACTGTCTAGGATACCCTCTTCTTTTTAACCCCCTCACCTACAGCCCTTCCACGGCCTTTCAACAACTTCCTAACACACCGTGGACTTCAAAACTTCCCACATCTAACCAGAAAGGATTTTAATTAAGTCACGTACTTTCATTTCCACATTTCTTTCGATTGGTCACAGAAGAGAGCAGGTAAATGTTAAGAGGAGGAAGGGAGGGAGGATTTGAAGTTAGGTGATCTTTAACCAAAATCTTTCTCCCCACACAAACCAGAACATCTGCGGAATACATATGCAGCAATAAGTATGCCAGTCCACGTCTGGCAAACTCACAGATAATGGCACCCTGCGAAGGTCACTGAGGTTCTATTAGCTCAATTAATGGAGGAGTAAGATAAGGCTAATGCCTAGCTCTTCAAATGGCTAAAGAAAAGAGCTGGTAGTAATAGAGTTATTAACCTCTCCCAACCGCTGAATTTTGCTGCTGGTTCATACTCCATCTCCTAGTTCAGGTCTCCATTAATAGGCAGCTGATTATCTTTAATCCACCCTGAAAACTAGCGGCGGAGATCAGAAAGCCCAAATAATAACCGAGTGGGAGAAAACAAAATCCCCCATTTTCATTCTCGAATTGCAGATCTCCACCCACCCACCACCCACTTTGTTTTTTTTTTTTTGGGTGCCTTGATATTTAAACGTTCATCCTGGACCTAAGTGCAGGAAAAGAGAGGGATCTTCTCTGGCCAGAAAAATCAGAAAAGGAAAACCACAGGCCGCAAGCAGCTTCCTTTTAATACGGATTCCAAAAGCTCGGTTTTTGTGAACTGGGTATAAGGTTTCAAAACTCACTGGAATTTTCTCACCTGAAAAACCTAGAGTGTGGACTCTTTTTCAAAAGAACCTTAGCCCTGATCAGCCAATGCTAATTCGGATGTTGAGGACACATAAGGAGAAAACACATCTCACCAAGGTTACTCAGAAGCCAAGCCGTCCAGGTTTGCATTGAAAGCTGCAGTGAATATTTGCCTCCCCACTCCCCGCCTAGGTGAGTTACTACTGGCATCAAATTAGCTGGTGGAATTCGCAATGCTGGGGTGATGTCAACTCTCTGCCTAAAGGGCTATTTTTCTTTTTAAAGCAAAGAGTTAGTCAAAATTATGGCAGACACGTTGGTGGACCAGGAGCGCCAACTGGAACATCCATCAATGGAGACTTGGCCAAGAGGGACCTGGTTGGTCAGTATGGAAAGTTGGAGGTTGGAATCAATGAACCTTTTGGTATGAGCCAACTCTTACATCCATGCTGAAAAAAGACTAACCTTCCATGTCTCTTTATATTGTAAGCAAGATGCTTACACCGTAAGATGCTCATAATTAGGATCTGACTGGGAAATTCCATACTTATTAATCCATCAGTGATGGGCAGAGCAGATATCCAAGGATATCTATCTCAATCTTGGAATAATGCCACCACCCCATAGGTCCTCTTCCATGACGAAGGGTGAACCAAGACTGAATTTGTATGGAAGGATTTTAAGCTCCTTTCAAATTCTGGTATTTCTACTTTTTGGAGCTCAGAACTCTTTCATGCCAAGCACACATCTTTTACATCACGCCATGATGCTTGACTTCTATACTTCTAGTAGAAACATTCAGTAAATCAGGCAAACCTGAACAATCCCCACCAAGGAACAATTTTCTGGAGGCCTTCTCAGAAGTTCCTGGTAATTTCCACAGGGCCTACTCCCGAGGTGGTGTGCATAGCACTGCAGTCTAAATCAAACTAGGATGCCCTGGAACGATTCCTACAGATAGGTTCTTAGACACCATCATTTATGTAGACTGGAAGGAGACATTTTTGGTTCTGACTGTTGGCGACCAGCGGAGGTCAAAAAGCTCTCTGAATCTGGGCCCTAAAAGGCAAGGCTATTACCAAGCCAACAGCCTTTCTATCTGTGCTCCTGCCCTCTGAAGATGCTGGCCACAGATGCTGGCGAAACGTTAGGAACCACAACTTCCAGAACACGGCCACACAGCCCGGAAGACCCACAACAGCCAGCCTTTCTTTTCTTTATTGTTTCTTTTCCAAGACCTTGAGGCTGGAAGAAAGAGCTACCCACATAGTGCCCTGTTTGCATCCAGTCTCCAACTTCTTAGGAGCAGCACATTTCTTCTGGGTAGGACAGATCTTCCGCCTGGACTACAATCGGTGGGCAGAAAAGGGTGTTTCAAGTGGGGATCTTCCTCCTCCTCCTCCTCCTAGCGTTTTCCCGCTATTTTTGCGGGGCCTGCTTTTCGGATCTTGAAACACCACTTTTTGTGGGTATGAATTGTGGGTCTGAATCCCACAATCACCCCCATGTTTCCAGTGGTGTTTGCAGATGTTTAAGAAGCATGCCAGAGTTCTGTCAACACGGGTCTTTCTTTAAACCAGATTGCTTCCATCAGCTGGTTCTAGGATCTCACACACGTACATCAGGATATGCTAAGCTCGGCTCAAATAGGTTTATTTATTATTTATTTATTTATTTGTTGTGGTATTTATACCCCGCCTATCCCCTCCCTAATGGAGGACTCTAGGCGGCTTACAAGCATATATATATACTTTAGTTATACAATCACCATTTTAACCGCGCGTGAGGGGAGGGGGTAAGGGAACTGACTCTTTCAGGCTCTGGACTACAATTCCCAGGATGCCTTGAGCCGGCTGCTGACGTTCTGTAGCTGCTACATCCGGGTCCATCGTCACCGCCATCACTCAATCTTCCTCCTCTCCTCTCCTCTGGTGGTGCCGACTTCCCGACAGGACGCCAGCAAATTAGCCCACTTAAGGTGGTACCCATTTATCTACAGTACTTGCAAAGCTTTCGAACTGTTGGGTTGACAGGTTTGGATAGTTCGGTGTTTCATGTTCTTCATACACAAAGTCGATGATAACAATAAAAGATTTGAGTTGAGACGAGTTGATGCCTTCAGGCCAGAGATTCTAGCACAGCTTCCACCCACTCCAAATGCATTGGACTGAAGCCCATTCTTCCCTAAGCATCGGAAGAGCAGACTGGAGATTGCGGGAATTGCGGACCAACCTGTCTGCAGACTGCAGCGTCAAGAAAGGGAAGCAAGCAGGCATCTGCACCCCAAGCAACTTCATTGCTCTTCAAATGAATACCTATCTTGTCAGCGCTACCCTTTTTGCAAATACACCCATCTTTCATCGGGATGCTTGGTATTGTCTTATCATTGCCTTTTGCATGTGTTTTTTGAACTGATCCAACTGCCTGAAGACGGAAAACCAAAAGACCAAGTGCTGCTGGTTACGGTTGTACTGAATTAAAGAGAAACTAATCCATTTTTTTCAGGAAAAGTCAACCAGAGGACATTTTCCCCATTTTTTTCCAGCATGGATGTAAAAGTTGGCTCATACCAAAAGGTTCACTGATTCCAACCTCCAATTTCCCATAATGACCAACCAGGTCCTTTAAATAGAAATCCAGTTGACATGATTCAAGCCACAGACAGGTCCCTCTCGGCAACCCTCCAAGCCAAGTCTCCGTTGATGGATGTTCCAGTTGGCGCTCCTGGTCCACCAACGTGTCTGCCATAATTTTGACCAAGTCTTTGCTTTAAAAAGAAAAATAGCCCATTAGGCAGAGAGTTGACATCACCCCAGCATTGCGAATTCCACCAGCTAATTTGATGCCACGTGAAACCAGAAAAAGTACTACTTTTCCGCTGTTCCGAATATTCTTGCCTTGCTTTGTGACCCATGCCAAATCTAATACCTTTTCTGGGGCAGCAGGAAATAAATTATTCTCATCTTTGCCTGAGGCAGATTGCAGGATGCTAGAGTTGAAGCTATGAGGGATCTCACTCTCTTTTTTATGATTACATATTAAGAAATTTTATAGCCCAATTTGTTTCTTCTTGTTGGAGGAATATCCCCCACCCACTTCACTCAAATAACTTGATTTTTCATTCTTCCTTGCTATCAATTACTGGTTTGTTTTCTCTTCCTTTCCATAAATTGAAGGAGCCCAGAGACTGGTGCTGTTCAATGCTCTATAATTTAGTAGTATTTGCAGCAGGTTTATGGGATGGAAGTCAGATAAAACACAGTATTTGAACACGAAACCATTTATTACTTCTAAGAAACAGACTTACAGGTTGATGTCCTGACAGTAATTCTGCTTTTTGATCAACCAGAGAGGCCAACTTGCAGATCCCAGTACAGAATAAGCAGACCTTTTCACCAATAACTTTGTTTAGGGATGTGACGGGATTTTAATACACTTGATATATATGTAAATTTATTTTAATCTAATTTCAGCAACCTGAGCTCACCTAAAAATGAGAAAAAGGCAGAGCTGCAATTGGTTTGATATATACCCCTCTGCTTCTGTTCCCAGACTGATTTCAAAGCACTGATTCTATTTCAAGGGTTTCCCCCCCCCCCTCTTGGTGTTAGAAACACAGTTCACTGCAGGCTGAATGTTTTGTAACCTGTGCCAGAAACAAGTGATTTACAGCACCAGCTTCTATTGAGCAGCTACCTGTGATTCTACAGACTGCTCCTTTCTCACCCCCTTTCACGGAGGGGCTGGTATGTACCACCTCGTCAGTCCCCCCACTGATCTGGCCCTGAGATAAACATGCGCACCTCTCATCAGAATCAGCTGGAATTTCCAAATTTGCATCTCTAGATGGACCAAATTTAATCCCCCTTTTGCACCTACGAATCATTCTGCTTCTCTAGCCCAGATGGGATCAGAGTTTGTGGAAGAACTGAAGCTCAAGCCTTTCCTCGCATGGCCCAAATCTCTGGTTTAATATCCAGCCAGGAAAGACGACTGGGCCACTTTTGATGGTCTTGGTCAGATCCTGCCTCAAATCTCGCTTCTAGTTTTGGGCACCACATTTAACAGAAGATCCAGGAAGACTAAAACAGGTGCCAAGAAGAGAAATAAGGATGATCAGGGGATTAGAAGTGAAAGGAAGGAAGGAAGGAACGGGGTCTGGTTAGCTGCAAGAAAAGCCAGCTGAAAGAGGGATCACACAAGAGAAGGTAAGATTTTTTTTCCTGAGAAACCAGGAGGGAGGAAAAAGAATAGCAGGCTTACATTACAGGAAGGCAGGTTCAGCTTGACAGGGAAACCAATGCTGAGGAACATGGCAGCCTCCTCTTCAGTAGATGTGTTCATGTAGAGCAGTGTTTCTCGACCTCAGCAGCTTTAAGATGTGTGGACTTCAACTCCCAGAATTCCCCCAGCCAGCATGGTGGCTGGGGGAATTCTGGGAGTTGAAGTCCACACATCTTAAAGTTGCTGAGGTTGAGAAACACTGATGTAGAGGCTGGACAGCCATCTATTAGGGAAGCTTTCATCAAGGTCCTTGCACTGACCAGAGAATTAGACCAGATGATCTCAAGGGCTTTCCAACTCTATGGTTCTATAGACTCCATGCTAGCTATGGAATTCTGGGAACTGGAGTCCTAACCCATCTGGCAGGTTCCCAGGTGGAGATGGCCTACGAAGGAAGGAAGGAAGGGAGGGAGGGAGGGAGGGAGGGAGGGAGGGAGGGATACATAACCAGGTTCTCAAAGGATGATTTTCATTCATTTAAGAAATCCTCTTGCTTTAAATTGACCATACCTTGTGCTGACTGGTGTTCTCCAACATGGCGGATGTCAACTTCCAGCATTACCACAAAGCCCCAGCATCCCCCCAGGCCATGCTGGCTGGGGATGATGGCTGCTGTAGCCCAACACAACAGTATTTCAAAGGTAGCTACATCTTAGATATGTATAGGAACTTTAATTTTTTTTTATTCCCCCTGCCCCAAACATGACATTTGCCTATTTTTCACAGCGGCCAACCTTTTAATTAGCCCTCTGGTAAAAACTAAAGAGGTAAACCATTGCATGAAAGCTGTTCAGGGGCAGAGACTGGAAAGAGCAAAGGTCTGTTTGCACAATTCATCCTTGTCCCCTAACTGATTCATAGCAGGCTGCGAAGGAAAGATTGGCTGTCTGGCCAGTTGCAAGGGTCAAGGCCCTAATCCTCCAGATGTAGAAGAAAGGGGATCTGTTACCTGTTTGGAAAAATCCCAGCACCTGACATGCATCTCGCTTGGTCTTCATCCCTTGGGAAACCATGGAGCACCCAACCTCGAATGTAGCAATCCAGTCTGTTTATCCGTTTTGACAGGAGTTTTATGACAATGTTGTCTGGCACTAGAGTGGGAAACAAAAGATGTTGACAATGCGTGCTGTCAATTGATAACAGGAACCTAAGCTGTGGGAAGCAGCAAACTACATCAACTAAGCAGGGGAGGCCTTTGATCCTAATTTAACATCTTAGCATAACACACAAATGCGCTGGTTTAGAATGCAAGGATAGCCCTCTTGGATCAGGCCATAACATTCCCTTCTCCCACCGTTGTTCCCCTGCAGTTGGGATTTGCAGACAGGCTGCCCCTGACTCAGAGGTAACATGGAGCCTTCAAGACTGATACTCCATGATAGCCGTCCACCTGTGGACTGATTCCTCTTGGAATACAAGCTGCCCTTGAAGAAAGCAATCACCATGGCTCAGAGCAGCCACATTAAAGCTGTAACGTCTCAGGAGGTGGTCTAAACCAGGCAGAAAACTGCTTGCCTTCCATTTCTGGTGCTAAAAACAAATAAGCAAGGCACGATGCGCAGTCAATGGCCTCCTTGTTCATAGGCGACTTCCATGAGGTTGTGAGGAACACCGGCTGGCCACCACTGTCATTGCCACAAGGGTAAAACAAAACATCTTATCCTGAATTGTTTGGCCTCAAGCGAACAACTAGGGAGAGAAGTTAAGCTTGGAACGTTCTGATGAAGTTGTCGACTGGCATGCTCTCAGGGGATCATGACGTGCCCAAATTTCAAGCTGTTGGTTTCCTTTTATCCTAAACATGGTCAGGTTTTAACCTCTATCTCAGAGCTAGGGACACAGTCCCTAAAAGAATCTGAAGATGCATTGCTAGCAGAGAGACCCATAACTGGGGAGGTTGGGGTAAATGAAAATAGAATAGAATAGAATGCTTTTGTGGCTGTTTTGCCTGGGCAGTCAAGTTTTCAAATTATGAATTTGAAATATTGTAAGCTGCCCAGAGTCTTTTGGGAGTCAGGTGGCCTTCAAAACCCCATAAAGAATAGGGTAGGGTAGGGTAGGGTAGGGTAGAGTAGAAGAATAGAATAGAATAGAATAGAATAGAATAGAATAGAATAGAATAGAATAGAATAGAATAGAATAGAATAGAATAGAATAGAATAGGGAGCACTGCACTTAGAGTCATATCTTAGGGAATTAAATCCCCCAAAGTTTCAGATTTACTATGCTGAGGAGCTGATTCTTGAAACACTGAGGATTTCTTTTAAAATGATGCAACATCCACCTACATTCTTTCCCAATATTCTCCACTACGTAGGTTATTATCACGAACTGAATCTTGCAAACGACAGAGACAGAAGAGAAAGAGAGAGAAACTCTTCAAAAGCCGTGGGAGAAATTTATGGCAGGTGCAAAATCTCCAGGAAGGGTTCCAAAAGAGCCTTCCAAAACCTGGTTCCTTTTGGAAATGTATTGTTTGCAAGAGCCATGCTGGCCTGGAAAGGGGTAGGAGAGATATTCCAAGGCCTGATGCATTCCAACAGAGGATATATTTCAAAGCATTGGAATACAATATCTTTGCTTTCTTATTAACTTCCTGACTTATTAATTCCCCTTTCAAGTAGGGAATTTTTTGTTTGTTTTTGCAGTCCCCAGGCATTGGCGCTTGCCTGTAAGATGATACGAAAGGCTAGAAACCTGGCCTTACAAGAAAATTAAGGAAAACTGAAAGCTGACTATCTCAGTATATTAAATTATTTATTTATTTATTTATTTATTATTTAATTTTTATCCCGCCTTTATTATTTTTTTATAAATAACTCAAGGCAGCGAACATACCAAATACTCCTTCCTCCTCCTATTTTCCCCACAACAACAACCCTGTGAGGTGGGTTGGGCTGAGAGAGAGTGACTGGCCCAAGGTCACCCAGCCAGCTTTCATGCCTCAGGCGGGACTAGAACTCTCGGTCTCCTGGTTTGCCATTGGCTCCTTCCTAGGGCTGAGAGACAGGGACTGGCCCAAGGTCACCCAGCCGGCTTTCGTGCCTGAGGCGGGACTAGAACTCACAGACTCCTGGTTTCTAGCCCGTTGCCTTAGCCACTAGACCAAACTGGCTCTTCTACCAAGTCTATAATTTCTAAATGTAATTTCTAAATTATGCATCTCTTCTACCAGTTCCTCCACTTCCTTGCCTTGGTGTGGCCATTAAATGCATGCAGCGTTGCCAAAAGCACGATTATGACACCTAAGAATCTAAAATAGCTTTCCAGCTTCTCAAACTTCTCCTCAAATTCAACTCTGCACAGGAAGCCGGGGAGATATTTTTACGCTCTCGTTCTTCCAAAAGGCTCAATATCTGAAAGCCGAAAGACGGATCTGTAACGGATACCCGAGCAAAACTTCAAAAACGTAGATGCTGAAAGCCGAAAGTACAGATCTATAATGAGTATCAGAGCAAAACACCCCACAAATGCATCCTTCGATTTGAAGCTTTTTGTTCAATATCTTTGCTTTCTACAAAGACGAAGAAGCTTTTGACATGTATTGACCTACCTTCTAAACCTATAAATCCTTGATATTCACGAGCCCCACAATGGGCTTCTTGGGACAGGTTTGGGAGGAGCTGTCCATTCCTTGTTGCTGAAAGTTGGAGGTTTCTTTGATACCATGGCCAACTTTGCTTTTCTCCTCCATTTTCCCCCTCCTTCCCCCAGTAGGTCCAAAGCCTTCCATCATTAATTCAGATGCCTGAGGGTGGATCTCAGGGTTTGACAGTTAACATCTTGCCCTGATTATCAGCTACTGCCAAGGGCTACTTCCACTGGCTTGGCGTGTCATCCCTAAACTCAGCAAAGCACAAGAGCAGAATACCTGATTATTCCACAAAGGCCAAATTCGTTTAATGTTATTTGAGTTCTCCAGGGAAAACCATCCACCTTCCTGCTGACCACAGTTTGGAAGAGTTATTTCTTTAATAAAACATGTTGGAGAATAGATTGCAAGGATATGGCCTATTGGATACGGTAGGCTTCTTCCTAAAACTAGATGGGACGTCTGGAAGTTGTAGCTTCAACGCATCTGGATGGAACCAACCTGGGTCAAGCGGGATCATTGGAATCAATCCAGCGGGGGAAACAAGCAAAGAATTGAACTCAGCTCTTTGCTGGAGCAACAACTCTACTTAAGGAGCTCTCCCAGGTGCTGAATGTGACTTCTGCTCTGAACTTTTTGGATTCCCTGACTGTTGCACTTTTCCAATTCTTCCTCTTCAGATCTTGCCTAGAATCCTAAAGATATTTGGCTCAATCCAAAGAAAATACACAGTGGTGTGTAGCTGACCAACTGTAAGACTCTTTCAGTGCCAACCACAAGTGATTCAGTTTTAAAATGCTACCAAAAATGCTCAAAAAGCAAAAATTATTGACAGCATGGCAGTAGCTGGGCTTTGTATGTATTAATATATAGCATCCAGGTGAACAATTAAACTTTAAATTGTACAGGATGGCCATTGGGGAGAGGAGAAAAATGCTTTTCCCTTAGTTTGCTGACTTGCTGTTTCTGGTCAAGAAGGTAATTTACAGCAACTATTTTTTATTGAATTAATCAATGTACACATTAGTACCATGTCTAAAAACATCTCAGTAGCTACTAACAAATCCCTAATTGCCATCAGTAACAAAATCTTCTGCAGCTCAATCTTCACACATCCTATTGATCCATGTTGTTTTTTTTAGAACAATGGTTTTGAGATAGCCATAGTGACCAGATTCATACATTAAACTAAGCCCAAATCAAACAAACCAGCCATTGGGAATCTCCAGGAAATGTCTTTCATTTCTCCTTAAGCATGCTGGCTTAAATGTTCAGAGGGGGTAAAAAGATCAAACTTTAAAGATCCAGAATTGATTTTAATTCTAATTTGCTTCAGGGTACATCTATCCCAAGGCCAATGGTTCATCTCTAGAACATGCAAGCGATAACAATAAATTGCCATTTTGCTTCTCTTTACAAGCCACAGTTTGAGCAACTCAAAGCCACCCAAGCCATGATTTCAAACTGCCAAGGCTACGAGAGGCCAAAATCATTGCCCATGGCCTCTTCCTGTTTGAGAGAGAATTTGAGTGGAAACACCAAGGACCTGCAACTGAGTTCGGAACATCTTTCCACCGGTGACAATCTCAACGGCATGTCCTTTCTAACCCCTTCACCAAGATCGCCCTGATTTCATTTCACCTTAATGAAGGTGATGGTCTTGCTTCAGTCTACAAGAGTGATTTTCCTTTGTGCTTTTTCTAAGCTGCCTTTTTTCCCCTCAATTTTTGGTCTCTCTGTGGGTGGCTTTATCTTATTTTTTTTTGTGTGTGTGTGTGGACCAAGAATTCTAGAAGATTCCAGCTTTGAAGAGCACTTCTGAAGCAACCCATAGACAGAGACTGCGTGGCAGGGATGCACGCGGACTACAGTTTCCATTGGAAACCACAGTTCAGAACCTTCAAACTGTGGTCAGCATAATAAGGACAGGAGATATCTAAGGCCATCATTATTTTCTTAACACCACTGCTGTTTTTATGGCTTTTGAATCCAGCCAACTGCGGCTTTGCTATGCATCTTGCTAACGCACTGCCTGGGATGTACCGATAATAAACACAACATCAGCAATCATAAGAAAACGGCCTGATGGAGCAGCTTTATCGATTATGTAGCACCACCTACTGACAACATAAACTCCCTACAAAGCAAGGCAAAAGATGGGGTCTTCTTCAAGATCTTGGCTCCTCCTGGTGACTCGGTGGGCATTTCCATAGTTTTTTCTTGGCAACAGTATGGAAGTGGTTTTGCCACTGCCCTGTTCTGGGAAGTGTTTTTGATCTCTAGAGTGTAAGGATTTCCTAGTGATCTTCCACACGAATACTAACCAGGACCAAGATCAGCTAGATGTTGCCACTTAGAGAGACGCCCAATTCCTTTGAGTCCAACTTCATTACACATCTGTGCCGTTTTCTTGGCAGCATTACAGAAGGGGAGTGCTATTGCCTTCTTCCAGGATATTTCTGACTTTCCACAACTACAGCCCTGGTGCATGGCCTCCTCCATCACACTAATAAGATCTCTGGCCCTTCTTAGCGTCTTGAGAGTGGCCAAGGATGGCTAGGTAACAGGACACTTAAAAAGTAAAGGGAAAGTAATGAAAGAGCAGGGATGGGTTGGGAAGAGTCTTGAAACGGATTTCTAGAGCAACCAACTGGCTAGGCTACATTCTAATTCTCCACCTACCATCTTATCCTTGCCAACGTTTAGGACCAGCAGAAGAACCTACTCTTTTCTCTTCCAGATCTCTTCATGATTTTCAATTGCAAGTTGGGTTGGAGCTTTATTATTGTTGGTATTTATTGACTGTCTTGATTCTTGCTGTTTCATTATTGCATGGCAGTGTTCCTCAACCTTAGCAACTTTAAGATGTGTGGACTTCAACTCCCAGAATTCCCCAGCCAGCATTGCTGGCTGGAGTATTCTGGGAGTTGAAGTCCACACATCTTAAAGTTGCTAAGGTTGAAAAACACTGTTGTGTGGGCTGCTATAACTCAGCCATTAGTGGTAGCCTAGAACTGTTTTCAATATATAAGCATTTTTTAATATTTTGTGATTCAAAAACCCAAAACCAGTAGTACATGGGAATGCTCATCTCTTACAAAAACACCCATCTAACCCTTAGTTTCTTCTAGAAGGTGAGCTTCTGAAAACATCTGTTTTCAGAACGCTAGAAAAAGATCCAGAAAAGTCCATATAAAGATAAATATAAATGTTCTCCTGACTATCAAATTTTACCACCGGTAGGGAAAAGACTTTGGCTGTTCCTACTTCTCTTTCAATGAAGAAAACTCTAACAATTCCCAAGCGGGGAAAAAAAATGTCAAAAGTTTTGATGGGGAAGAGGGCTTGGAAGCAGGAAGCCATCCCAAAAGATATTTCAAAAGCATCGTCAGAGAGAAGCTTGAAAACGCCTTCACAAAATGGGCAATTTTTAGAATCCGAACATAAATTGCCAAGCAATTTTTCCCCCTTCACTGGAGGCCCCCAACGCAAGCTTGAAGGGAGAAGGACCCTCAATACACGGATGAACCGAACTTGGAGAAAAGAGAAAAATAATCTGTTTCTTAGCTCTGATTTGGATTCTGCATACAGTATGTCTGTATACGTGAGTGTGTGTTAAAAAAAGAGAGAGAGAAAAGGAAGAGGGTTTTTTTCCTCCCCAGTCTACCATCACACACACACACACACACAATAAAATGAGGAAGGATGACTACACAGCCCTTACAGCTTGTGAAAAATTAAACTCGACGGATTCAAACTGTCCTATTTCCACATCAAAAGAGGAGGCGCGCTGAGATCTTCCCAACTTATCTTCAAACGCCAGCACCCTAGAAAGTTTCATGAAAAAGGAAAGAGAAAAAGAGAGAGAGAGACAGAGAGAGACTTGGAGAAGACACATCCCAAGCTCCCTTAAGTCCCGTGCCCCTTACTGAAGCCGCCGTCTCTCTTCCTTTCTCTTTCTCTCCTTCATCTAATTATACCCTTGTGAGTTTATTAATCAACTTGTAAATTATTTAGCAAGTAGCCACGCGCTGTCTTCAGCTACTACAAACACACGGCATGGGAGGACGGGCTGAGAAAACCAGCAGACGTCCCCAAGGATTTCTTAGCCACGTTCAGGCAGCGTGTGCCAAGCTGCGGTTTTCTTTCGTTTTATTTTTCATAAAATAAAGAAGAAATAAAACCCGAGCTTACGTCTCAGACGGGAAGATTTACCTAGCCTTTCAATTCACAGAGAGGCTCGGTAAGTCGGGTCTTCCCGACCCCTTTATATAAAAAAAAAGCGGTAATAAAATGAAGGAGGGGAAGAAAAAGATTTGCTTTCGTTAAAGACTTTTTAGAGATGGGGGGTGGATGGGGAGGCCAGCCAAAATAGGTGATCCCAAACCTCCATGGTACCCCAAATTGTAGAGACCATGCTAACCCCCTCCCCAAATCAAGTATAATACTGTAAAAGGAAATAAAATATGCCCTTGCATGAAAGGAATCGTCCCCGTTTCATTCTTGTTGCTGTTTGTAGTAAAGTAGAGGTGAGAATCGGAAGATTCCCGGATCCCCATCCTGTTCCTGCTCAATCTCTCCAGCCACCAGGCAAAAGAATCCCATTGGGAGAAATTCAAATATTACTCTTTTTTAAAGGGAGGGCAAGCAGGACATTACTGGAAATGGCTGGTTGCCAGTTTTGAGTGCTCTCGTTTTGATTTTAGGGCCCAAAGCATAAAATTCAAGACAGCCAGAATGATGCTTTTTCTTTCTCTGCCCGTTGCCACCAACAACAACAACAAAGCACAAGGCATTAGGACATATTCTTGCACAAGTTTCCCATCCCAATGAAATCTGTTCTGCTTATCTTTTTGTCCTACAAATTCACCCATCCCTTTAAGCCGTGCGTTGTTTTTCGAGGCTGGTTCGCAAAACCCCAATGCCTAGGTTCACAGATTATCCCAAACAAATGAAGAACCCCATTAGTGCGCTGTGTGAACCAGGATTAAGGCTCCTGTATTACTTTCACCCTTCACATTTCTTCTCTTCAGTGGTACTTTGGAGGCAAAATTCGGCCTCGGTGGGATCAGATCAAAGGAGGAGACAGGGAAAGCCAAAAGGATGAATGGAGTTCAAGAGTTATTTTAATTTGGTTTTGTTGACCCACAAAATACTATTTTGTGGGTCAACTATTTTGTTGACCCACAAAAGACCCACAAGGTGACTAGATTCACCTACTATGGTAAGGTATGGACTAGTGTGTGTCTCTTTGTGTGTGCCTTCAAGTCAGTCTCGACTCTTGGCGACTGCCTGGACAAGTCCCTGCAGTTTTATTGGCAACGTTTTTGGAAGTAGTTTGCCATTGTCTTCTTCTTAGGGCTGAGAGACTGGCCCAAAGTCACCTGGTTGGCTTCAGGCCTAAGGCAGGACTAGAACTCACAATCTCCCAGTTTTTAGCCTGGTGCCTGAAGCACTACACCAAACTGGCTCTCAAGGCATGGTCTCCTTAACCCATAATTTGCTAAGCTGCCTTCACACATTGCCTCAAGACATAAAGCAGGGGATTTTAAGCAAGGAACACAAATCCCCTTGGGTGGGATTCTACAAACAAATCCTTGCTGGAAATATGATGGCCTGGATGCAGCCCTTGGCTTCTCAGAGGGAACACATACATCAGGACTTCTACAGTTTCATCTTGGCTGAGATGCCTTCAAAGGCAACTCCGCCCATTCATCCCTTGCGTTTTTAGGCAGCTGATGTTGCCACCACAACAGCTGAAAAGGCCCTGGCTCCTTCCCTGGGACCTTCCCATTACGAATCAAGGTCAGGGAGAAGACATCTCAGTCAAAGGTCCATAAAGGCTGCAGAGCAATTTAGGGCATGTTGTTAAGACATGGAGGAGCAGTCTTCAACAGCATCCGAAGGTTAATAATCAGAATTAACTCCAGGAAGTACTTTTGCTCAGCTGGAATGCTTTCTCCTAGGACAGGGACAGTTAAACCTCTGAGTTCTTTATCCGCATACCTCAGAGCCTCATCCAATGACAAATGCCCCAAAGCCACAGCTATTTTGAGACAGAAGTACATGAAAGTAGTATTCTTCGCATTAAAATGGGTTTCGTGTAGTTTTTTTTAAAAGGCTAGATTCCCCTCCACACACTAGAAAACAATCAGAAGATTCTGGCCCCACCCAGAGAGGACATGGCTCCACCCACCTAATTTGCATCAGCACAACCCCACCTACTACAGCTCCAAAGAGTAGCCCCACCTCTCCTTTTGGCCATCAGCCCCCTGCAACAGCTAGAAGCCAGACGGGCTAGGACATTATTGTGTAGACTACCAAGTTGAATAACTTTACTTGCCAACCCTGATCATTCTCAGATAATACAGGTAGTCCTCGCTTAACGACTACAATATCGGTTGCTAAGTGAAGTGGTCATTAAGCAAATCCGACCCGATTTTATGACTTTTGCGGTGGTTGTTAAGCGAATCACCATGCGTTAAGCAAACCACATGGTCATTAAGCAAATCACCCAGCTCCCCATTGGCCGGGAAGGTCGGAAATGGCAATCACGTGAATATGGGATGGTGCAACAGTCATAAATGCGAACTGGTTGCCAAGTGCCTGAATTGTGTTCACGTGACCGTGGGGACACTGCGATGGTTGTTAAGTGTGAGGACTGGTCGCAAGTCATTTTTTCCAACACCGTCGTAAGTCCAAACCATCACTAAACAAATGGTTGTTAAGCGAGGACTACCTGTATTTTCTTCCTGCCCATTGCTGGTGCCATTTTGGCTAAATCTCCCCACTTGGAGAATTAAGCTCAGGATTAATAGAGATGTTTACTGATCCTAATATTAATTGGATTAGTCTCATGGGGACATGTCCCCAGGGATGAACACGGCATGGTGATTTTCCTTCCTTTCTTCCTCTCCCGAGAAGCCCGAGGTTATTTTCTTCCACAAATTTGTCACCCTTCTCCCTACCTGGCCATCCATCGTCAATGTATGACTTAATGAGTTCTCCGAGTCGGGTACCGCTGGCTACAGCTTCCTTAAGCATTTGCCCACAGCAAACTGAGAAGAAGGAGAAACAGAAAGAGGCGAGGTTAATTTTTAAAAATGAAGGGGGGAAAAAAAGGAGAGAGAGAGAGAGGGAGGAAGGAAGGAAGGGAAAGGGGAGCCCAAACCGAGAAGATGGAGGGGAGAACAGAATGACAAAAAGCAAAAAAAGAAAAAGCTGGATATCAAAAAGGGTCACTGAATAAAATAAAAGCCATGGGGTTTCAGATGCTTTCTCCATCATGTACCTTTTCCTCCCTCCCTCCCTCCCTCTCTTGGTGTACCAAACAAAAGCAGAAAAGAATACAGAATAAAAAAGAATACATTTGGCAGGGAAGATTTTTTTTCTTTTTCTCTTTTTCATTGTGTAAGGTTGGGAAAGAAAGATACTAATCAAAATAGGGCACAGAAATACATAGTCAGGAGAGAGCTGATGGGCTGCTCACAGGCCATAAACTTATAATTACTGAAGGAACTTGTGGAGAAAGAGACCTGGGATTTGCTGGCTGAAAAGTTGTCCCAAGCACTCCAACTCATGGAGTGTTACTTTAGTTGTCTTCTCCAACCTTTGCCCTGCATATCTCCAGGAAAGACATTTGAACAGTCCACAGTAGGGTGAAATCACCTTTGAACTGAGACTCTGGGGATTTTATGAACCCATCCATATTATTTTCTTGATGGAAGAGATTTGTTATTGTCTTCTTCTAGGATTTTCTTTGAATGATTTCCCAGGCTAGCTTATAACCATGGGAACACTTGGTGGTTCTCCAACCAGGCACGGATATCCAAAGCAGGAGGAAACTAGATCTAACATATGTGGTCATTGCATCAACATGGAAATAATGCTACCTGAATCCTTGTGACAGACATCAAGATGCAAGTCTTATTATTATTATTTATTTGAATTTATGAGTCGCCCAACTCCAATGGACATCACTGCATCCTTTGTGTGATGATGTTCATGATGCAAGAGCCGCAATTTTGACATCATCATGGCTTGTAACAGATGCCTGTGGTTGCCTTTTCAGGCTCAAACAAGCTCAGTTAGATCCTACCACCTGGCTTAAAGGAAACTGTTTTAATCTGCACATCCCATTCCAACTCATGTTCTGACACGCAGTTAAGTTTTCGAAAGCCACACCTCTCTTTAGTTTGGGATGAAATTTTAAAACGTGGGTCCCAGATTTATGTGGAAGTCTGTTCCTTTTAGACTCTAAAGCAGCGTTTCTCAAACCTGGCAACTTTAAGATGTCTGGACTTCAACTCCCAGAATTCCCCAGAGAGCATGCTGGCTGGGGAATTCTGGGAGTTGAAGTCCACACATCTTAAAAATTCTGAGATTGGGAAACACTGCCCTTTCCCAACTTGAGATCCCCCGGATATGTTGGAATTTAAGTCCTGTGTTTTCCCAGGTCACACCTGGGGCGTACACAGGTTGGAGAAAGCCACTGCAGGGTGTTCCCGAGGCTAATTTTATTTATCTAAAAGCCCAACCTTCTACTCCCATTCTGAATGGGATTACCTGGATGTGCCAGGTTATATTGAAGACCAGCAAGTTGAGTGATGGGGCCAAATCTCAGAAGATTAACCACACCTACGATTACAGCTGTCAGCAGGTTAGCAGGCCCAAGCAAAAGTGTCCATAATTATCTTAAGAATCCTAGTTGATTTCTATCCAGATATTTTAGGGATTCCTTCTTTCTACTCTCTGCCTTCTTCCTAAGATCTGGAATGATTGATTGATTGATTGATTAGATTTCCATCCCATCTTTATTTTGTACAACTCCAATCAGTATACCTAAAGCTCCTACCTCCTATTTTCCTATTTGGGTTGGGCTGAGAGGAAGGGACTGGCCCAAAGGATCTTATCCGGTCCTCTCAAGTGTGTGAAGCCCCATTCCCTGCAAGTTTACTTAGAAGAAAATCCTCCTTTGGTGAATGGGGTTTTCTAGCCCGTGAGCACACATAGGTGTTTGCGATCCTTTGCATGCCTGCTCAGGAGGAAGAAAGAGAGGCCAAGATGGAACCCAAGATCTTCTGAACCCAAGATCTTCTGAAGGTGGAAGAGATACTTACTGCTAAGCTACAGCTCTTTTAGAAAAGCCAGACATTGTTTCTATGGATCATGTTGATGCTGATGATCTTTACGTATATCTCAACTTTATTTTGGACAACTGGGAGCAGTGCATATAATGCTCCTGCCTCTTATTTTCCCCACAACAGTCATCCTGTAAGGTGGGTTGGGCTGAGAGAGAGAGAGACTGACCCCAAGTCACCCAGCCAACTTCTCACAATCTCCTAGTTTCTAGTCCAGAACCTTCACCATGATCCCAAACTGGCTCTCAGAATAAAATTCTATATTTATGTGTGCAATAGGAAGACCAAATGGTTGGATCACAGAAAAGCCTTTTTCAATGGCTGTACCCAAGCTGTGGAACTCTCTTCCTCATGAGGCTGGCCCATCCTCATGTTAGTCTTTACCTACAGGAGATGGAAAAAGATCTCTGCATTTTGCCAGGTTTTTGCTTCCTAGGA
Organism: Charina bottae; assembly: GCA_023362775.1. Taxonomy (NCBI): domain Eukaryota; kingdom Metazoa; phylum Chordata; class Lepidosauria; order Squamata; family Charinaidae; genus Charina; species Charina bottae. The sequence goes on along the minus strand of JALMGJ010000032.1, from coordinate 7,221,552 downwards.
TAAATATCAAATCCTGCCTGAGATTGGACTATCACTATCAACGGAGTCTATTCCTGTTTGCATCCTCCTGTTTTAGAGAGCTGATTTGGCCAAAGAGGAATGAAGTTTCAAGAGGTTATATTAAATTGTCGTCAGCTGCCCGGTGTGGTACATATGCATTAGAAAGATTTGCTTAAAACAAGCAAAAAGAATCTGTGGCTTGAATCATGTCAACTGGATTTCTATTTTCTCAGTAGAAACGTTTCACTCCTTATCCAAGGAGCTTCTTCAGTCTGAGTAAAGTTAGTAAGGGAATCCTTAAATATGTTTCTAGGGTGGCTGTGTGTTTCTAGGGTGGCTGTGTGTTCGCAAGCTCAACAGCAGCAGGGTAATCTTAACGATCCTCCTTTAGATGATAAAGGGACTTAGAAATAAACATCTCAAAATAACCATGACCTAGCCCCATGCAAGGTCACACAGCCACCCTAGCAACATATTTAAGGATTCCCTTACTAACTTTGCTCAGACTGAAGAAGCTCCTTGGATAAGGAGCGAAACGTTTCCACTGAGAAAATAGAAATCCAGTTGACATGATTCAAGCCACAGACTGTTCCACCTGGATGACTGAGAACCTTCATCGACACAAGCAAAAAGAATCTCTCGCACAAACACACACGTACCTCTTTCCATTAATTTAGCAGGTATCTTTCCAGATTTTTGCAAAGGAGAGCTATGCGAAGGAGCAAAGATTTATCGTGACTTAAGGGCATACCACAGCAAAGAATTCAGATCATTGAAAATGTCCTCATGGTATATAACACAAGAAACCCTGCCAGTGGCAAAAATATACCAAATGATGACTTTATCTGTTGGTACCCTCTGGGTCCAAGTTAGAAGTTTCTCAATACTTGTTTTCTCTGCTAAGGGGGCACCAGAAGGTTATAAAGGAAAGAATGCCCAAAGGGAAAAAGAAGAATATGTATTGAGAACAAACCGTTGATGAGGTCGTATTTCTGAGCTATTAAGGCTGCCTGCAAACTTTTTCCAGATCCTGGAGGTCCACAGAGAAGAATCCGGGGTGAAAATGGGGCATTGCTTCGAGGTGGAAGTTGGACATGTGACAGAACTATTAAAAAAAGAAAGAAAGAGGCAGAAAGTGTCACCAGCACAACATAAGTGCAAAACTTTTTCACTGTGATTTTTGAACACGTGGACAGATCTTGGCTCTCACGGGGCTAGAGGGAATATCATGTTGAACCCTCCTACAAATCTGGAACTCTTTTTCAGAGTGACATAAACAGAATTACAAATTGTTCTTTCCTTTCTACTGGGTCCCATTTCATAGAGGTCATACAACATGCAAAGCCCTAAACCATGTTAACAGCAGATAATTCTTACACTGATCCAACAGGCAGTGCCTCAACAAATATACCAGGTCCTGATGTCCTGGTTCACACAAGACACCAAGAATAAAGTTGGGTCCCCACAACACACTGAACCACGGACTTCCACCTCAACTGTAGCCTAGTTTAATGAGTTTGGCAGCCCAGAGTTACTGTTCCATAATTAAAAAATAATGGTCCTATGCATATTTATGGAGTATGGAGATCAGCTTGAAGAAGGAACTCAATGGCCGTTCAATAAGCACTAGCTTTGCCCTGGAAGGGAGGAGGAGGTGAGAAAGAAACTCAAGATTTCCCTAAGTTGATTCTCTTAGGTATAAGAGGGAGGGAGAGAATCCTTGTCAGTCTTTCAAGATTCTGTTATTATACCCCTTAAGAATAAAGTAAAGTTCCAGTAGTTCTTCTTCTAGGCACTGGGACCTGCGCAGAATCCTGGCAGGGCAGGTTTGGAGGCAGCCAGGCACAAGGCAGGCACTAGGACCTGTGCGGAATCACAGCAGGTTTGGAGGCAGCAGGGTACAAGGCAGGTACTGGGACCTGTGCGGAATCACAGCTGGTTTGGAGGCAGCAAGGCACAAGGCAGGCACTAGGACCTGCGTGGAATCCTGGCAGGGCAGGTTTGGAGGCAGCAGGGCACAAGGCAGGCACTAGGACGTGTGCGGAATCACAGCAGGTTTGGAGGCAGCCAGGCACAAGGCAGGCACTAGGACCTGTGCGGAATCACAGCAGGTTTGGAGGCAGCAAGGCACAAGGCAGGCACTAGGACCTGCGCGGAATCACAGCAGGTTTGGAGGCAGTCAGGCACAAGGCAGGCACTAGGACCTGCGTGGAATCACAGCAGGTTTGGAGGCAGTCAGGCACAAGGCAGGCACTAGGACCTGTGTGGAATCACAGCAGGTTTGGAGGCAGCCAGGCACAAGGCAGGCACTAGGACCTGTGCGGAATCACAGCAGGTTTGGAGGCAGCAAGGCACAAGGCAGGCACTAGGACCTGTGCGGAATCACAGCAGGTTTGGAGGCAGTCAGGCACAAGGCAGGCACTAGGACCTGCGTGGAATCACAGCAGGTTTGGAGGCAGTCAGGCACAAGGCAGGCACTAGGACCTGTGTGGAATCACAGCAGGTTTGGAGGCAGCAAGGCACAAGGCAGGCACTAGGACCTGGGTGGAAGCCAGGAGGCAGCAGCAGCCACAACACACCCAGACACTGCAGCTGACACACTAATGTGTCCCGACACACAGTTTGGAAAGCTCTGCCCTATCCCTTCTCTCCACTTGCATGAATTATCTCTGTAGGTGTCCCTGGGGCTCTGTTTACACACTGCATCCCTTACTGGTTAAAGAAACTTGCTGATGTTTTCACACTTACAGATCCTCCAAATCCTGATGCCAAGTTGCTCCCAGTTTGTTAGCACAAGTTGATCCCCAAGTAAATATCAGCCAACCAGACCCAGCTTATCTCTCTTCTCCCCAATATCCAAGATACAAACATATCGGGCTAACCAGCCTGCTTACAAATGGCGCTTAATTTGCAGTAAATAACCAAGTTAATTAGGAATAATGATCCCCCAGACTCCACAACTAATTATTCTTTAAAAAAAGAAAGAAAGCATCTAGATGCTTGATGCATCAACTGAAAAAGGGAGGATTTTTTTTTTAATTCCAATTTTCAATTTCTCTCACTGCATTATTAATTAATAATAATTAATATTCAGGCTGCGCACATGTATTTGCAATCCGAGGCATGAATTGTTTATGAATGATGATGTGAACTTTTAAATTTAATTAAGTAATTTAGAGGTAATTAATTTGCAAATTCCAAATATAAACTTCTGGCTTGTTTACTTTAAAAAATAGGGGCCTTGAAATTAGCAAGAGGCCTTTTTCAAAATGAAAAAACACAGAGTGAAGTTATATAAAGAGGCTATCAGCAGCAATGGAGCAATGGAGCAGACTTTAAAGGAGCGATTTCTCCATTTTCCTACTTAAGAGCCTAAACAAAAATAGCAAGCAATGTTCAAAGCTAAATCAACAGACCAAAGCGAATGAGACAATGTTCTTTGCAAGGATACCATAATGTTTTATTCATTATTTATTTATTATTTAAATTTATATATCACCAATCGGGGGACTCTGGGCGGTTTACAACAAAATCAATGTATATATAATGTTCTTCGTATAAATAATGTTCTTGGACTCACAGGACCAGGGTTCGTTGATTAATACCATTCCATTCCAACGCAGTCCTTTAAGGATGATTCATACATGAAGTCTGTAGCTTGAATCATGATTCTGTAGCTTGACATGATTCAAGCTACAGACTGTTCCACCTGGATGACTGAGAACCTTCATCGACATATTCATACATGAAGGTTCCCACAATCTGTTCCTACCTTGCCAGAAGACATCCGCACACGGCTGGTCTGCATTGATTAACTTCATGGATTTCCCAAAGGACTGGAGTATTCCTGGGAAGTTTTGATGATATTCCAGCAACCTCTGCGAGGTCTCTTTTTCAGATACGCCTTCGGGTGCCTTCAAACGACAACGTATGTTCTCATCCGTGGGCCAATCAAAGGTCGTATGATACACCTCTGGGATAAGACCATGCGTTAGTTAGACTTGACTTAAATTCTGAAACAGTACTTAATTCATACACTAAGCTTATTCTCAAAAACATTTGGAAGAGGAGTACAGCTGCAACATCTAAGACATAAGAATGGAGATGTTTCTCCATACTTGTCCTTCTAGAAGAGAGGCAGACACGGTTGTCCCTTGGTGTTCTGGATGATTAATTCCATATTCTCCAGTCGGTGGGTCTAATCATCAGGGACTAGACAAGCTGTGGTGGATAACATCAGGCTGCCTATTCCAGTTCTAGAATCATCATCAGTCTCTCCATCTGCTGCTAGGAAACAGGACGTAGACTTTTGCAGTTGCCCAAACGTCAAGATTTCCATTATCTAAAATGTGTGGTGGGATCAGACCTTGAGCACAGTAGGTGTCCCATACAGTTGGGAAGGTCTATCCTGTTCTGTGATGGAACCATCAAAGAGGAAGAATTGGAATCGCTCTGCAGCAACAGGAACATCTAAAGCAGAGCTTTCCAAACTGTGTGTCGTGACACAAAAGTGTGTCACCACACACAGTCTGGTGTGTCGCCACACAACCCGGAAGCGCTGATCATCAGCACTTCCGGGTTTTCCCGCGGCGACACACCAACGGCGACGCGCAAAAAGCGAAAGCAGCGCTTCCGGGTTTTTGCGCGCTGCCGCAATGGCGGCACTTCTGGGTTTTCCCGCGGCGACACACTAACAGCGGTTGGTGTGTCGCCGCGGGAAAACTTTGGAAAGCCCTGATCTAAAGCTTCCTCCTTGGTGTTCTTCAGCTATTCCATACTTGATCCCCCATAATTCCTAGCTTCCCTGCCCACTCTCAGGTTGGTGTGTATTCCTATACCCAAGACGGAAGAGTGTGTGCAGATTACCAAATCATTGCACTAATTTCTCATGCAAGCAAAATATTGCTTTAGATCTTACAAAGGAAAGTCATGTCAGACATGGAGCGAGAAATGCCAAATTGCAAGAGGGGAACACATGACCACATAGCTAACATAAGACAATAGCAGAGAAAGCAAGAAAATTAAAAGTTTGCTTTTGCTTTATTGATGACAGTGAGGGCTTTGTTAGTTTAAATCATGCCAGAATATGGAAGATGTTAAGGCTTGCAGACATCCCTAAAGATCTGACTATTCTACTGAGGACCCTTTAAGTGAACAAGAATGGAGAAACAGAGCTGTTCAGAATTAGAAGGGATGAAACATGGATGCATAGACTCCGATGCTTGCTCCTTTTATGGTTTTAATTGGTCCTGGTAAAAATATCACCCAGCTGTGGATTTTGAACTATAGCAAAAATTCAAGATCTCGGCCATCTCACGGGCTCCACGGGGCAGATGGGAGGGCAGGGTTATGTGATGGTATCAGAGAAGGGGGCATTGACAAGTAACTGACTGAGGGGTTTCTTTGTTGGGAATTCTGACCCTGAGGGTTATCACACGAGATCCGTGGTCCAATACTTCTGACAGGGAGCCGGCTGAGACATGATTGTTTCCAAGAAAACATTGTGGAGCTTTGCCCCAAAGACCAAAGGTTTTTCTTTCGCCATTGCTGGTCTCCCTTTCCCCATCTTTGCAGAACTGCAACAACATCCACAACGAAGACCACCCGCAACAAGATGTACTGTACCTCCTGTGATTTCATCCACTCTCTTCCCTAGATTCCGCTCGATCAGCACGATGTCGGGAGCGTGGAGCACCACTGGAAAAATAATTGAGGGAAGCATTACTCAGGCAGGCCTGAACATGGTTTTTTCCTATACTTTGGGTGTGTGTGTGTGTGTGTGTGAGTTCTTCTTTCAGATCGAATCACATTGAGATTCTCCTTTGTCTTGTCCTGGGCAGGCTGAAACCTATTTTAAGATTTATTTTGCAACTGTCTGGGGTTTTACTGCTAGAAAAGGGAGGAGTGTTACAGTTACTCCAAAGCTTTTGGGAAAGTAGTAGGAGACAGGCAGGATGAGAATCTCCCCCATTATACTAGCTAGGGACCGCGGTGGCTCAGTGGTTAAGACGCTGAGTCAGAAGCCATTAAGGCTGACAGCTCGGCAGTTCGAAACCCGAGAGCGTGAGCCGCGTGCCGGAGTGAGCTACCGGCAATCAGTAAAAATCAGTCCCAGCTCCTGCCAACCTAGCAGTTCAAAAGCATGCAAATGCGAGTAGATAAATTAGATACCACTCCGGTGGGAAAAATCACAGGGACATGAAAGGAGCCTCCTTGGGCATCCCCCGGGCAATGGTGATGTCACCGGCAAATCCTTTCACTACAGAAGAGCTTTGGTGCTTCTGACACAAACACACACACATTATACTAGCTGGGTGTTATACCTACTCACTCCTTGTCTGGACTCAGAAGCTAAACCCAGTTGGCTTCAGTTAGTATTCGGATAGGAGACGCTAGAATAGCCCAAGGGTGTAAGCCAGGGGTACCCAACCTTTTTGGCACCAGGGAGCGGTCGTGGAAGACTAATTTTTCCACGGACTGGGTGGGGCGGGGTTTGCAGACGGGAGCCAATTGCACAGACTGGGGGGGCAGGGTTTGCAGGCAGGAGCCAATAGTGCGGACCAGGGGGCGGGGTTTGCAGGCAGGAGCCAATAGTGCGGATGGGGGTGGGGTTTACAGGTGGGAACCAATCACACGGACGGGGGCGGGGTTTAAAGGCGGGAGCCGATCGCGTGGACCACCACCGCTTACCTGCTGTGCGGCCCACTTTTTAACAGGCCGCAGCCCACTAGTGGGCCGTGGCCCACAGGTTGGGGACCCCTGGTGTAAGCTACATTGGGAAGTTGAGAAAACATTCTGAAAGAAGGCAGAGCCAAATCTCTTCTATACCATTGCCAAGAAAACGTTGTGGCTTACTCTCCACAGTAGCAGTCAAGCTCCACTTGATGGCATCTTTACTTTGCCTTTTCTCAGGGCTCAACCCTCATTACCAGATAGACTGGGATCCAATCAGGTTTTTGCAATATTAAATCAGTTCGCCTTTAAAGTGAACTTGGAAGTGGTGGCTTGCAAAAACTGAAACCTCCTTGAAACTTCCTCCCTCTGACACCTCGGGAACTGGGTATGAAATAGAAAGCATGAAAAAAAAATCTGATAAGGCGAGTCCATACCGACATGTCTAGGAATGATGCCCATCACTTGCAAGGACCTGGCGAGCTCTCGGGTGTCCGGAAGCCCTTCAAGAATCCAGCCCTGGGGGATAAGATATAGAAAACTAATCTATCACGCTGAAGAGCACCTGCAGGACATGAATGGAGAACAGAACTGAGGACCATGGAGGGTTTCCTGTTTTCAAAAGAGAAAAGGCTGGTGCCTAGCTGAATCCTACAGATGGATAAGCCCAGAGCCAGTGGATGAATCTACTGAAGATGCTCTGTTAATCTGCAGAAGCTCAAAAATTATTTGAGGGGGGAAAAAAACAAGGAAGATGGCCTTCGAAATAGTCCGATAAGGACTTGCAAACATATTCAGACAAGGACTCTGAGTGGCTATCCAGAAGGGAAGGGAATACAGCTAGTCCTCGTTTAGTGACCACAATTGGGACCGGCAAATCGGTCATTAAGCGAAGCGGTAGCTAAGTGAAACTTTACGATTTTACGGCCTTACTTCAGCTTCTCTTTGCTTTACTGACCTGCAAAGGTCATAAATGTGAGGACTGGTCGCAAAGTTACTTTTCATTCACCGTCGTAACTTCGAACAGTCACTAAACGAGGCAGTCGCTAAGCGAGGACTACCTGTAGACCCGTTAGCAGCATGCTGCAACATTTCATTGCAGGTCCTACTCATACGCATAACCCATTCACATAGATGTGTTAGGAATGCCGGAGAGCATCTGGCAATGGACTGTGATGCTCGGTTGCAAGGATGTAGACCCATGGAGCAATGTTTCGCCTGAAGATCACAGCACAGCCATCCTACTTATAACCGAGACATGCCGCTCCAGTTTAAGAGTGTCTGGCTTTGCAGCAATGCAATCGTGGCACTAGAAGAAGAAGAAGAAAAAGAGGTGGTGGGGGGAGTAGAAGGTAGCTTGACAAACAAGTTGCCTGTAATTAAGCCTATTTCAAAGTGCAGGGCTAATGCATTATAAATAAGCCCCTCTAAAACAGATATATGGGTCATCCTCTCCCTCCCCCATCTCACAAAGGTTTTTCCGTTCCGAGAGCCCAGCCAATCCCTAATTAGAATACATTATCCGCCGGCTTGACACTTCAGTGAAACGTCTCGTCCACCGCGAAGGTGCAGCTCTGCTTGGCGCAGGCTTATTCATATTCCGCTGGGTTACCGTTGCCAACCCCCCAGTGGCTCGGTTCTGTTTTATCACACATCAAAAGGGCTATATGCTCAGGGCACTCCCCGCCGCCGCCGCCACCCCCCCCCCCCCGCGCCTGGCTCAGAGCCGGAGGTCTGAAACAGCTGCGAGTAGAATGATATCACAGGAGGACAAGCTCCAAACAGATGTCAGAGATGGGGGGGGGGGGGAGAAAAGGAGGAGGATAAAGGATAAGAGGAAGGGGGGAGAGGGATGGAACAACGCGGTGTGGAAGAAGGCAACCCAAGTTATATATTGATCTTTGTCCCCCACGGGTTGCCATTAAAGGCTAATTAATATGGTCTTCACACACTCAAGACTGGACCGGAGTTTTCTTCCTAGGCAAATAAGCCCAGCTGTTTGGCGGGCCACTCTGCCATGCATAAATGGAATTAAAGATGGGTAAGGCACTTTTCCGTCTCCCTCTTCCTCCTTCATTTGATCCACTTTGAAAGAGGTCGGCGCTGACAGTTCCCAATCCAGCAGGAGGGCAACAGGCTGGGCATCGCGGGGTTGAGTTGGCTGCTTGGGGAAGACGGGAATAAAACTCTCCACTCAGCATCCCGAACCAGAAGGGCTCTTGAGTTAGCTCAGAAACTAATTGTAACTAGTTTAATTAGATTTTTAGTTTCTGAGAAACTAAATTTCTGAAACTGATTTTCAGAAACATGCATTTCCCTTCACCACCACCACCACGTCACATTGCCCCCACCCAATCTTTTGCAGAAACAAAATCTGGGCAATTATCTTAATAGCCTTCATGCTTCTCCTATCCCTCATACTCAAAATTTCAAACATGGGCAGCTAGGAACTTCCTTATATATTTTCTCACATTCCAAAGTATGTCCTGTTTTTCTCATCCAAACCAGAAATATCTAGAGTGACGAGTATCCGTTAAAATCAATTAAATACAGTGAATCGGTTCGGACATTATGTTAGGCCTTGATTTGATGGTGGTTTGTTGAATAAGCCATCATTGGCTAGGTTCACACATTATGGTAAGCCACAAACTGTGGGTTCTATTACATAGAGATACAATAAGTCAAAACTGAACTAAACATAGCTCAACACACTGTGTGAGCCAATGCAATGAATCATGGGAACTGATGAATATTATTAGTCTGAGATCTGTTCACATAACATGCAAAGCTGGTTTGCTTGGTTTTTGGCTTAGCATGTGATCTGAGCCCAGCCATTGTGGCTTATAAATTCATGACATAATGTAGTTTGATATGTGAAGCAGGAAACCAGGGTTACATGACATGGCCTAGAGCAGGGGTCGGCAAACTTTTTATGCCGGGAGCCATTTTGGCATGCTCGTGCACATTTTGAAATGCTCGAGAACCAGGGGGCGGGGTTTGCGGGCGGGGGCCAATCGCGTGGAAGGGGCGGGGGTGAGTTCAGCTGCGGAAGAGCCACACTCAAGGGGCCAAAGAGCCGCATCTGGCTCGCGAGCCGCCATTTCCGACCCTTGGCCTAGAGTAATGTGTGAATCCAGCCACTGACATCAAAGGTTTCAACCCCAGCTTCTCAAAACTAGCTGGGGTTCACTTCTTTTTTTCTGAATGAGGGTGTGGAAGAACAAGTCTCTTGCCTTAGGTGGAGCCATTCCTTTGATCTCTGCATGAGTTCCTGATCTGGACGCTTCTTCTAAGGAAAATTGCCCAGTTCAGTGTTTCAAATACAGATGCAATGGTCCTCAGCCAAATTATGGAGCTGCTAGGAAGCCCGAAATCACGCAGAGACACGGCTGCCTCCCTCTAAGTCCACAGACTTTTCAGCTATATAATATATTCTGCATATATTATAGCCTACTATTTGGAATCAGCTCCCTGGGCAAAAGGTCGGCTTTGAAGTGGCTTCCGGCTATGCAGTTTCCTTGGCCTCCATAAATTCATTTTACTGCCCTGCGAATCCAGCGTCAGCCCGTGAGGGAGGAAGACCGAGTCGATAACCCATAATGCACAAAGATGCCGAAACCCTTGCTCCGCCAGCTGCCAGCTGCAGAACTTAGTGCTAGTGGTTCTTTTGCTCCGAGGGCTGCAAGACACACACACACAAACACACACACACACACGACCACTCACGATTCTAACGGCATTTGTATTAGGGGAACAAGCCCTCCAGGGTCCTGGCAGCCCCATCGATCAATAAAAACGCGCTCCTTGGAGGTTCCAAGTGACAGCTATAAACCCAAGAGTGTCAAAACAATGGCACACAAAATCCAGCATGCCTGCTATAGGTAGGATGAAAGCTGCGCAATTAATGCCGGCCGAATGGCACCACGAGGAGAAATAAAACAAAGAATGAGGGTACTGTAGCCTGGAGGCCCAGTTCACACAATCTATTGACATTTTTCTTCCAGCATAATATACCGACCTGCCTTGCAAGCCACATACTGTAAATCTGGCTCGAGGAGCGAAACCTACAATCTTTGCAAGATTTCCTTCCCCCCTCCGCCCTTTAAGTTACTTTGCTGTAGAGCCACAATGCAGGGGGCGGGGGCGGTTTCCTAACACGGGGCTGCTCCGAGAACAGACTTGCTGCTAATTATGTAGCTAATTCTCGGGATCTGCGAGATTATTTCCCTGGCAGAACGGATCCTGCAAAGTATGTAATACCCCCTAGATTGTCGTGGTTGTTCTGACATTGCTAAGGCCCCCCACGTCGATGTGGCTATATCCCCTCTGTGCGACAGGATGGAGCTTGGCAGGGGTTGAGTTTTGCCTATATCTCTTGTTTCGGTCTCACATGCATTTCCTACCTTCAAATGGCAGAAAACTCAAGGGCCACAAGTCACCCACCCATGCTCTAAGCCATGGTTTAACCTTGGCTTACAGATTCTGTAATGGTACGAGGGAAAGACCTTGGGAGGCTGGGCCCAGAGACGCTGCCAAGGGAATGGTCAGATAAGAGGCAGCACAGCCCACAGCTGGATAGTGGGCGGGGCAATAGGCTCAGAAGAGACCCTCCCTAGTTTCTTGGGCTGTAAAGGAGAAGGGGGGAGAATTGTACTTTCAGACTTGCAAGATTCTGTTAATGTAGCTTTACAATAAAGTAGAATTAGCTCATCTGGTCGTGTTTCCTGTCTGGTCTACCTGGGAAGGCTATCAGATTCGCATCTCATGCTACAGGCCATAATATAGCCTCTCTTGCTTGGGCTTAGCGTGTTGTGCAAACTGAAAACTGCTGGGCTGCAAGTCACGGCTTATTGATCAGCAGAGCATGGCTGCATTGGTGTAGCATGCCTAAGCTGATTAATGAATTAACCCATTTTCAGAGCTCGCATAAAACACCAAAGCTTTGTTCAAGCAGTCGAGTTGAATCTTGAATGTTTGTTTATTCGGTCAATGACCAGCAACTTAAAATTAATAAAAATAACAATTAAAATCAAACTAGTCAATTAAATACAATTATACATAGGTAACTATGGGATAAAACTATAAATTTAGACAATTATAATATAATCTATAAACAGCGGTCCCCAACCTTTCTGGCACCAGGGACCGGTCATGGAAGAAAATTTTTCCATGGAGCGGGGGACGGGGTTGGCAGGCGGGAGCCAATCGCACGCACCGGGGGGCGGGGTTTGCAGGAGGGAGCCCCGCGGCCCACTTCCTAACAGGCCCACAGGTTGGGGACCCCTAATCTATAAAACCTTATTACAATAAAACCTTATTACAGTAATGACATGTTTACTTATCTAAACATTAATAGATCTATCATTTCTTTTCACTCAACTGATAATTCCACAATTCCCTGTGTTAATATTTGTGGGCTCAGTCCTATTCCCTCTCGACCACCTCCCCAGCCCTCCCTTGGCAAGCTATTGGTCATACGTACGCTGCAGAGACAGTCTTCAAGCTTCAGGCGTTCCGCAATCAGTTTGGCCCACAGAACTTCAGGGATCGCCTAAGCAATTGTTAAAAACAGAGAGGGAACAGGTGAGCGAAACAGAATTTGATCCAAACCAAATGCTAACACTTGATTAGAACAGACTCAGAGGGCTGGGTGGTTTAAAATCTGTTGCAAACGTGGGACAAAACCCACAATGGAAACAGCCGACGCTTCCCCGGTTTGATTCCTTAATGTTTTAGAAGCGGCACAATGTTCAGAATGGGGACAGCTCTAGATTAAGAAGCCCTTGCTTAGGGCACCAAGGGAAAGGGGGCACCCAAGATTTTTCCCCTAGCTGTCATGCCCTTAACTCTTTCACTGCTACACTCGACTTGAGTCAGATTTTGTATAATTGTCCTTTTTTCCTCGCTTGCCTTGTTTGACTTCAATCTGCATTGCTTAAAAACAAAAGGTCCCTTTGGCATGGGGAGTGACTAAAGTTTAAAAGTTTGGTCTGAAGGTGTTGTCAGAGATCACACTGGTTTCCATCTCGTGGCATGAGAGTTTTGTTTCCGTCGAGGGACGATGGTTGGGCTGCGCTTAAGCTTCCTCCGTTGGCCTTAATCCAACCGTGAACAGGGGCCACCGTCTTGAGAGAGGGAAAGACTAGAGTCGATTGGGATAATGGAAGGAGGGTGTTGTTATCCCCATAGGTGGGATTTTCTCAATTTTCCAGACCTTTGGGTTTGCTTGTTTTTATTTTCTTAAACCACACCAGGTGGATTTCCAGGCCCATACTCTAGTTTTCGTATGACCCGGCTTCAACGTGACGGGAGAGCTGTGCTCCCGAGTTCCAGCCGTTTTCGTCAGAAGAGACCCATCTACAATAAATCAGATACAACAGGCAGCTGAAAGATTCAGTTGATCAGCCTAAGGCTATCAACAGAGGAAGGCTTCTCCATCAGTTGGGTAAAATAGTCAAGTTTCCTTTGAGCTGAGCTAAATGATGATTTCGTGGGCATGTCCAAGTGGTTTACTTAGCCATAAATGCAGAGTCTCTGCAGGCTCGCCCTCAATCCTTTTTTATTTATTTCTTTGAACCCCTTTATTCTTTCTTTTTTCTTTTAAACTTTTCAAGCTGCTTCCCATTTAAAAAAAATAGCAATCTCAAAGCAGTATACAATGAAATTCAAATGGAAACATTTCCCACAGCCCAAACTCCTGGAAGCCAGGATTCCCCAGATTAGCAGCCGGCAACAGAACCAGCAGTTGGCGGATTGGAGTGACAGGTAACTCTTAGGAACTTTTCTACTCTTTCCCAGCAACGGGGAGCAGGGGCGGCCTTCCTTCAAAGGAGACGGGATGTGAACCATCCAGGATCGAGTGCCGAGAGCGGATTCATGGCAGGCAGGTGAAGGATGGACTAAGTGACCCAATTAGGCCATCTCCTGGGTCCCCAATGACTCAAACCAGGCTCTAAAGCATCTACGGCATTCAGAGAAGCAAAGGGAGAGCAAGAAGGGAAGGGAGCAGCCCGCGTTTCTTGGAAGTCTGAGAGTCCCGCCGGGCGGCGCGTCAAAGCTTCCCGCAGCCTCTCGCAGCTGGAGCGTCGGCAGCTTTGAGGCTGTCACTTTACAAAGGTGCCTCACACTGCTCTCAGAAACAGCCAGTCTCTCACGTCCTTCTTTGATGTGTCATTTCAAGAGACCGTGGGGCGGCCGGGGGTCTGCCCAGCAAAGGCTTGTGAATCCAGTTTAAGCCCCCTCCCCATTCCTCCTCAACTCCTTCAGCTCAACGGAATGGAGTGTTCTCATCCTCTCCGCTTGACCAGCGTCAGCTGATGGGAAAGAACCACCAAGGGGGCTTTTGGAGCCGAGGAGGAACAGCCGGACGGAGCTGCTCTTTCAAAACGAGAAAGTCTCCTCCCAGCTTCTGGCTAGTTCTCTTCAGCGTGGGAGGTGATCTTCCTCTATATTGGGCAGAGGAGAACATTTCAGAAAATCTCTCTGAGGAACCTGTGGGCCTGAAAGAACCTGGCACAGGCGTGAAGGTCCTAAGGAAAGCTTCTGAATGAGGCCTTCAGAATGTCTTTACCAACTGGACATCAGCACCTCGGACAGCACCCGGAGATGAGGCTGAAGTCTGTCCCACCATATGGTTCACAAGGCCAGTCTCTTCTGCTTGTGAAATCTGGGATTTATCTTGGATTCCCAATGGGGATCCAGCCTTAATAATATCGTGTTCAGGAGCAACATGTACATATCTTCTCTCAAAGAAAAGGCCTGAATTTTTCCAACCCCCTTGGCCAAAGTTAAGACCACTAAGGGAGGTTGTCTTCCATGTGAAAGGGTTGATAGGAATCTGTCCCAGGGGGCAACAGTCAGGGCTCTGAACAGAGAGATCTCCCATGGGGGGATTTATTTATTTATTTATTTTCTATCCCTTTATTATTTTTATGAATAACTCAAGGCGGTGAACATACCTAATACTCCTTCCAACAACCACCCTGTGAGGTGAGTTGGGCTGAGAGACAGGGATTGGCCCAAGGTCACCCAGCCAGCTTTCATGCCTAAGGCGGGACTAGAACTCTCAGTCTCCTAGTTTGCCATTGGCTCCTTCCTAGGGCTGAGAGACAGGGACTGGCCCCAGGTCACACAGCCGGCTTTCATGCCTAAGGCGGGACTAGAACTCTCAGTCTCCTGGTTTCTAGCCCATTGCCTTAACCACTAGACCAAACTGGCATATGACCAAAAGCAGAAAGATGTTCTTGCTTTCAAGTTCTATGCAGGAATCAGGATTGGCAAGGAAGAAGACTGGCACCCTTCTCTCACTATCCTCAATACAACAAGGCATCTTGAAGTTGAAATCCAACTAAGTCTTCGGGCATTGAGTTAGAGGTAGATTAAAAAGGTTTGGCCCAGCCTTTCCACACCATAGTATTCCCTTCCCCAGGATGAAAAGTGATGTCTTGCCACCTCCCGCTTTGCTTCTTTCTCCTCAAAGCTGCCCCCTCTCCGCATTTGTTTCAGCAACTTTAGCCCTTCCTCTGCCTCCAACTTGATCTAGGGCAGGGTACAAAATGCTTGCTGAAGGCAGGTGGGTGGGTCTGTTCCCTATGTAGAATTCCAGGAAAGCTGTTGGTACCCCAGAGAAGATGAAGGGGGGGGCAAAAACCTATCCTCCTCTCCAAAAAGAAGAAGAAGAAGAACACCTCAGTATCTCTCCAAAATTTGCTACTGAAGGAGTGAGCTACAGAAATCATTTGGAGGAACCTCGTCTTGCCAACCTAGCAATTTGAAAGCATGCAAATGCAAGTAGATGAATAGGTACCACTTTGGTGGGTAGGTAACAGCGTTCCACGTGCGTCATGCTGGCCACATGACCGTGGAAGCGTCTTCAGACAATGCTGGCTCTTCGGCTAACAAACGGAGATGAGCACCGGCCCCTAGAGTCGGACACGACTGCACAAATGTGCGGGGGGAACCTTTACCTTTACCTTACGTCTGGCCTAGCTATGGGCACGTCGCTCCCAACAGAGGAGACCCAGATATCTTCTTTTCTAGTATGCCTTTACCAATAGAAGTAGAACTTCAGCACCTTGGACAGCACCTGGAGATGAGGCTTAACAGTTCAGAATGGAGTTTGTGGACTTGCCTTCCCGGCTGGCTGGCTCGTTTGAAGGCCCTTGAGTTGGGGGAAACCGCTCTTCACGGATGCCAGCTGAGCACCGTTTCGATTTCATTA
Source organism: Charina bottae (assembly GCA_023362775.1). Taxonomy (NCBI): domain Eukaryota; kingdom Metazoa; phylum Chordata; class Lepidosauria; order Squamata; family Charinaidae; genus Charina; species Charina bottae. Next base: position 7,205,660 of record JALMGJ010000032.1, on the reverse strand, counting down.
GACGTTCCCTACTCTGCCGCCTGATTTTTGCCAGGTCTCTTCGCCTTTCATGTCCTACCCTGTAATAATCAAGGAAACCCTACAGGGCATCCTTGAGAGCGCCACTGATTAGCCTGAAATATGCTAATAATGAGAGTAATTAAACCAAAGGGGATTCCCCCCCCCTGCTCACAAACGTGTGTGTGTGTGTGTGTGTGTGTGTGTGTGTTTGTGCATCCCTCCAAATCAATTGAGGTTTTATTGTGAATGGAATGCAAATCCATCTTGGGCCTCCAGAAAAGTGCTCTGGATTGTTGCTTTTGTTCACGCTGAATAAAAAAGAGGGGAAATATCAGGTTGGGGGCAAGGGGACTGAACTAGCAAGAGATCTGCAGAGCCAGGAAGCCAAAAGGAAAAGTTGGACTAGCAACAACCCAACTTTCCCTCTGCTCTTGGAAACTGAGGTTTGATTGCAGAAGTGAATGAGTTCCCTCGCTCCACCGATTCTACAGGTAAGGCATCCTTCGAAAGTTTTTTTTTTTAAAAAAAGCAGATTGGTGGTACCTTTCCCAGATTAAACACATTTTATTAAAAGATGTGAGCGACAGCTCATGAAAGTTTATGCCTTTTAATAACACTGTGATGCCTTTTAATTAAATGTGTTAGTCTGGAAAGATGCTAACGGACTTCTTATTTTTGACCACCAGAAATCCTCCTGCGACGTCCTCAAAAGTTAGAGACTTACAAAACTTGGTGGGGTAGCCAAGATATTGCCACCCATCACTTGAGAGGGAATTACTCTTATTTGACCACACTAGGGTGGAAACTATTTTCTTTTCTTTTATTATTATTTTATTGACTTGCATGGCCACCCATCTTAGAACCACCACTCTGGACGGCTCACAACAATGGTAGAAAATCAAAGTCGTACAAAAAAATAAAAGCAGAAAACCTTAAAAACAGAAACAAAGGCATCTGGTGCCACAACTGAACTGCCTTGATGGAGCCAACGGCACAGCCTTCCAGCTCCAACATCACCCTCTCCTAGCACTTGGGGGAAGAGGGTTTTTTCTGGTTTTGGGGAAGGTTAAGGGGGGGCGTGGTGGCTCAGCGGGTAAGATGCCAGGCTTGTCGATCGGAAGGTCGCAAGTTTGGAGGTTCGAATCCCTAGCCCCGTGTGACGGAGGGAGCTCCCGCACCAGCCCCAGCTCTTGCCAACCTAGCAATTCGAAACCATGCAAATGCAAGTAGATAAATAGATACCACTTCGGTGGGAAGGTAACAGCGTTCCGCGTGCGTCATGCCGGCCACATGACCGTGGAAGTGTCTTGGGACAACGCTGGCTCTTCGGCTGACAAACGGAGATGAGCACCGGCCCCTAGAGTCGGACACGCCTGCACACATGTGCGGGGGGGGGGGAACCTTTACCTTTTTAAGGGGGGGCTGCCAGGTCTCAAGGGGAAGGGGGTTCCACAAGGTAGGGGCTGCCATGGAAAAGGCACATTTCCTAGGTCCTGCAAGTTGGGCACTTTTAAGGAAAGGGGCCCGGAGCGTCCCTACTCTATCCAATCGAGTGGGACAGGCAGATGCCTTAAGGGCTGTGAAAAGAGAAACAATTTCATTCTACCACGAAAAGAGGCGGAGGACCTATTTTAATTCCACACCGCTCACACACTTCACAGAAAGCAAGCCGGCCCTGGACTTCAGCATCCCTCTTTCCTTTCTAACTTGCTAACTCACCTGCGTAAAATTCTAAAATTCCGGCGCTGCCCACGGATGGCTTGTCAGGATGCAGGGCAATTGCCTCTCTATATCTCCTGAGTTCCAAGAAAGAAAACGCTTCCCTCGGATTCCGACATGACCCCAGGAGTTGGGGAGCATGGAGGCTCCCCTCCCCAGCCCCTTTCCTTACCGTCTTCAAATAACCATACATAGTTAATTAAAATAATTGGGGGGGGAAACCTACATGTGGATCCCTATTGGGGTGGTAAAGCACTAGTGTTTGAGGCTCTCTTTCCCAACAATTACCCCCTTTCAACTTACGGGGTCTTGGCAGGCTGTGAATTCAGAAAGGGAATACCAACCCTGGCCCCCAACAGCAGAGCAATCTCTGCTGATCCTATCCCAGCCCACGAGCCTGTTATCGCGGGCTCAGAAGGGCCCGCTGGAGCCGTCCTTGATGCAAACGAACAGCCGATAATTGGAGCCCTCGTCCTGCGCCTGCCGAAAAAACCCATCAAACGCCACAATTTATTTTTCCCTTGCATGCCGAGCCGGCCTTGTTACTTCCAGCAACATACCTGCTTTCTCTCCTGATACTGTTGCACTTCGCTTGCTAGTGCTGACCACTCGCTGCCTAGCAAATTCTCCTGGGATATCCGGGGGATTATCAATTGTTTGCTCAGCCACATTGCCTGCAGGGAGAAACAAGGTGGGAGACGAGAAAGGGAGGGGGGGGGGGAAATGTGTCTCTCCAAAATATATTTGAAGGGAATATAAACTCCACATTGCCGGAGTCTTTCATTTGCAGGGGCCACTTGGAACGGTTACTGGCAGGAAAAGACACCCACGGTGCTCACACAAAAGCCAAAACAGTGCACCAACAGCTGCTTCAAAAGAGACGAGGAGAAACTACTTTTAAATTTGACACAATGGGAATTTGGGATAGTGACATTTATGGGCTCCGAAAATATATCCTCCGGCTCCGTTCAGAAGCTTTTCCTTCCTGGGATGTTTCAAGCAGAGGCTGGCTAGATATTTATCCGGGATGCTTTAATGCGAATTAGTGCAATGAGAAGAGTGAGGGTCAATGGCCTTTTCCGGTGCTAGAATACTATGTAGCATTAAGCAACTTCCCCCCAACCAAGAGCCCTCCAGCTATTAATCAATAAATAAAAAACCGTGTCATTAATTACCAAAGGTCTGGAGAGATCAACCTTACACTGTGAGATAATATCTGAAATTACAGGTGGCATAAAGCTTATAGTGTTGATCCTGGAAACACAGCCCCTTCCACTGCTTTTAAGTGATCTGTAGGATAGCCAAGAGGATGGTCTTCTTCTCATAATTCAAGGAGGGCGCTTGCTTCCTCCAAATGTGATGAAAAGGGGCTTCGGGAGAGAATTGGGCTTTTTGAAGGGGTGACCATTCGCCGCTAGGTATGGTAACTTTCTCCTGTGCGAGGAGGAGGAGGAGGAGGAGGAGGAGGAGGAGGAGGAGGAGGAGGAGGAGAGATATGGGAAGGGGAAGGACAAGGAATGGGTAGAGGACGAAGAGGAGGAGGAGGAGGAGGAGGAGGAGGAGAAGTATGGGTATGGTAGGAGAAGGAGGAGAGATATGGGTAGAGGAGGAGGAGGAGAGATAGGAGAAGGAGAAGGAGAAGGAGAAGGAGAAGGAGAAGGAGAAGGAGAAGGAGAAGGAGGAGAGATATGGGAAGGGGAAGGATGAGGACAAGGAGAAGGTGAGATATGGGTAGAGGAGGAAGAGAAGGAGGAGGAGAAGGAGGAGGAGAAGTATGGGTATGGTAGGAGAAGGAGGAGAAATATGGGTGGAGGAGGAGGAGGAGGAGGAGGAGGAGGAGGAGGAGGGATATGGGTAGAGGAGGAAGAGGAGGAGGAGTGGGGGGGGAGGGGGAGATACTCACAATTGTAGTTTTCCCAGAGGCTGGAGGGCCAAGCAAAAAGATCCTTGGAGCTATGGATTAAAGAAAAACATGGGATTGTCAAGCTTCATGGTTCTTATGGAGCCGGGTCCTTTCCTAATTACACTGCACATTATGAGAGGCGACCTCCTTCATGTTCAGTTTTGTGCTTCTGAGGAGTGTTTGCCACCTTATTCATACCTCAACATGGAGACCTCCAATTTGGAGGGAGGAGTCGAGGTTCTAAGAAAATGGAATGGTAGAAAGAGAAGGTACTCTACCTTGGAGGCCCTCCAGACGTTCTGGACTTCAACTCCCATGAGGCCTTGCTACTATGGCCAGGGGCAAGGGATTATGGCAGTAGGAGTATTTTTTAGGTGGCCTATTTCTATCTTACCTTTGATGCATTGGTGCTGAAGAGCATTTTTTTTTAATAAGAGCATTCAGCTTCATACACCCAGTCCAAAAGCAGCCAGATAAAGCACGGAAGCCTTTCTGGTCTTCAGCAATAAGCAAAGACTTTATCATATGATGTGTAGGTCTTGCCGGACCCTTGTTTACTTCACTATGGTTTATCCAGCAAGCCACAATGGGCTAGGTTTGCACACCCATGCTCGATCTTGAACAATTTGCCCACCACGATGTCTATGTGCACACAACACCCTGCATGGAAGCCAACCCAACGGGGTGTTGGTTCAATGTAGGATGTGGAGCTTGACACCCGCTCTTCCCACACAGCGCCTTCCTACATCTGACAGCCTGGCAAGAAGAATGTTTGCAGGACGGGAAAGCGAATGAGGGAGTTTATCTTTCCTCTCACGTCTTGTGGTTGTGACTAGCTACCTCCCAGGCAGAGCTAGAAAGAGAAGAACCTGCGCATTTTCAAGGTACTTCTGGAGCAGGCAGGAAAAAACTTTTATCCCGGCCACTAGAGAAAAGCCCGTTATTCTGCATTTTTCCTCAGTTCTTTCTGCCCTTGCTCAACATTCATATCCAATTCTCCCTGATCTTGTTTCCTTTGTGTGTTGGCGTGTGTGGGAGGGTGTTGTCTACAGCCGACCTTTTGGTTCCGAGCACAATTAAAAGCAAGAGGAAGGAAACATCCTGATGTTTCTGTTCCCTTTGTCCTTTGTGCCAATGAATTGATGTTTCCTTGCAGATGGGGGGGGGGGGAATCTTCAGTCTTCTCTCTTGAGCATCCTTGCTAATGTGGGGATTAAAATATGGGAAAAGGTCTGAGACATTGAGGCAGTGGCCCTCCAGCCATCAAGCCAGGATTACAGGAAATGTCTGAATTAAGAAAGAAATGGAATTTAAGCAGGCTTTGGGGAGGGGAGAAATGTTACTAAGGTGGAAACAGGAGTGCCATTTAAAGACAGCAAATTTTTTGGGGGGGGCAGGAAATTCACTTTCTTTTCTCCCCCACGCAGGGCTGGGTTCACGCAATCCAGCTACAATGGAGTTGGGTACTTTGTAGTTGTAGGAATCTAGCCATTGGTTCCCCATGTTGTAGAACCCAAGTAACCTGCTTAAGCCCTAATGTGGCTTGGGGTGTGTCACGAACCGAAGTGCCGCAGCTCTTCCAGAGGGCTTTTACATTAACTAATTAATCCAGCAACATTCAAACTGCTCACTGACATTGTGATACTGTTTTTTAAAATGAATATAGGATTTTTTAAAAAATGGTTTTACTGCTTTCATCCATACGGCTGCTTTGAGGAGGTTTTCTGTTTTCTCCAAACAGTCAAGAGGCAAAAGACTGTGGTGGCCTAAAAATCTAAAATAAAAATAAAATAAAATAATAAAGAGAAAGAGAAAGGTAAAATGAAAATAAATAAAATAAAATAAAACCCTGCTTGTCTGATATTGCCAGATAGCTGAGAGAGATGATGGTGAGCAGTTTTATTCCCTCGAAAGCTTTGCAAGCACTTTCAACGCGAAGCTGGACAACGACAACTTTTAAATCAAGTACGAATCCCCAGATTACAAATTCGTCTGAACAAAGCTCTTTTGACTTGAGAGGTTTAAGGAAATGTTCCTTCGCTTATTGGTTTCGAAAAGCGCAACAGAAAGAGTTCACAATGTCGGGAAAAGAATTCCTTAAAAGAGTACATTAAACTGTTTCACCGCCTAATTTCTTTCAAACTCCAATATGATTAAAACGTACAGCCTTTTCCTCTCCCTTTTTTCTCTCCCCCCTTCTTTTTCTCCTTCTCCTTCTTTTTTTTTAGAATTTTAACACCTTGAAATTCCAGCGTGGTAATGAGGAATTATTTATAAACAGAGTCATCAAAATGTGCTTTGGTGCCAACCCTAATCAACTTCTTCAACCCACTTCAAAGCAAACTAAAAAAAAGAAAAAATTAAAAAGAAGCTTTCTAGCTGCAGATCCTTTTGAGGTTTAAGTAGGAGCATGATTTAAAATTCAGACGAAAACCCCGAGGTACTGAAGCTTTAATACACAGCTTTCTTGGACAAACGTTTGATAAAAAACGAAACGTATCATTATACACACCATCTCACACTTTAATATTGCCCAGGGCTACCATAAATGCTCATTTTGTACTAAATCTGGTTTTCCTTCTGCTTAGGAGCAGGCAGCAGACGTAGTAAATGCATTGATTTACTCATTTGCACGCTGGTAAGAATCTTCCACGGTCCCTAAACATATGCCACGGATGGGGGCGATGCAAAGGTAATTCTTCCAGGGCAGCTACATATGTTCTGCTTAACCCTCCCCAGCTGCAAACACACAATTAATTCAAAACAGCCAGAATTCAAGAAAGAGTTAAACAGACGGTGACCCACCGCTTTCTAACACACCGAAGCATCCCGACGCATCCTGGATCATGGCAGAGAGATGAACTACTATACCTATAGAATGTCTTATTCCAAAAGACTAGTTGTAGAGCAGAATTAAAAAATGTCAGGAATGCTACTTCGTCAAGTGGTCCTTATTTAATAGAGAAGAGGTGCGGTTCAAAAAACCCCTTTTTAAAAATGGTTTAATAGTTTTCTTGTTTTTATTTTATTTATTTTTGTCGTCGTTTTTGTATTGCTTATTCAGTTTTTAACTCTGGAAGCTGCCCAGAGTCGCAGCAGTGAGATGGGCGGCTAGATATATAACTATATATTTAATAAATAGATAATAAATACAGGTAGCCCTTGCTTAATGACTACAATTGAGACCAGAATTTCAGTTGCTAAGCAAAGCGGTCATTAAGCGAATCTGATCCGATTTTATGACCTTTTTGGCGGCTGTCATTAAGTGAATCACTGCGGTTGCTAAGCGAACCACATGGTAGTTAAGCAAATTACATGGTACCCCATTGATTTTGCTTGTCAGAAGCCAGCCGGGAAAGTCAAAAATGGCAATCATGTGACCACAGGATGCTGCAATGGTCATAAATGTGAACTGGTTGCCAAGTGCCCAAATTGTGATCACGTGACCGCGGGGACGCTGCGACGGTTGTAAGTGTGAGCATCAGTTGTAAGTCATTTTTTCCAGCACCGTTGTAAGTCTGATCCATCACTACATGAATGGTCATTAAGTGAGGATTACCTGTAAACTTTCAGCCATCCAACTGATCAGCAGAACTAGAATTTAGTTTCTCCCGAATTTGTGCCATTTCGGAAATTAAGACCCGGCTTCATGAATGCAGTGGTTGGAAAGCACATGCCCGATCAGGATATTTTTAGTATCTCCGAAAAGAAAGCTGTTATGGGAAACAGTAGAAATAACTCACTTTCTACTTTGCTTCTTATTCCTTTCATGGAAGCTGGATAAACCAGGACAGAGTTTGGGTTTGTCCAAATCCTGGCATAACATTATGGGCCAGCAAGAAACTCCAGAGAATTGCTGAACAAAACAATTGCAACTCTGGTTTGTTGTTGGATTATTCAGCAACCCAGAGTTTCTTAAACTGTAATTCTGGTCTACACGAAACAAGCCAAGCTAAATGCAATCCTGGTTTATTCTCTGGTTTGGCAGCCCAGACAGAGGAATAGTGCTTTTATTTTGTGCAAACAGCTTCTTGCTTGTGTATGGAAAGTGAGTCCTATGGGAAGTGTTGGGTGATTAATAATAATTTTTTTCAACTTGTATGCTGACCGACTCTCAATGACTCTGGGCAGCTCACGACAATCAAAGAAATTGCAATAAAATCAATGAAAAATAAAGATAAAATATGGTGAGCACGATAAAGTGCAGGATCTCCCTCTCCCTTGCCGAAGGTCTGGGTGAAGAGCCAGATCTTCATGGTTCTTCTGAACAACAATAGAATGAGGGCCATCTGGATCCTGGTGGGAACCTCTTCCCAGATTCCAGCCAAGTGTGGTTCAACAAACATGGCTTAGTTGATGTATGAACCAAGTCATCCCCAAGGGTTGGGGGATGAGAAGAGGACACCAACGCAACTTCATAAAAATTAATTAGATCAATAAAATTTTCATATTAACCATCAATGGACCTCTCCATTTCCATAAATGTATCTAGCCATCTTTTAAAGCCGTATCTTGCAGGGATCACACTGCATCTTACGGCAACGAACTCCATAAATTAATCATATAGTGTCTGAAGAAATAACGTAGCCTCCCTCCACAAATACAAATTTAATTTTTTAAAAATTCATGGCAAGGAAAAATTCTGCATACATTCCATCAACGGGGATTAGTCCTGCTAAAGCTAGAAGTTGGTTTTCTCAATGATTTCACCCCCTGCTTTCAAATCTTCACCAGCTCTATCCTTGTCAATGAATTTCAATATAAATTATTTTTGCTTTTGTGAAGTATGTGGTGGTGGGGTATCTCCCTGTTCTACAGGATTACTTTAGAATTTATTACTAATGAAAATCACTTCTGACTTCACAACTGGAATAGATACTTTCTTCTTTTCTTTTTTGCCTCCACATCCCTGCTTGAAATCTTCTCTGGGGTGAAAACTGACTTGCAAGCAGAGATCATGAAAATTCATAGCTTTACTGATGACTTTAATAAAGCGAAGGGTTTTTTCCCCCCCTTCTTCCAAAACAGTCAGCACCTCCTCCAAGATCAAGACAAAAAAAATGCTATTAAACCAGACTTAATTCCTCTTTTGCTATACTTCCTTCCTCAGCAGCTCTTAATTTTTATTTGATGTTGATGTGGTTCTGCCTTCACCTATTTAACAAGGATGTTCTAAACCAGTGTTTTTCAAACTCGGCAACTTTAAGAGGTGTGGACTTCAACTCCCAGAATTCCCCAGCCAGCAATTCTGGGAGTTGAAGTCCACGCATCTTAAAGCATGCTGGCTGGGGAATTCTGGAAGTTGAAGTCTACACCTCTTAAAGTTGCCAGGTTTGAAAAATGTTGTTCTATCTAAACCCTCCTTCCGAACCTGGAATCCTACAGATGTTTGGGAATGAGACAACTTCCAAAATCCTCAGGTTACATAATCAATTCTGGAAGATGTAATCATTCGCTCCACTTTGGGAAAGCTGCTCAGAATTTAAGCAGATCACCATACCTCTTCATTAAAAAAAATACAGACTGGATTAATACCTTTTTCAACCACCAGGTTTCCTTAACTTTAGAGGAAGTGGTGTGTTGTAGTTACATTGTGGACCAACAATGTTTACTAGGTGATTTTGGGCTAATCATTCTTTCTCAACCCAACCAACCTGAAAGAGTTGTTGGAAGCAAATTGGACAAAGAAACAGATGGCCAGAAAAAAGGGAAGAAGACAGAGAAAAGAGAGTCTGGACAGATTTGGCAGCATGCATATTTAAATTATTATCGCTATGATAACTTAACAAATTGCACTCCATAGAAGAAACGCCTTTCAGATATTGCTAGCCGCCTGATCACAAGCCAATAGTCACCTCCTTTCACTCACCATCGCAGTTGCTGAATTTTAACTGCCTTATCAAGAAGTCTAGCGGGTTCTCTGGCCGGTGGATCAACAAACCTCCCAGCAAATCCTAGAAATGAATAAATGAACTAAGTAACAAAGCCACAATTAATTAACAAAAGCCCTCCCTTATGAGCCCGTTTTTAGAAACTGGTGCGATGCCACTTAGAAAATCTAGAAAATAAATGATTGATTAATCAATTAAATGTTTACACCATCCGACTCTGGGTGGTTGTTACACCAATTTTGTGATGGGTTTTTCTCCCCCCCCCCCACATTAACTGACACTAACTAATGAAGGTTTAACCTAGAGCAGCATTGCTTAAACCTTTTGCTCTCAGGACCCCTCCCCACTTTTAAAAATCATGGAAGACCCCAAAAGAGCTTTTGTTTGTATGGGTTATATTTATCGATATTGACCATATTAAAAATGAAAACCGACGCATTCGTAGAACCTTTACATATTGAATCACGTGAAAATAACAATAGTAAACCCATTAGATATTACCAGAAGTAACATATTTTTCGTGGGGAAAACCCTGTAACTTTTTTAAGAAGTAAAAAATGATGAGAAGAGTGACATTGCTTTAAATTTTCGCTAGTTATCTTCTTAAATTTTTGCAAGATATTAGGAACTGAGATCAAACCCCAGGTCACCACAGATGTTCCGACAGCTCTGATTCAATAGGATAATGGAACAGTTGCAACAAGAGACTAAGAGGGATAGATTCAATCGTTCGCTCTCAAAATAGCTGTGAGAAACAGAGGGGGCAGAAGTGTGTATGTCTGCTGCCTCAAACGAATGAGTGAATAAATGAACGAATGAAAAAATGAGCCACTGAATCTGTCGCCACTGGAGATCTCTGCTAGGAAGAGGGTAAAACGTGTGAAATAAGAAGTGATTATTAAAAAATAGAAAATAGGGCCACATTACTTAGCTGGTTTTACATTTCCAACTGCCTGCTGTGTATCCTTCCTTCTTGCTACTTTAATTAGCATCAACCCACCAGCTTTTTATTCGGCGTTGATCAGAACATGGCTACAATACTGCATCCAGTTCTGGATGGCGCATTTTAGAACAAACAAACTGGATCGTGTCCAAAGGAGAGCCACCAAGACAATAAGGTATCCAGAAGGGCTACTATCCATGTAGTCCTCACTTAATGGCCATTTGTTTAGTGACGGTTCAGACTTACGACGGTGCTGAAAAAAACGACTTACAACCAGTTCTCACACTTACGACCATTGCAGCATCCTCGTGGTCACGTGATCATGATCCGGGCGCTTGGCAACCGGTTTGCATTTATGACCATCGCAGCATCCTGTGCTCACGTGATCACCATTTTCGACCTTCCCGGCCGGCTTCTAGTAAGCAAAATCAATGGGGAAACGCGTGATTCGTTTAACGACCACGTGGTTTGCTTAATGACCGCCACAAAAAAACGTTGTATAATTGGGTCAGATTCGCTTAGCAACCAAAATTCCGGTCTCAATTGTGGTAGTTAAGCGAGGACTACCTGTAAGTCAGAGATGGTAGGTTTTTCAGGCTGGAAAAAACTGCAGGAAACCTGATGTTTCAAGGATCTGGGGGGCTGTCAAAAGAGAAGTTAGGGAAGATTTGTTCTGAGATGTTTCGAAAGACAGGATATGTCAAAATAGGTTTACAATACAAGGAAGGAGTTTTCAACTGGGCATCAGGAAAAATGTTCTAAGTGTAAGAGCTGTTCAACAATAAAAGAAACTATCTTGGGAGGTGGTGGATCTATAACTGGTAGGTTCACACATTAAACCAGGTCAGACCCCCAACCGATCACATTGTGGCCTAGCATGACAGGTGAATCAGTCATATACCTGCTTTTCGGTTTTTGTTATGTGTCTAGCTATTTTCTTATTTATTGCTCTATTGATGTTTTAACTGCACTGCCTTGGAGAGATGAACGGCAATATAAATCAAATACAATAAATGAATTACCATCAGGGTATGGATAAGCCTCTGGGGGCAATTAAGATTGTAGAGATTTGACAGGGGAGAAAAAAACAACGAAAGTGATTGGCATGCATATGTTCTGGTGTGTGTAGGCTGACCATATTTCCTTGAGACAAAAACGGGACATTGGGATGGCAAAACAGGACGGGGTCTTATGTAATATTCCGTATTCATGAAAAAGACAGGGGTCACTGCCCCCTGGTCCACGCGATTGGGTCCCGCCTGCAAACCCCGCCCCCGGTCCACGCGATTGGCTCCCGCCTGCAAACCCTGCCCTCCTTTGCCGCGCGCTGATAGGCGGGAGAGCTTCCTCTTCCGGGCTGCCTCCAATCGACAGCTCCAGCTCGGATCCTCCTTCCGTGCCATTACAAAACGGGACAAAAGTGAGTTTTGGTGTGTGACATCTGCAGGCAAACAACCAAGCTCAGAGAATGCCAAGAACACAACTGTTCAACCTGGAGCTGCATAGATTTTCTACAATTATGTTCTACAGCTTGGAAACAGATCTCTAATCGGGAGAAAAGTGTGTTCATTTTGGCCAAGAATTAGGGGACAAATTTTTGCCTTTCTCACCATGTACGGCTGCATATATTTGATTTACATGCAATAGCTCTTACTTGCCACAAGAGGCTACGTGGCCTTTCCCAAATCAAGTTAAATTTAGTACAGTTCGCCTGATTTTCTTGTTGGTTGGATTCCACAGCCTGGAGAACAGAGTCACAGAATATTCGTCTGTGTGGCAATCGCTTGGCTAGTGCTAATCTTGCTTTTTGGTTTTTGCAGCTTAGCAATTTGCTAATACCCGTTTGCTTCGCTTAAGGTTCAAGGTGTTGTGCAAATCCAGAAGGGAAAACTGCAAAGTGTGTTGTCTGAACAGTCTCACAGTTTGAAACAAAGCTTGAACGTCCTGTCATCCAACCCATGGGGGTTTGAAGCAGGACAAAAAAAGGTCATCCTGTCAGTCCCCAAAGGAATCTCTGAATGTCCAGCTTTGCAAAAGAAAGCAAAAGAAAGTGGCTCAGTGTTGTGATCCTGTTTCCATAGTTTGACATTGTCTTGAGAAAAATGCTGATGGGGAGATTGTAGCAACAGTACGAGGCTTATAAAAAGAAGTATCCTGATCGGCGTGCAGCCAGTAAAGATAAGTTATGGATAAAAGGTAAAGGTTCCTCCCCACACATTTGTGCAGTCGTGTCCGACTCTAGGGGCCGGTGCTGATCTCCGTTTGTTAGCCGAAGAGCCAGCGTTGTCCGAAGACACTTCCACGGTCATGTAGCCATCATGACACACGCGGAACGCTGTTACCTTCCCACCGAAGTGGTACCTATAAATCTACTTGCATTTGCATGCTTTCGAATTGCTAGGTTGGCAAGAGCTGGGGCGAGTGCGGGAGCTCACTCCGCACGCAGGGCTAGGGATTCGAACCTCTGAACTTGCAATCGACAAGCCTGGCGTCTTACCCGCTGAGCCACCACGCCATCAGCAGCAGTACGAGGCTTATAAAAAAAAAAGTATCGGCACGCGGCCAATATAGATAAGTTATGGATATCTAGTACTTACACCTTATGGAAGGCAGGGCAGAAAGGAGAAATTCAGAGAGGCTGAGGGCATTTCTCCACTGGCAACTCATAGCATCACCCAGCCATTGTTGAGGTGATACAAAGCTTGTCCTCATCGTTGTTATTTTGGTACAATAGCAACACTAAGTATACAAGCAGGGAAACTATCTTGATCAGGAGAGGCTGGAGCTGGAAAAACTGGTTGTTCCAATGGAAACTTCTGCAAGATTTTTTAAGGTGCCTGTGTTGCTTTCAGATTTTAAAGCAGGAGCGAACTCAAGCACCCTCGCAGTTTATTAAATGCAACCATCAAGGAGCTGGATAAGAATGCAGACATCTTAGCCGCACATAAAGCAGTTTCCCACTATTGCAATAATTTTTCCACCCCTCTTCCTCTTATGACTGAGATAATCATATTTATCTCAATCCATTTTCAATCCATCCATTTTCAAAAAAATCAATTTTTATTTTCAATATTGATCAATAAAATCCATTTTCAATAAAATCAACTGGAGAAAGAATTAATTCCCCCGCATTCATCCATGCCTTTAAATTGCATTAAATTTGCAACCCTGCAGAAATCATGCATTTTTTTCCAACTTGGTGTCCCCCGACTTCAAGCCCCATAATCCTCAGCCTGCCTAAGAAAGACGGCCCCCGGACTTCTCCAAACTGGTGCCCACCATATTCCAATGTCCCTCGTCCCCAGCCCGCATGGGTATTGGGAGTCCAGCAAATTTGCAGGAGAAAGATAGAGCAGCGCTTGCACGCTCAGCTAGCGACTGGGAAGCCTCGCCAGGCCTAGAGCATGCTGGGAAATGTAGTTTTCGAGAAAGCCAGCCAGCTCACCGCGGTGGCTGCCGGGAGTTCTCACCCGTTCCCGTTCCTGCCCAGAAGAACTCAATAGTTCTACGCGCCGCGAAGGGAGGCGGCCGTTCTTCGCTAACGAGACAGCGAGGCCTCGCTTCCCCTCACCTGCATCATTTCGAAAAGACGGTGCTTTTCCGCGTAGAGCCCCATCTGCGGAGGGATATAGAGAGGCCTCTTGGTAGCGTCCATGGCGCCCCTAGCAACCGCGCGTCGCTAAGCGGCAACGTAATTGGAAGGAGACGAACGCCGCCGCGGTCCCGAGCCCGCGTTTGCGTCATCAAACAGCGACAGGCCTTCCACGCCGCTTGTTTCTTAGACATAGCCTGGGCTGCGGCAATGGGGGCAGCCGCTAGAGGGCGGCCAAGAGACGGAAAGCGTGTTTGCTCGCAGCTTGGCACGTGGTTGCTTTAGGACTCGCTTTTCCCGTGAATGCGCGACCAAATCCCGGGTTGTGTGAACAGTCTCATTTCAGCTTGCCACGAAGGGGCTCCCCCAGCCTCTATTCCACCTCCCCACGCATTAAAACCTTTTTCACGAACAGGTGGCAGAAGCAACCAACTACATGCCTCGGGGGACCCCCGAGCCAGGCAGGGGGAGCAAGAGAAGGAATGTCCGGAGATGCCCGGGCAGCAAAGAGATGCCTAACCCGCCGACCTTCTGCTTTCCCGCTCGGGCTCCAACAGCAGCAAAAGCCCTATCCTGTTGGCGGATAGACTGCTCCTGTGCTTGGAGGCTCCGCGGAGCTTTTTGAGGGAAGCCGGGTGCCCTTTTCTCGCCTCCCTCGCCCCGGACTTTCCCCAGGTGTAAGGGGGGGGGGGCGTGGCGGCTCACCAGGGCTCCCGCCTCTCCGTTGCCCGGGGCGACGCTTGTAACAATTGCTCTGCTCGCCTTTGGCTTGCAAAGGGGCGGCCGGGAGGGTCGAGGAGCCGCAGGGTCCATCCGGGAGGCCGCGAGCAGCAGCGACTCCATGACATGCAGGAGAATCGGGGGAAAGAATAAAGGTTAGCGAAAAGCGGGCGCTGCAGATAATCGGCCCGGCCGCCCAGCCTACCTGGCAGGGGTCTTAGGGGATGCCGAGCGGCTTAGGAACGCTGGGAGGCGCCCTTTCCGCCGGGCGAAGGGCTCCAGCCCCAGGGCGGATTCCGGGGTTTCCATGCAGACGATCCTGAGTTCCGATCCCGCGAACCACGGCGTGGGTTCACAGGTGCAGGGGAAAAAAGGACGGGGGGGGGGGGGAAACAATCCCAATTTAACCTGTGATGCAATTGCTATATTCTCACCTGTCCTGCTTAAAGGGCTCTGGTACCAGGCAAGCTCAGCCTTTCTCATTCTATTCATGTCGTTAACCCTGGTCCAGCAAACCTGGCTTTGCAGGATGTGGGAAATCACTAGGATAAGATATTTCCCTAACAACCGGATCTCTCGCCCAACAGTTCCTTATTTCAAGCACATCCCTCCACCCAGCCAGCATTTTTAGACCTGAAATTGACCTGGTTTATGGATTGCACAAAGCACCACCACTGCTGGCTTGGTGTAGCCGGCTAAACCATAAACCATGATGCGCCACCTGTTATGACTGAATCCATGCAATGGACCAACGCCGCAAAACAAACCATATTCGGCTACTTCTCCCCATGTAAACCAGACCAATTTCTACAGCAGGAATGGATGGAGAATTGAGGAAGGATGTGGCAGAAGATCTCAGTCCAGGAAAAAAAATAATGAAACAAAAACTTGGAAGAAAGTGATTAAAGGAAGTGTGTGTTTACCCCCAAAGGCAATAGCACCTAATGGGTTGATTTCAGAAGCTAAGATTTAATTTATTTATTTATTTAATTTCTATAACCGCCCATCTCCCCCCATGGGGAACTCTGGGCGGTTCACAATAAATAAGTTAAAATAAGGTCTAAAATCTCAATTATACAATAAAATATATATTGAAAAAACCAGATGGTGATGGAATAATTAAAAGAAGGACAGTTATAAAATTAGGGGATTAGCCACCCCCATGAGGAACTATCCCTTCCTCCTTCCCATGCCAGGCGGCAGAACCAGGTCTTCAGCTCTTTCCTAAAGGTCAGGAGGGAGGAGATCTGCCTCAACTCTGGGGGCAGGATGTTCCATAGAGTGGGCGCTGTCACAGAGAAGGCCCGCCTCCTAGACCCCATCAGATGACACTCTTTAATTGATGGGGTTCGCAGCAGGCCCTCTCTGAATGACCGGGTGGGGCGGGTCGATAACATGGGGATTAGACGGTCCCTCAGGTATTCTGGCCCGATGTCATGTAGGGCTTTAAAGGTGATAACCAAGACCTTGAATTGTACCCGGAAGCAAACTGGCACCCAATGCAGCTCGCGGAGCAACAGTGTTACATGTGCGGATCTTGACGCACCCAAAACTGCCCGCGCGGCCGCATTCTGCACCAGCTGCAGCTTCCGGATAGTCTTCAAGGGTAGCCCCAATAATAGTTATTAGTATTATTAGTTATTTCTTAGTTATTATTTATATTAGTTAGTTATTATTAATAGTTGTTAGATGGATGGGAGACCACCAGGAAATTTCTAGTCAATGAGCAAAACATGCCTGTATCATGTGCTTTGATTTACTTACCCTTAGTATACGTTTGCAATTGGGTTTGCCCCTCAGGAGATTGACTTCGCTATGGTTTGCTGAAATAAGCCACGCAGAACCAAACCCACTCGTGGCTTAAGACCAAGGGCTGGACTAGATGGTCTCCGAGGTGCCTTCCCATGCTTACATTCTATGGGGTAGAAATTCCGTCTCGTCCAAAGAGCGAGTAGGAAGGCTCCATTCTTCGCTGGCCAAATTTTGCACCCCATCTTGTAAACACCAGGGAACGTCCCCCACCCCCAACTGGTGTTCTAGCTAAAAAGTCTGTTAATTAAACAGTAATGGAAAAGGCACCGAGGAAGGGCCAGTCAGTTGGCAACGTCTGTCTAGGAGTTCCTAAAACGGAGCGTCCACTCTTTTTTTGGTGGTGGTGGGGGGGGGGGCTGGGAGCCACCAATAACATTTTGGGAAGAACAAAATGATCAGGTTTTAAACTAATCAGGTCTTGCAAGTTGGGTCGATAGGGCTGTCGCGCTTTTATAGGACCTGGTTAAACGCCTTTTTCCAGAAGTACATCGGGAGTTTTTTCCAGCTTTGTATTAAAACTAATTCCCGCCTTCCAAATTCCCAGGAGGGGGGGAAAATGAACGAAATCAAGGAGAGCCTACGGAACATCGAACAGACGTACAAAATCTTCCAGCAGCAGCAATTCACCTTCATCGCTGCCCTGGAGCATGTTCGAGAGAATGCCCATGATAAAATTAAGCCTGTGTCTAGCATCGGGCAGGTAAGGAGCCCACGTGCCCCCATATTTGGGGCCAAAGCTTGGGATGGTTGTGGGAATTGAGGGGGAGATGGGGAGATGAGCAGGGTCTACCTTAAACCAGGAACAGGTGAAGCCCCACAAGAGGGTTGTCCGAGGGCCGGCTCTACTGTTGGGTGCAGAGACAGGAAGGGCTCGGTGGTGGACACAAGTTGAACTGCTGGATTTTCTCCATGGAGGGGGAAAGACCTTGAGAGACGGGGCCCAGAGACGCTGCCGAGGGAACGGTCAGATAAGAGACAGCTTAGCCCACAGCTGCATAATGGGTGGAGAAAGAGGCTCAGAAGGGACCCTCCCTAGTTTCTTGGGCTGTAAAGGAGATGAGGGGGGGGGAGAATTGTACTTTAATTCTTGCAAGATTCTGCCAGTGTAGCTGCTGGGTTTTCTCCATGGAGGGGGAAAGACCTTGAGAAACAGGGCCCAGAGACGCTGCCGAGGGAACGGTCAGATAAGAGACAGCTTAGCCCACAGCTGCATAATGGGTGGAGAAAGAGGCTCAGAAGGGACCCTCCCTAGTTTCTTGGGCTGTAAAGGAGATGAGGGGGGGGGAGAATTGTACTTTAATTCTTGCAAGATTCTGCCAGTGTAGCTGCTGGGTTTTCTCCATGGAGGGGGAAAGACCTTGAGAGACGGGGCCCAGAGACGCTGCCGAGGGAACGGTCAGATAAGAGACAGCTTAGCCCACAGCTGCATAATGGGTGGAGAAAGAGGCTCAGAAGGGACCCTCCCTAGTTTCTTGGGCTGTAAAGGAGATGAGGGGGGGGGGAGAATTGTACTTTAATTCTTGCAAGATTCTGCCAGTGTAGCTGCTGGGTTTTCTCCATGGAGGGGGAAAGACCTTGAGAAACGGGGCCCAGAGACGCTGCCGAGGGAACGGTCAGATAAGAGACAGCTTAGCCCACAGCTGCATAATGGGTGGAGAAAGAGGCTCAGAAGGGACCCTCCCTAGTTTCTTGGGCTGTAAAGGAGATGAGGGGGGGGGGAGAATTGTACTTTAATTCTTGCAAGATTCTGCCAGTGTAGCTGCTGGGTTTTCTCCATGGAGGGGGAAAGACCTTGAGAGACGGGGCCCAGAGACGCTGCCGAGGGAACGGTCAGATAAGAGACAGCTTAGCCCACAGCTGCATAATGGGTGGAGAAAGAGGCTCAGAAGGGACCCTCCCTAGTTTCTTGGGCTGTAAAGGAGATGAGGGGGGGGAGAATTGTACTTTAATTCTTGCAAGATTCTGCCAGTGTAGCTGCTGGGTTTTCTCCATGGAGGGGGAAAGACCTTGAGAGACGGGGCCCAGAGACGCTGCCGAGGGAACGGTCAGATAAGAGACAGCTTAGCCCACAGCTGCATAATGGGTGGAGAAAGAGGCTCAGAAGGGACCCTCCCTAGTTTCTTGGGCTGTAAAGGAGATGGGGGGGGAGAGAGAATTGTACTTTCATTCTTGCAAGATTCTGTCAGTGTAGCTGCTGGGTTTTCTCCATGGACGGGGGAAGTGTAATGAATGGGAAGAGCCCATTCATTCCAGTTGGATGAACTACAATTCCCAGAATTCCCAAGACAGCATGGCCACCACTGAGAATTCTGGGGTTCCTCCAGCCATGTAGGTTTCAACCCCCAGCTGGCCTTTGACTGTTGCTAAGGGTTCTGGGTCTCGCTGTCCAGACATGGGGAAGGTGGCTGTTTGGGGACAGTTGAACTAGCTACTTGGACTCAGATTGAGCTGGACACCTAGCTGAAGCCTTCTCTAATAAACAAGTGGGAGTTTATGACACGCAAAGCCAGGGATCAGGCGAGGCTCTTGTGGTTCTGTAATGGTATGTGGGAGAGACCTTGAGAGATGGGGTGAAGAGATGCTGCCCGGGGAACAGTCAGATAAGAGAGGGAGGAGCCCCCAGCTGCATAATGGGTGGAGAAAGAGGCTCAGAAGGGACCCTCCCTAGTTTCTCAGGCTGTAAAGGAGAGGGGGGGCAAGCGAGTTGTACTTTCAGACTTGCAAGATTCTGTCCACGTAGCTTTACAATAAAGTAGAATTAGCTCATCTGGTCGTGTTTCCTGTCTGGCCTACCTGGGAAGGCTGACATCAGTCTTGCAAGTCTGAAAGTGCAATTCTCCCAGCATCACCTCACTAGAAAAAGCATTCTAGTAGCCCCTTTCTCTCCCCCCACCCCCTTTCCCCCCAATTGCTAATTTCTACTTAAATATTTTTATACTATGCATTGGACATCTGTGATTATTGCTCGTTTCTGTTCAAGTCGTTATTTTTTTTTACCAGCTTGTCTTTTTCTTCAAAAACCATATTCTAAGTGTCTTAGCTTGCCTTGCTGTCTACTCTGTTTTCTACTGTTCCCCCCCCCCCCCCCATTTTGGGTTTGTTTTGTCCTTTTTTTAAAAAAACTTTAACCTTTTTATAATCGTTTTCATTTCAACCTTGGCTCTAGTGCAAAGTTTCAATCAATCAAACCGTTATTATGGACACGGACCAGCGTAAGTGTAAAGTTTATTTTAGGTACATACATGTATCCCTTCCTCTTTTCTTTGTTTTCGATTTATCATTGTTTGTTTTACCTCATTAATAAAAAATAAAACCAGAGAAAACGACCCAAGAACAAACAAAAAAGGCATGCGACAGCTCGACCCATCTCCTTTCCGTGAATTACTGAAAACTTTCTCCACTCCTCTCTCCTCCAAAACTGAAGCGCAGAGCATGGCAGCATTCCCCCCTCCGCTCCATTTTCCCTCCTCCCCACAATGCATTCCCACGGTGTAACACGGTGGCATTCGAACATGCCTATTAAAAGTAATGGCTCTGTGGCCATGGGGCCATGATGAATGGAGAGGTGTCTGCCAAAGCAGTATGATGGATGGAGGCGGGTGGATTTTTTTTTCCCAGGCAGTAGGGGCTCATGTTAAAAAAATGTCAACTCTTAAGTGAATCAGAATCAGATTCCCTCTCTTTAGGAGGAGGGGGAAAAGGAAAGGGTTTATCAGGCCACCAAACCAAAACTCGGAAGGAAGGAAGGAAGGAAGGAAGGAAGGAAGGAAGGAAGGAAGGAAGGAAGGAAGGAAGGGGGGGGAGGAGGAGGAGGAGGAGGAGGAGGAGGAGGAGGAGGATTTATCAGGCCACCAAACCAAAACTCAAGGAAGGAGAAGGAGAAGGAGGAGATGATGATGATGACGACGAAGAAGAATCAGGCCACCAAACCAAAACGGAAGGAAGGAAGGAAGGAAGGAAGGAAGGAAGGAAGGAAGGGAGGGGAGGAGGAGGAGGAGGAGGAGGAGGAGGAGGAGGAGGAGGAGGAGGAGGATTTATCAGGCCACCAAACCAAAACTCAAGGAAGGAGAAGGAGGAGGAGGAGATGATGATGATGACGACGAAGAAGAATCAGGCCACCAAACCAAAACTCAAGGAAGAAGGAGGAGGAGATGATGACGAAGAAGAATCGGGCCACCAAACCAAAACTCAAGGAAGGAGAAGGAGAAGGAGGAGATGATGATGATGATGATGATGATGACGAAGAAGAAGAAGAATCAGGCCACCAAACCAAAACAGAAGGAGGAGGAGGAGGAGGAGGAGGAGGAAGAGGAGGAGAAGAAGAAGTAGTTGTTTAATTAGGCCACCAAACCAAAACTCAGGAGGAAGAAGAGGAGGAGGAGGAGGAAACAACTTAAGATCTGACCCTTCTCATTTTAATACTAATGGTTTGCAACCCCACTTAGACCTGAAAGAGTCACCTTATAAGGGTTATCTTTGAAGTAATTATTTAAGAAGAAGAAGAAGAAAGAAAGAAAACGCAGGGATGTCTGATTTAGCCAACTTTCTCCAGCTAGGCCTGGGCTGGGCTATCACGCAACCAGTCGTTTTCCAAATGTGGTCTGTGCAGTTCCTTTAGGAAATCTCCCAAACCAAGCATCTTATTTATAAATCTAAGACATCCAGAAAGTGCCAGTTCATTGGATCCCATCTCCAAACTCAAATAGGCTTTCTGGCTTTCTTACAGAGCAAGGATCAAAATGCAACATTTGCATGATCCCCACCATGTCCCCAAACTCCATAAAAATTAACCCACCCACACCCACCCACACCAATTATCTTTAGCAGCCAAACCCTACAAAATCTTGGAACAACTTGATTCACAACAGTTGTTGATTTACAAGAACTCAACAGAACCCGGCCACGTATAAAAACCCCACTGCCTGAAAAATGTCCAGCAAAAGGAAAAAAGCATTGAGGAATATAAATCTCCGGTTGCATCGCTCTGCAATTTAACCTGGCTACTTACAAACCCAGCATCAATATACTGAGCTCGTTTTTTTTATTTTAAACATGACTTTTTTTTAATATGGCTTCACATGCTACTCAAATCCAGCCCATTGGATATCTTTATGATTTAGAATTTTTGACGGCCTCCAGAATAATAAGTAACTGAGTTAAGTGTGTTGTTTGAACAGAGAGATGTGTGTATCTGAAAGGCTGGGCATGTTCAAATTATGTGTGTCTGTGTGTGAAAGGGGGCATTTGGGGGGTGGAGTTGATAATTGGGGCTCATGATAATGATAATTGGAGCTCATTTATTCACATGGGACCATTCACTCCGTTCAAGACGAACCTTGAGGATAAAATTACTGTATTGTGGATCCTCCAATTGGCTCTTTTCAAGGCAAGGGGCAATCTAAATTTGGCAGCTCCGCAAAGTGTCCTCCTTGTAGAAAGTTCAAATATGGGGATTAGAGAGATTACAGAATACTGACTTTAAATGTTCGGGGTTAGGGACCGTAAGCCTGATGCAGAGTTATCCAGTCTCCATCCCATAGCTACTGATCTGGCTTAAACTGAGATCTGGGAAATCTCCAGTTTGACTTTTGCATCTGATGATGATCCAGGGGTAGCTTGGCTTTAGACGTTAACTCTCTCTTGCCCTAAACCTTGCACTTCTGGGGGGCGGGGAGGGAGTCAAAAACATCTCTCTTAATGAAACAGAATGAGTAAAGTACTTATGTTTCTTTACTAAGAACACTACAGGGATGCGTCCATGAATTCCTAGGCGTCTGTTTACTCAAAACAAACAAACAAACAAAAAAGTAGGAAGCATATAAACTAATATGTGCGGTCCGAATATCTAACTTAAGGGATTCTTGGTGATTAAAATGCTTCTCCAAGTAGGGAAATCTTCAGATCAGAGAGCATACTTCCAAGCTTTGTATTATCTGTTTGTCCATTTATCCATCCATCCAGCTCTATATCTATATCTATATCTATCATCCACCCACCCCCATCCCTCCCTCCCTCCCTCCCTCCCTCTATCTATCAGGGGCGTGGTGGCTCAGTGGGTAAGACGCCAGGCTTCTTGATCGGAAGATCGCAAGTTCGGAGGTTCGAATCCCTAGCCCCGCATGACGGAGTGAGCTCCCACACTCCTGCACTCACCCCAGCTCTTGCCAACCTAGCAATTTGAAAGCATGCAAATGCAAGTAGATGAATAGGTACCACTTCGGTGGGATGGTAACAGCATTCCGCGCGCGTCGTGCCGGCCACATGACTGCGGAAGCGTCTTCGGACAACGCTGGCTCTTCGGCTAACAAACGGAGATGAGCACCGGCCCCTAGAGTCGGACACGACTGCACAAATGTGCGGGGGGAACCTTTACCTATCTATCTATCTATCTATCTATCTATCTATCTATCTATCATTCCAGAGCCTTCCAAAGGCTTTCACTGTTCTGTGAAACAACTTTTACCCCAAAGGGAACCCCTTTATATGAATTAAGGCTAAGCTCTGAGCAGCTGGATCCGCAGCCACGCGAAAAAGAGGTGAAAAAGAGGCACCGAGTAATAATCGTACTGGTTGAATTAATCATAAACCCAGGTTTAACAACCAGGGCAATATTCCAAGCCGTTGGACCCAGCCGAGAGGGCAGGTCCAAGTTGCCTTCTTCCACCTTTCTGCGAGGAAGCTAAAACCTCCGAGGGGGACATACCAGCACAGCCCCCTCTTCCAAAGAGACACACAGAGAGACACGTTTTGTTTTGATCTACCAGGAAGAAGAGCTTGAAATCTGGTGGGGCCACTTAAAAGGGAGCTCTCTCTCTTTCTCTCTGTTTTTTTCCTGCTGAGCTGGTCACCCCGGGATCCAATTATGCTCAGCTTTTGTGCAGGGAACCGGCCTTCTGCTAATAGCTGACCGGAGGCCCATCCAGCCACCAACTGAGGATAGCGGCTTGCAGCAGAATGCCGGCCGGTGTCGGATTGGAGTTGGCAACCTCCAGACCCCATTATCTTTCCCCGAAACTTTCTCTGCTCTTAACTTCTTGCTGGGGGTGGGGTGGGGGGGAGAGAGCCGCATAACAGAGACCAAATTCGCTAGGTAATTCCCGCCTTCTCCCCCCCCCCCCCCCCCCCCCGTTTTGCAAGACTAGTTTTTCGCAGCTGGCTCGCCAAAGCGCAGGCTGTAGGGCCAGCCGGAGACAGGCTGCCTTCATTCACTATGCTTAACCTGGTAAATGAATTTACCTTTGGCTCTGGGTCACGAAGTGACGAAGAAGGTGGGGTTTGCACGGCATGTTTAGCAAACACACACACACCAGTTAATAGGAGCAAGTCTAAGCATGCCTTGTGTGGTCTGCCAGATTGTTACTTGACCTCTTTAAGCATATTGTGGACATATAGCCAAAAAGATTTGCTTGTTTTCTACCTTCGGGCTTCTCCCACTTCAGAATTTCAAAATACAGGTAATCCTCATTTAGCGACCGTTCGCAGTTATGACGGTGACGGCAAATTAACTTTGCAACCAGTCCTCGCATTTACGACCTTCGCAGGGCTGTAAAGCAAAGGAAAGCCGAAGTCAGATTGTAAGCACCGTCGCAGTTTCACTTAGCAACTGCTTGGCTTAACGACCAAGTTGCCAGTCCCCATTGTGGTCGCTAAACAAGGACTACCTGTATAATCAAAACATATCAAACAGGAAAAATCAAGCAGGGATTGATTGTGCTGTTCTGACCCAACAGTTTTTTTTTATTTTCTAATTTGTCTTTGAGGGAGATGCTTCAGCTTCCGAAGCAGGATGGCCTTTGCGATTATTTCCCTTCAAATCCACTACTTCCCATCCTTTTAAAATGATTATTATTAATAATTTTTATTGAAGAATTTTATATAGTAATAAAAGCAATACAAATTTAAGAAAAAGAAAAAAATGAAAGTGGTGAATAGATAAAGGAGAGTAAGAGAGAGAGAGAGAGAGAGAGAAAGAGAAAAGGGGGAAAAAGTATAAAGAAGCAGATTCCAATCTTCTTAATAGCAGTTACAAATACATTTATCAATCCTCCCTCTTTAAGGTTACATCCTAATTCCCTTCTTCCCATATTTCACCCTTCCTAATCATCCGATCCATAAATCACCAGTTCCTTAGTTTCCATTTCCAGCAAAAAGTCCACAAGGGGTTTCCGGTCACTAATAAATGTACTTCTTGTCTTTTCCCCTAACCAAACAAGTCAATTTTGCCATCTCTGCAAACTCTGTCATCTTCACCAGCCGTTCCTCCGTTGTGGGTATTTCAGAATCGCTCCATCTTTGCGCGTACAATAGTCTCGCTGCAGTTACCATGCACACAACCAGCCGTCCAGGAGTCTTTTCTAGCTGACCCTGTACTTCCCAACAGGTGCAGACATACATGGAGCACTACTGCAACAATACCACAGACAAGCGCATCCTCCTCATGTTTCTGAACATCTGCTGTGAACTGAACAAGCTTTGCAACAGGCTGGAGTCCCTGCACCCGGGAAACAGCACGACCAACGCGCTCCTGGAGAAGTGCAAGACGTATGTCAGCCAGAGCAACGACCTGAGCGGCCTCCGAGCCAAGTAAGTCCTTGGTCTGACTCTGCCACCCCCAAGCCCAGCCGTGCAGAAAGCTCGTTTCCTTGTAGATTTACTGCATTGATACGGCCGCCCATCTCAAATACATGACTCCGGGCGGCTTAACAATATGAAAAATAGTAAAAAGAGTTAAAAAGAAGAGAAATCACAAAACATCAACCAACAGAACCAGGAAATGGCCTCCGTCACACCCCCAGGGCCCCCAGGCTTGAGCGCCGTTCTTTCCCTGTCTGGTGTAACCTGGTAGGTTGACCCAGACATTGTGGCTTGTAAGCCAGAGTTCCTGGGTCTGTGTTTTGCATTGACCCAGCTGATTGTGGCTTGCGGAGGATTGATTGATTAGGTGCCATCAAGTCATTTTTGACTCCTAGTGACCACATAGATAGAACCTCCTGGAGAAAGAGAAGAAGAGGACGACCAGCAGCAAAGGGGTGGGACTCAGTTACAGTGTTCCCAACCTGGTCCTTCAGGTCTTCCAAGAGTGCCCCCATCACCCCCACTGTAACTGAGTCCCTCCCCCTTGCTGCTGGTCGTCCTCTTCTCCTCTTTCCTTCCACCTTTCCCAGCATCAGAGCCTTCTCCAGAGAGCTGGGTCTTCGCCTAATGTGTCCGAAGTAGGATAAATTGAGCCTGGTCGTTCGTGCCTCGAGTGAGAACTCTGGGTTGATTTGTTCAGTGACCCATCAGTATGTTTTCTTGGCTATCCACGTATTCTCAGGAGTCTTCTCCAACCCCAAAGCTCAAAAGCATCAATACTCTTCCTCTCCTGCTTCTTCAAAGTCCAACTTCCACTTCCACAGAGTGTCCCAGGGAATGGCATGGCTTGTATGATTCTGATCTCTGTAGGTATAGACACATCATAGCATTTGATGTGTCTATAGCAGAGCTTTCCAAACTGTGTGTCGCCACACAACCCGGAAGCGCTGATCATCATCAGCGCTTCCGGGTTTTCCCGCGGCAACACACCAACGGCGGCGCGCAAAAACCCGAAAGCGGCAGCAGCGCTTCCAGGTTTTTGCGCGCTGCCGCAACGGCGGCACTTCCGGGTTTTCCCGCGGCGACACACCAACACCAGTTGGTGTGTCGCCGCGGGAAAACTTTGGAAAGCCCTGGTCTATACCTACAAAGGCTGTGCTACCATGTGCTAGTCTGCAGCGTATTTCTTGACTGCTGGTTCCTTTACTGTTGATGGTTGATCCTAAAAGGCAGAAGCTCTCCACCACTTTGGTAACTTGTGGAAGAACCCTGTGTTCAAGGTGCATGGTGTGCAAACGTTGGATCAGCTGATTGGAAAGTTGTAGTTCACCATTCTTGTCCTTCTCCTTCTCCCCCATTCCCCCTCCTCCTTCTCCCCCATTCCCCCTCCTCCTCCTCCATTCCTTCTCCTTCTCCCCCATTCCTTCTCCTTCTCTCCCCTTCTCCCCCATTCCCCCTCCTCCTCCTCCTCCTCCTCCTCCTCCTCGTGCAACAGATATCCTCACGATGTGGTGAACCATCTCAGCTGTGACGAAGCCCGAAACCATTACGGTGGTGTGGTGAGCCTCATCCCCATCGTCCTGGACTGCATGAAGGAGTGGGTGGGACACACGGAAAAACTCCCACGGAACATGTTGCAGAGCGTGAGTGCCCGCAAAGCGGCCATCAACCAGCAGATAAACTTGCCAACTCGGATCAAAAAGGGCTTCGACCCCTCAGGCCGGCCCACCTTCGTCTCCGAGGCCTGCCAGACCTCGATTAGTTTGACGGATAAGGCTCAGGAGCGGGAGAATAGGCGGGCGGCTAAAATAAAGGAGATGGGTGGCCTTGGGCGAGCCATCCACAAATTCCTCGACGGGCCCTGGAAACCGCCTGGTAAAAATGCTTTTTGAAAAAACAAAACAAAACAAAACAAAAAAATGAGAGTGAGTGGGGCGGGGGGAAGGAAACAGCAGCACCCACACACTTGCATGGCGTCTAGAAATTAAAATAGTCTCCCTGGATTTGCTTCAGCGATGGCCTTTTCTGAGAACGGTGCAGAAAAGAAAGACCATGCTTGGTTGTATCAATCAGCTGTGGCCCTTCCCTTTTTAGCCAGCCCCGGCTGTAGAGAGGTAGGTCAAGACCAGGGGATGACGTCCCAAGCCATGTTGGCTGGTTGTATATCACAACCCTCCTCCAATTTCCATGTGTTTATAAAAAACCCAGGTCAGGAGCCAATGCCACGTTTCATGGGATCCCCGCTTAGCCAACTGGCTTGAATTCCGCTTGAACGGCTGGAGATTTCGTTGGCCAACGGGCCGACGGAGGCTTCTTACTTAGGATGGAGAGTAAGGAAGACCCGTTTCCACACGTTTGTGGGATGGAAAATAGGGTTTCCCCAATCAGTCAAAAAGCCGTTGGGCTTTGCACTCTGATTCGGTTCAGATTTGCAGGTGACATCGTGGGTCCCGTCCAGTCAAACTGTTGACATCGTTGAGTCCAGTCCAGTCAAACTGCTGACGTTACCAGCACGTCCATACCTGGGCAAATTGATGAGGCCAACTGGATCAGGTGATCCAGCCAGATTGTTCGATTCCAAGGGCAACTAGATCGAATCCCGCCTTCCAGCTGAATCCGCCCCCACCCACCCACCCCGGTCAAAACCATGCGCAGCCCTAGAGCAAATCCCCCTTGTAAGTCCCCACTGGTTTTCCAAAACTGATCCTAGAGTTGGAGCACTACAATCAGGACTTTGGTGGTCAGGGAGGGGCAGAAACTCCAAAAAAGAGATTTTTAAAAAAAAATTTTAAAAAGCAAGCTCATAACCAGACAGGGCCACGTGCATTTTGAAGCCAAACCTGCACTTTTGGAAAACTCCATTCTCTCATACCTGAACGTCTTATCGCAGGGGCAAAAAACTGTTAAAAACAAAAAACGGAGCGTGCAATATTCAATCTCGTCAGCCCAACTCTGCTCTTTTGGTCTGATTGTGTGTCTTTTTCTCCCCCCCTTCTCACAGGCTTCTTAACTTCTGCCTTTTTTTGCCTCCAACCAGAAGACGCTTCTGAATAAAGCCATTTCCCTCGCATGTAACGCTCTTTGCTAGAATGTTCACCAGACAGTCCGTGGCTGTGGTCCCAGTAGATAGGCCACTGAAGGAACCCCACGTTTTGCATTCGCGTGAGATGCTGAACCATCAACTAACCACGTGGGTGGGTTTGCTTGAATAATTCATGGTTCAGTTGACTGAGGGCCGGAGGACCAAGAGCAGGGATAGATTAGAACACTGTTTCTCAACCTTGGCAACTTGAAGATGGGTGGACTTCAACTCCCAGAATTCTTTAAGTTGCCAAGGTTGAGAAATACCGGATGACAAGCATCATTGGGAGCGTTGTGGAGAAATCCAGACCTTTCTTACAGTGGAGTCTCTCCTTTGCAAACACGGTGCCCAAAATGCCATTCCTGGCCTTCTCTGGAGGAGAGAAAGCGTGGCAGGTTGGAGTCTTCCATCGGCTCCCTGCTGCTTCCCTTATAGCTCGGATCACAATACATTTTTCCCGCTTAGTAGTTTTCTTTTCAAATTCACCAGCTTGGCTGCCTTGGGTAGAAAAGGAAGTTGGAGGCACGATGATGCTCGCTTCCAAATCTGAATCTGCCAGGGCCACATTGAGGCATATTTTTAACAACATATATCCAACCCATTGGGAAGGATATTGTTGGCACTTTTTGGGGGTGGGAGAAACTCAAAGCTGTTCCCCATCTTCTGTGGAAAAATCTGGAGGGTCATCATTAGGTTGAGAACTAACAGAGCTATTCAACGGTGGGACCAATGTCTCTGCAGGTGGAGTCACCTTTACAAGAGCTGTATTAACAGAGGTTGGGTGGTTATCCGTCAGGGATGCTGGCTGGGGAATTCTGGGCGTTGAAGTCCACCCATCTTAAAGTTGCCAAGGTTGAGAAACGCTGCTGTAGGCACTGGGCAAGGATTTAGACTAGATCATCTTCCAAGATCCCTTTCAACCCCAGCATGTTATAATCCTGAGATGAAGTACCCAAGGTCAGATGTTCCCCAACAGCAGTGGACCGTTTTGTGCAGAATTGCAGCCCCCCAAAGATCTTGGAATTCGTGGTTTGCAGAAGCTGAAGCTTTTTGGATCGTCTTCTTTCTGATATTGTATCCGTTTTAAAGATCCCCCTTTAAAAAAGCAGCTTTCCCCTTTCTACCGACACCTTAGTAATCGAGAGTAAGCCAGAACGCACCAAGGGTAGCTGTGTTTCTTCCCTACGCTCTCGAAATAAATGAATAATTGAGCCCTTTCAACCAACGCCCTCAGCTCCTATGGCATAAAATGTTTATTATTTATGGGGGGTGTTTATAGAACTACCAAGCTAGTCTGCTTAGCACAAGAAAGCAGGGATGGTAATTTATTTTTCTCTTTTTCTATCTTGCTGGCTTCGTGTCTCCTACATATTAAATCAGTTTGATCCAGGTGTGGAAGCATCTTTGAATATTAAACTAGCGCTGAGCCTTTATTTAAAAAAAAAAAGGGGGGGGTTAAGTGTCAGATTTCTTCAGTATCCTATAAACAGCTCCTCCACTCTTAATGCAAAAAGTCCAGATATTAAATGGGATCTTTTACCACCCTGGTTTATGGTTTAAACCATAGATGGTTGGCATCAATTTTAATTCCTCTAAAGGCTGATCTTAAGGAGACTGTTCCACGTTCTTTGCACAGCATAATGGAATCTGCATTTGCTTTCAAAATATTGCTTTCATACAATACCCTCCCCCCAAAAATTTCAGGGTTCATGTTCTAAAAATCCAGCAGCCTCAAGAAAAAACGAATTGGGTGCTGGCATTAGGGAAAAGTTTTCTGAAGATGCTTTAGAACAGAGGGTTTCAAAAAATTTTCAGGCCACAGAACCTTTTAAGTTAAAAAGGTAAATCCCGGAGCCCTTGATCAAGAGGCCAACCTCTAGTGATAGAAAATTGGCTGTGTTCAAGCGAACCTGTTTAAATCTCTCGTAGAACCCCAGCGTTCTGTAGAGCCCGGTTTGAAAAACCCCGATTTAGCACTCCATTCCTGTGTTACGAGTCAGGTTCAATACTGTTAACAGCCAGCATGCAATTTGAGAACCTAGAAACGAGCAAGCAGCAAAAAATATATATAAAGGAGGAAGAAAAATCCCTTCTGGACACCAGCAACAAAATTAAATTTCTCTAGATCAATCATGGAGCTGGCTTTAAAAACTCTGGGCAGAGGCCCCCAGGAAATTCAGGAGCAAGAGAAAAATAATTCTATTTCCATCCAGTAAAACCACAGGCCTGCTGAGATTTTCGTTTTGGGTTCTAAAGGTTTTGTGATGGATCTTGTGAATGTGCCCCGAGCCTCATTTCGTACCCAAGTGTGTCCTATTAATTTTGACGCCTTTTTGCAGTCTTTCCAGTTGATAAGTCTGGAACAGAAATTATTATCCTCTCCCACAAATGTCTTTCCCAACCCTGCAGTTACCAATCCAGTTTAGTTTTTCCAAAATGGTTGGAAAAACTAAATTTGTGTAAATGGTTATTTACACAAGCCAACGAAAATGACTTCCAACTAGTAGGATTCGATCTGCACAAAAAAACAACCACCCTAAGATGAATGAAAAACAATATGTTTCTTTATTTGTTCACAGTTAAACACAAGCAACCGCCTTGATGTATTAGAACATTCTAGTAAAGACAGCAAAACACCCTCCGTTTGGTTTTGCTTGTGAAATTTCTTGTTTAGTTTCGATTGTACCATTTTGTAGCATCATCTTTGTGGCATTTCCCCCCCTCCTTTTAAAAAAAAAAGTCAATTACTTTTTTTTAATCATGCTTACAGAGAGCAAGGCAGGAAACGTTAACCCTTTGACAGCTTGGTTTCTCATTTTAGATTTAACTAAAAGCAGTCAGTTTTTCTTTAAAAAGAGAAAGGATTATTTCCAGCTTCACTATTGAAAACTTTCTCCCAACAAATGGCGAAACGGAAACGGAAACAAGAAGTTCGTTATGTACGCTACATCCATGATTCAGAGAGTTGCTTGATAAGGGCAATAGATCTGTTCCTCCATCATTTCTGTGGTCCGCCGGGAAAACGGGGCAGGGTAATCTCACTAATTCATTGCCAAGGTCACTCGTATCCTTTCCAAGAGCGGACAAAGGACCAGTTCTAACCCCAGGGAAAGATGGATATTTTGACCACCGAAAACAAAGAGGTCCTTTCATAAGTATAGGACAGTCCGCACAGAAAAAGCAAAAAGGGCCCAATCTTCATTCCTGATAGAGACTTGTGAAGTATTTCCGGACTACGCCAAATCATCTGGACTGCTGAAACAGGAAATGAGGTTGGCTCCTCTTTGGGTGGGAAGACGCCAAAGGGACCGGGGAGCAAAATTCGGCCTCCGCCAGTGACATTGGTGGGACCTCCAATCCGTCTATGCACCGGAATGAGAGGGTGGGGCGGACTGGACCCCTGTACAGGTGGCTATTCCGGTTAGAACGCCCCTGTACAATAAAGGCTCGAATCAAGGGGTTGGAAATTTCTGATCTTGAACTGCCAATGTCGGCATCAGCTTTACAAACAGAGAACTGCAGCTCCACTGCATGGGGGGGACCAATTTTAGCCAATTTCAGGAGTAGAATGGGGGAGAAATGAGCCTCTAGTGTGCTTGTTAAATTTCAACCATAGAGACAACAGCATTTCCTACAGCAACTTCCATTTAACCCTCCGAGATCGTACAGCCTGACCTGGGACGCCACAGCCCTCCTCAGCTGCATGCCTTCAGCCCATCCGCAAAAGAGCTCGGAAAGGCCGGCACAGGCAGCTGGCAACTATTTCGTCTTTCCTGACACGCCACCGCCCTCGGAGGGTCGAAGAGGAGAGATTTTTTTTTAAGGGTTTGTTTTAGAAATGTACAAAGGACCACTGGAGGAAAAGTATAAAAGGTGGCAATCTTGGGCACGGGGTATCTTAGCAGCTTTCTCGGATTAGAAAGGCGCCCAAGGGCTGACTTTGTCACAAAAGAACCCAAGGGCAGAAAACATTTGAAGGGGCAGAGAGGATGCCCTGCGTGGTTTTAAGAATGATGCACCCCCTTGACAGCAGGCAAGCTCTCAGCCACGTCCACTCAAAGTTTCCACCACGGGAGAGACTTTTAAGTATCCAACCGCAAAATGGCCACTTTGGTATCAAAAAACACTACGCTGGGGTGCCAGGTGCCTCAAGATTTTCTGAATGGAGGGGGGAAACTGTCACAGACCCAACCCACATGCATCTTCTACTGGGTTACCAAAGAAACCAGAGATTGGATTAAAAAAGAAAGGATAAACCTCATTTTCTGTTCAGATGGAACACAAAACTGGCAAAGGGGATTCTTCCCGGAGGGGAGCCGGGGGGGGGGGATGGACCGGGGGGGGGAGAGAATTCACTTTCCCATGGTTTTCGCCAGAAATCTCTACGTGCTTCGTTATAAAAGCCCTGGCCAAGCTCAAGGCTCTTTTCCTTTCCACTTACAAGGGATGCAGAAGCTCAAGTCAGGTCAGTATCAGCTTATCAGACTAGGGAAAAACAGCTAAAGGGAAGAGGTGTGAAGAGAAATAGTGTTTCGAGAACATCTGGGGACTCTGCAGGACACCTTCCAAAACTTCTCAGAGGACCAGCTGCAAAAAATCTGTCCATGCGCAGAAACGTGGAGGGCAAGGGGGATAAACCACTTTTTTTTTTTGCTTTTTTTAAAGGAAGGAGAAGGCGGCAGATCGGAATCCTAAGGGGTACGATTCAAACCACGTCGTCATCAGAGCAAAGTCCAGCCTACTCACGATGAGCAGGGTTGAGGGAAGGCGCCGGGAGAGTTGAAAGCAGGGGTTGAAAATTACGACCGGACCCTTTAAAATCTTGCTTTGGATGAGAACCGCCACCCAAGTCACCTGCGGGGGGGGGGGGGGCAAGGGGGCTGCCAACCCTGAATGAGGACTGGTGAGGCACAGTTCTTCGGCTAAGCACACCCCCGGTTCGCTTGGAGAGGCCTGCTAACCTCCTATTGCACAGAAGTTCATCGGATGAGGCCTCTCGAGAGAGGCAAAAGGGAAACCCCCAGCCATCACAACCCCGGTTCAAGGAAAAAGTATGGGGGGGGGGAGAGGTGTCAAAGACGGCAAAGGGGAAGGGACAACAGTGTTCTTTGGCCCTTCCAGACTCAATACCCATCTTGCATTTGCTCGGCCAAGTCCACCCGCCCCAAACAAAACAAACCGGCCCGGCTTCCGCGGCCCGAGCCGACGGGCCTCGAACGAAACGTGAAAGCTTTTAGTTAAAACACATGCATGCCGATCCTCTCCCTGTCCTATGCTGAGATTATGAAAAGTAACACTGATTTCCCCGCGCTCCCGGCTTAGCTATGACCGTGATGCGATTCGTTGTAGTCCATTATGTGAAGCGAGTCAACGCTGCTTTCCTGATTCTGGGGAGGGGGAGCGGGCTCCACGGGACGCGACGGCGGCCCCCCGGCCTCCAGGCCGGGCCGTTTGCACAATTCAGTCTTTAGCGTGTCGCAGAGGCTGTTGATGGCCACCCCGTCTTCGTCGCACTGGCTTTCGCTCTTGTTGCGGAACAGTTCGCGGGCTTTCATGCCCAGGAAGCTCTCCGAGCTCGGGAAGGAGCCCACGGTCAGCCGGCTGCGGCCGGAAGAAGGCTCCTGTCGTGCCGAGGCTTCCCAGCAGCTGTTGAACTGTCCGGCTCTTTCGCCGAGGGTCTTTTCCGGGCTGGACCCGCTGCTGCTGCTGCTGCCGCCGCTGCGACCCTGGGCGCCAGACGGGTTGGCCTCCCCGTTCCTGCCCAGCATTTCTTCGCCGCCTCTGGCAACAGAGAGAGCAGCACCTTCACTTGCCCCCGAGAGCCTGTTGGGAAGGACAGGCAATATGAGAGCAGGCAGAGGAATGGCCAGACCCCGAGTGAAGCTGCTTGCTTGATGCCCGGAAAACAGGCAGGACCCTTCGTCCCCATTTTCGGACATCTCAAGGAGAAAATTAATTTAATCCCCTACCCACAGGCACAGTAAGACCACCACAGGGTTACCCCAGCCCCCGAATTTAAGATAATCCCCTCCAAAAAAAAAAAAAAAAACACACAAAGATTTGGCAGAAAAACATGTATGGCTCTGTTAGAATCTTCCCAGGTCCTATTTATATTTATCTGAAAGGAAAGGGGGTGTTTTTTAGTGAACTATTTTATATTTTAGTGAATTATTTCACTAAAAGGCACCCCTTGCCTTTCAAAGAAATATACTGAACTTCTTGCTTTAGAACAGCCTTTCTCAGCCTTCTGACCCTGGAGGAACCCTTGAAATAGCTTTCAGGCCTGGGGGAACCCCTGCACAATCAGGCTCAAATAGAGGCCAGACGTTACAAAATTACAAAATTATCTATTCGTTTCATGGGTAGGCCTGTCTATATGTGCTAACAGTGTTCTCAAACTAAAAATAAAGAATAAACTTACCTCTTTCATGTGAAGTTGCCCAAATTTGAAATAATTTTTTAAATTAAGTGTGATCTCCCAGGGAACCCCTAGGGACCTCCCGCGGAACCCGAGGGTGCCACGGAACCCTGGTTGAGGAACCCTGCTTTAGAAGGAGGACAGAAGTAGAGCCCTTTTCAAAACAGAATTCAACAAGCCTTGCCGGGCAAATTCGACGTATCACGTCGTGGCTTCCTCTAGAAATGGGGACGTTTTGGGCTTGTTTTGACCGTAAGAAGCCAGGAAGTGATGCATTTACCTTTCTTCAGCCATTTCCGCCGTTTCCATTTTGTCCTCCTGTTTCTTCTGCAACGGGTCTTTATCCAGGCGACTGTACAAGCGCAAGATCTCCAACTCAAAAGCCTGCGTGATCCGTTTCTGCACTTTGTACTGGTTCTCGGCAGCTTGGAGCTGGCCCCTGAAATTGGCAAGAACCCAGCGTTGGCGGGGATTCCTTCCCTGCATTTTCCCAGGATGCAAGAGTGCCGTTTGGGGGTGGGACGTCTCCCTCCAAGCTAGGTTCAAAGCCTACGAGCTAAAACCACCTAAAACAGCCCAAAATCATCCCACGATTTGCAGAAAGACCAGCGCTGCACTCAGCCCAAGCCGCTCAGAATAAAAGGAGGCGCGTTTTGTGCAAGGGGAGATGGGACTTTGGCTGTACGCACACCTAAAGGATTCCAGATAATTAAGCTATAGATTAGTTTTTGCTCCCCCCACCCCCGTTGGTTTCCTAAACATTTGGTTTTTCTAAAGGAAAGTTACCACAGCTCCACCTAATAAAGCTTCTGGGTCTTCACACAAAGAAAGAACTTTTTTTAAAAAAATGCTTCCACCCCTTCCTACCTTCCCCCCGATACCCCTCCTAAACTTCCTAGGTTGGCTTAGAGATCCTACAGGGCAAGGCAAAGGAGACATCAAGGCAACCTGGCTTGAACTTTCACGTCCTCCAAATATTTCTTCTGCTCCAGTAAGAGGTGATCCCTTTTGGTGAGCTGACATTCCAGTTCGGCAATTCGGCTCTGAGAGGCTTCCGCCCGCTGGCTCTGCAGCAGGAGGCAAGATGTGGCTCTCTCCAGCTCTTTTCGGAAGGCCGTCTGCATGATCTCCACTTCCTGGAGGGGGGGAGAAGGAGAAGAAAAAGGATGGAGAAGGAAAGGGTAAAGAAAGGAGAAGAGGAGGAGGAAAGGGTAAAGAAAGAGGAGGAGGAGGAGGAGGATGGAGAAGGAAAGGGTAAAGAAAGAAGAGGAGGAGAAGGAAAGGGTAAAGAAAGAGGAGGAGGAGGAGGAGGATGGAGAAGGAAAGGGTAAAGAAAGAAGAGGAGGAGGAGGATGGAGAAGGAAAGGGTAAAGAAAGAAGAGGAGGAGGAGGATGGAGAAGGAAAGGGTAAAGAAAGAAGAGGAGGAGAAGGAAAGGGTAAAGAAAGAAGAGGAGGAGGAGAAGACTCAGCATCTGAGGAACCTCCCCAGGGACGACAAATAGCAGCTGGGTTCACAGAGCATGCTAACCGTGGCTCGCTGAAGAAACTGTGAACGGCTGAATTTTACACCACGTGCACAAGGAAAAACAAACCAGCCGCGTTGCAGCTCGGCCCGAAGCGTGGATCGGGTCAACGGCCGTTACCTTTGTGGTGTCGGCATGCTTGTTCTGAAGCTGCTCCAAGTAGAGCTCGTTCACCTCCCCCAGCACCAGCAGTTGCCTGTTCAAGAACTCCATCTGCTGCTGGACCGACTCGCTGTTAGAAAGCTGGAAGAGAAAATATTCAAGGCACCTCTTAAAAGAGATTCACCGGCATCACTTATACCCTGAAGTTGCCCGCCCTTATAGGGATACAAAAGCAGAAGCCTCATGCTCGAAACTACCTTCATCTTTTGCAGAAAACACCAACGGAGAGGCGAAGCCGAACGCACGGGCCGTTTGTCAGCTTCCAACAAGTGCGTTTCTCTCAGTGTCGGGGGCCTAATGATCTTTCTTTCTACAATAGCAACGCATTGCTAATGCGTTCGTGGCCCTAAGCAGGGAGGTGCCCCCCCAGAACGGAGTCAATGCATCCTCCTTCCACTTATATTCTGAATTTTGGCGCATTGGTTGGAAGACGTGTGATCAGTACCAAGTTCTGGCTGCCTTTTCCCCTTTCAGATTTCCAAGGAAGAGCAGCACATAGGTGAGCGTAAGGTCGAAACGCCAAAACGAGTCTCACGCTAACCTCGCTTTGGGCAGTCAAATGAAGAAAAATGATGCTCTAGTGAACTTTGGCAGCAACGCTGCCAAATGAAAGAAAATAAACTCTCGTAATGTTTTTTAATCAAGATCTGCCCAGACATACTGTATCTTGGAGCCTGATTAGTTTAGCTAATTAATCAGTGTGGTCCATCCATTTCCACAAATCTATTTTCTGCACCAGGTTCGTGTGCTTTGGCGGCCAGATTGTGTCTAAAACACCACAAACCACTTCGTATTTTAGAAGACCCAGAAACAGACAAACCACCCAGAATGGATGGGCCTACAGGTAGTCCTCACTTAACGACCACAATTGGGGCCGGAAATTTGGTTGCTAAGCGAAGCGGTCATTAAGCAAATCCAACCTGATTTTACGACCTTTTTTGCAGTGGTCGTTAAGTGAATCACCACAAGCGCTAAGTGAACCAGGTGGGTTAAATGAATCACACAGTTCCCCATTGATTTTGCTTGCCAGAAGCTGGCCAGGAAGGTCAAAAATGGTGATCACGTGACCACGGGATGCTGTGACGGTCATAAATGCGAACCAGTTGCCAAGCGCCCAAATTGTGATCATGTGACCACAGGGACGCTGCAATGGTCATTAAGTGTGAGGACCGGTCATAAGTCGATTTTTCCAGCACCGTCATAAGCCCAAATCGTCACTAAACAAATGGTTGTTAAATGAGGGCTACCTGTATTCCGGGGCGAAGCTGAAATTTTGGCAGGGAAACCATAGTGTGCTAGAACAGAACACACCCATCCCTATTAGCTTAACAACAAGGATGCACTTTCTATTTTCAGACCAATCTTTAGAGGTGCAGACGCTGGCAAGAGAGAGAACCTCCAGAATGCAGCGAGGAAATCCTGCTAAACTGCATCTACAGTCACGGCTCCGTCAGCCACAAAATACAAGCTGGCGCACGGCTTCAAAGTCCTTCGTGCGTTTTTAAGAGTATGCAAAGGGCAACTAACTAAGAGTCCCTCCTTGAGGGGGAGATGGGCGGCCATAGAATCAAATAAATAAATAAACAAACAAACAAACAAACAAACTTCCAACACTCCCCCCTCCGGCCCGTGGTAATTATGCCGCCTTGAGGTCCTGAGTGAAAAGCAGAAAACGAGCAACTGCATCGAGCTTCTTACCTTTTGAGAAACCTGGCTCAGCAGCAACTCCGTATGGCACACTTTGTTGTTGGCTTTTTTCAACTCTGACCGCAGGTCTCTGATTACGTTGGAACAGTCTTCCAGCTTGGTCTGTTTAAGAGAAACACGCTTGTCCAGTGTCCGCCACGCTCCCGACCAAAGTGGGACGAGCCTGTTTCCTGAACAAGCCAGGAATGGCTGGTTTGTTCAATAAACCATGCGAGGCTGAGTTTGGAGGGGGGAGTCTGGGGCCACCCCAATTCTGGGGCAGCCATCTGCTCTGCAAACAATTCAGACGATTCTTTCTTGCTGCTGCGAGCACTCGTGTCCAGAGCATTAAGGCTGAGGAACGCTGCCCTAGGCTTTGAGGAAGGAGAACAGAGGCACGCCCAGAAGAGATGCTCGGAAGCCTCCGATGATTGAGCTTGCCAGCCAGAGGGGCAAAATAATTCTAATGCCAGGTAAAGAATGAGGAACAAGGGTTCAGATCCAGTCATAGGCTCACTGGGGTAGGGTGGACCTCAGGCCTTTTTAAATACTAGTTTGTTGAATGGACCTCGGTTGACCCATTTTTTAGCGCTGGCTTAGAACTGACCCTGTTGTGGCGTAGTGCAATGAGTGAATCCTATCGTGCTCTCTGCTTAAGGAGCCTCAGCAGGATTCTTCGGGCAATGGGGGAAGCAGGAAGAGAGAAAGGCCGTAACCATAAATGTACTCAACCGGGTCAAGATCTCACAGCCGCATCCACACCGCCAATGAAGCTTGCTTGTTATTAGCTAAGATTAGTTCTGGGTAGTTAAACCTGGCCTATTTGGTTATTTCTGGGCTCAATTTGCTAATCTGGAAAAGGGATGAATTCAATCACCACGTTAAGTGGGTTGGGTGATCGCAGGGAGGGAATCTTACACACACTCCAAACTAGTTGGAGGAAAAACAGAAGTGTAACAGGGCATACATTAACGAATTGTATATGTGCTATAAAGGAGTGTTTTATATGTGTAAAGAGTATTGACTGAGTTCGCACACTGCACTAAGCTGTAACTCGGTGTTTCTCAACCTTGGCCACTTTAAGACCTGTGGACTTCAACTCCCAGAATTCCACAGCCTCTTTCCTCCCTCCCCCGATTTCAGCATCTTCTAGTCCTTCCCCTGCTGGCTGGGGAATTCTGGGAGTTGAAGTCCACAGGTCTTAAAGTGGCCAAGGTTGAGAAACACTGCTGTAACCTGGTCTCTCCTTAGGGTGGTATGTGAACTCGGCCACTGCTTTAAGATATTAAAAATGCCCCTGAAGACTTCAGAGTCAGACTTTTTCAGGTGAGCAGCTGGAAAGGAAGCTGTGCCCATCCACTGTGGCCTCCACACTCACGGGTGGTTTCTTTTTTTTTGGGGGGGGGGGGTCGTGCAGAAGGAGCACTTGAGAAGCCTCTGAGAAAGCTGCCTCGGTTCCCCTTGGGCAGGTCCCAGCTGGGAGATATTTATCTATCTATCTATCTATCTATCTATCTATCTATCTATCGATAAATTTATCACCGCCAACTCCCCCAAGGGGACTCTGGGCGGTTTACAACAGAATTAACATCATTGATATACATTTATAAATAAAACAAAATACATAAGTAATAATTTAAAATATAATGAATAAAATGGGATCCAATGGCAGAGTATTCTTAAGTTCGCAAAAAAGGGCCCCTCAGAGCTAATCTAAGGTGCAAGCCATCTCCAGGTATCTCCAATCTCCTTCTGACCCCAAGCATACTGACACAACCAGGTTTTGAGTCTTTTTCGGAAGTCCAGGAGTGAGGGGGACTGTCTGATCTCCGGGGGCAGAATGTTCCAAAGGGCAGGGGCGACAGCAGAGAAAGCACGCTTCCGAGACCCCGTCAGGTGGAACTCCTTAACCGACGGGGTCCGTAGCATGCCCTCTCTGCATGCCTGGGTGGGACGGGATGAAGCGATGGGGATGAGACGGTCCCTTAGGTATCCTTAGATATACCTTCAGCTCCTGGCTCTGGTTGTAATACTCCTCCCGTTCGTGCTGCAGCTGGCGGATCTGGCTGTGGAGCTGGGCCACCATGCTGTCGTACTCCTCCTGGAACTTGCAATGCTTGGCCTGCTCCTTCTGCAGGCTGAGCTTCAGCGCCTGGACGTCCTTCTCCTGCAGGCGCAGCTGGTCTTTCTGTCCAGAGGCAGAGATCAGAAGTCAGAGGCCGCGCCCCGCCCTCGCCGACTCCTTTTCTTACCAAAAGGGAGAGTTTGCTATCCTGAGCAGGAGTCGGCCAAGACCTGGCTCCGTCCGTTTGTCTTTAGCCACCCCACTGAAAGGCCAAAGACACTTTCTGGCTCAGGAGAAAGAAAGAAAGAAAGAAAGAAAGAAAGAAAGAAAGAAAGAAAGAAAGAAAGAAAGGAAGGAAGGAAGGAAGGAAGGAAGGAAGGAAGGAAGGAAGGAAGGAAGGAAGGAAGGAGGAAGGGGGGAGGGGGGAGGGGGGGAGGGGGGAGGGAAGGGGAAGGGAGGGAGGAAGGAAGGAAGGAAGGAAGGAAGGAAGGAAGGAAGGAAGGAAGGAAGGAAGGAAGGAAGGAAGGGAGCCCTGAGAACAAGAGGCTTGGGAAAGGTTGCCTTTTAAGTTGTTTAATTAAATATGCTGCATTGAATCCTGTTTTTTAATTGTTTTAATTTGTATTGTTTCGGACCTTGACGGCCGCCTTGTTGGAGCCTAGTTTGTCTGGGGCCTTATTTTGTATTTGATTTGATTTTACTGTGTATGTTTTAACTCAAATCAGATAGATAAAGATAGATAAAGATAGATTAGATAGATAGATAGAATAGATAAGATAGATTAGATAGACAGACAACCACCCAGAAAGTTCCAGCTATAGGGTGGTTTCAATATTTTATAAATAAATAAAGGGGAGATGGATGGATAGATGGTCAGACCTAACTCTCTTCACCTCCAGGGATTACACAGGGGAATGGCTGAGCCACAGGGGTCACCCGGGGAGGTGTTCCAGAGGCACACTTGATCCACCTGCTGTGCAGGGTTGGCGCGGCCCGCTCACCATGGCCGCGTTGTGTTCCTCCAGGGCAGCTGCTCTGATCACTTTCCGCAGGAGGCGCCTGTTCCGCAGAGCGTGCTGCTGCCTTTTGAAGCGCTCGTACAACAGCTGGTTATGCAGCAAGCGCAGCTGGTTCTGGAGGGTGTGGATTTCATCGGAAGGAGGAGAACCTGCAGGGAGACCCAGGAGCTGAAGACGGGCCTCAAAACTCCGATTCCACAGGGCAGGGGGCAAACCGGACACTCTTACCTCCAGGCCTCATACCAGAATCAAGCTAATAACGGACCCATTCAGGCCAAGTCATCTATCTTCAGCCACAGGAGAAGTTTATTAGTCTATTGCAACGTTTCTCAACCTTGGCCGCTTTAAGATGTGTGGACTTCAGCTCCCAGAACTCCCCAGCCAGCCATGTTAGCTGGGGAATTCTGGGAGCTGAAGTCCACACATCTTAAAGCGGCCAAGGTTGAGAAACACTGGTCTACTGTATTTTCAATCTGTCCAGCATCAGAAGTTCATCAGCATGGGGGTGGGAATCAAAGCCCAACACAAGAAAAGCATTTAAAAATAAATCA
The DNA here is from genome assembly GCA_023362775.1 of Charina bottae. Taxonomy (NCBI): domain Eukaryota; kingdom Metazoa; phylum Chordata; class Lepidosauria; order Squamata; family Charinaidae; genus Charina; species Charina bottae. Next base: position 7,163,999 of record JALMGJ010000032.1, on the reverse strand, counting down.
ATCTAGTCCCCAAAAAATCATAATACAAATGCCGGAGAAATTTCCAAGAGCATCAGTTTAGCATTCTTTCCCTCATATACCAGTAATAACCTTAATTCAGGAACACATTCTACTTCATGTTTAATTATAGACCTACTTCCCAGAAGATTTTCTTCCAGAATGGTGCAACTTTTCACAAGTCCACCACATATGAAGGAAAGTACCCTTCTGTTAATCGGCTAAGCCGATTAATAAAGAACTTGCTACATTTTTAATTCTAGCCACCAAATTTGTACGTCCACCATGGAAATTTTTAGATAGTTTAACAACTGAAAAATAGCCTTCAAAGGCATGATCTATAGCTACAGTCAAAAAAAATCACGGACAGAATTTGAATTTTAAATACACGGAAGAATCACAATCTTATCAAATCTGGAATGAGTTTATATTATGTAGTAATAAGGTGTAACAAATGCTGTGTTATCTGAATATTTCAAGTGTTGCAAACTGGTAATACTGCTGGAGCAACGATTAAACTATTAAAAAAAACAATCCAGGGGAAGTAACAAGGATGCCCTGCCTGCGAAGAGCTGCTTCGTTGTAGCTACGTGACTAACAGCAAGATCTCCAAAGAAGATCTGAGACCTCAAAGCATGTATATTTGGGAGGAGATATTCCTGCAAAAATGCTAGCTCCAAGTCGTTCAAGGTTTTAATTGTCACCTGGCCTGCTGGCAGGATTCACACATTCTGCTGAGCCCTTGCTAAAGAAACTGCATTATGGTTTAACCCAGGAGGCAAAGCAACATGAAGGCCCAGCAGGGCAAAGACCATCAACTGCAGAGATCCTGGCTGGAAAAACTTGCTCACCTCCAAAATGAGTCCAATCAGCAGATCTGCTTGGCAAGGACAATCTGGAAATGAGAAAACAAATTTCAGCCGCTATCTCAGGTCTAACACAGTTGCTGGTAATTCACTACTGCCCGGCCAGTTCGATCCTGCAGGGTTGATGCACTCCGGGTTCCATTGATTAAACAATGCCACCTATCGGGACCCTGGAAACGCGCCTTCTCTGGAGATTCGAGATTTGAACGGTCCCCACCCTCACAGTATTTTCGAAGTACCCTGAGATGTGGCGGCATATAAACTTCATGTATTACCATTGTTATTCTTTTCCTAGCATCAAGGGGGAAGATGAGAAAAGGGTCTGAAGCGGACCCTTTGGCGGCCCATCACGATTCCACCTGAGGCGAGCCGCACATTCAAAACCAGGGACGCTAAACGGAGCAATTCCCCCAGGGCCCCGACTGAACGGAACAGCGTGCCAATATTCAGATTTAGCTGTGTCTGAAAGTCCCTAGGGGTACCGTCAAAAGCCAAAACAGAATGGCGTTTGCCCCAAATCCTCACCACGGAGTCGCAGGCAAGCCGGACGGACCAGGAACAGGGAGACAGCCATAATTTGCCGTGCGGTCAAAGTGGGAAATCCACACACCCCCCTTTTTCCTACCTTTCGATCTGTTCCCCCCGCCCCCCTTTGCAGCTTTCCTAGCACACTCCCTTAGCAGAAAATCAGCACAAAAGAGGGAAGTTCAGGCTCAATGCAGCCGCCCCTTGTCTTGAGGGGCTCTAAGGAGGGCACCGCCACTTACTTGTTCAGTTCTCTGCTGTGAGCATCTGCCCCCTGTTCCAGGAGCTTGTCTAACACATCCAAAGGGGAAGCAGAAAGGAAGCCATCTTCCTCAGGTCCTCCCCTGCCCCTTTTCAGCAGCTCTTCAGTCTTCTGGCTGACAAACAGGTAGGCCGTCTTCGGTAACGCCACCTCAAACAGGTGTTCGTATCCCGGAAGCTGCTGACTCCCAGCGCCAGCCCTCTGGCGAGCAGGGATTTTACAAGGGCTGGGGGTGAAAATGCCCGGATCTGCTGAGGCCCAACTCTCCTGGGGCCCAACAGGACTCTCCTCGGCATCACGGCAGGGCCGGTCGATGGGCGTGAAGGCTTGCTTCGGAGTGTCCCGCGGGCCGTCGAGCCCGGATTGGTCCAGAAAAGACGTCAAAAGCTCAGCGTTCGGGAGCTGCCCTGGGGCGGTCGAAGCTACCGACTGGGACTTCCGAGAGCCGGAGAGACTCTCGCTGGATTGGTAGAACGGAGAATCAAACCCTCCCCGGGGCACTACGGGCTCGGCCTCTGCTGCTGTGATCTCAGAGATTTCATTGGAGATGGCGTCTGAAGAAAGGGAGGAAAAAATCCATTCGCTGCGGCCTAATCCTGTCCGCAAACTTGCCAGGGTGGGGAGGTGGGAGGTTTCCATTCCTCCAAATCAGAGGTCAGAGCTCCAGTTCCCAGGATTCCCTGGCAACCTGGCCCGCGGAGAGCTGTAAACCCATGACCCCTGGAGAACAGATCTGAATTATTTTCAGAAAAGCAGGCCCTGAAAATGCACTTCTGCCTTTGATGCTTTGGGGAACCTTATTGTTCAGCGAGATGCTCCGGCCTGAATCACCTGAATAGAACAACTATGGGTTTTTCTCAGAACTGCTCCCCACGTATAGGATGTGTGTAACACATTTGAAGTGCAGAAGTCTCTCTGGGCCGAGCTAAGAACACACTCCTTGGATCTGGAAAGGGATATGGATTCATCCAGTTTTCCCCGATAGGAAAGTCAGGGGCAGCCTCAACAGCTCTGAAAGTTCTGCTGACATGTGGCTGTTGAAGAACTGAAATTAAGACAAGGGCAGGGTTTCTTAACCAGTTCCATGGCACCCTTGGGTTCCGCGAGAGGTCCCTAGGGGTTCCCTGAGAGATCACGATTTATTTTAAAAATTATTTCAAATTTGGGCAACTTCACATGAAAGAGGTAAATTTCACTCTTTATTTTCAGTTTAAGAACACTGTTAATGCATACGGACAGGCCTACCCTTGAAACGAATAGAATGATTTTGTAACGTCTGGCCTCTATTTGAGCCTGAATGTGCAGGGGTTCCCCCAGGCCTGAAAAATATTTCAAAGGCTCCTCCAGGGTCAAAAGGTTGAGAAAGGCTGGGCTAGGGAGACCCGGGTGCAAGTCTATGGTTCACTGGGCAACTTTGGGCCAGCCACTCTCTCAAGCCCGACCCGTTTCTCAAGGAGGTGATCGGGCAATGAGGTTGAGAAGGGAGTGTGCTATATATACTACTTTGACCTCTTGAAGGAAAGGCGGAACGTACCAGTCAAACAAAATTGTTCCAAAAGACTCACAGCACAGACAGAGCTAAGCAGATTTTGTTCTTAGGTGGTAAGAAAACAACCACAGACACACCTTCCTCTTTGTCCTTCTCTCCACTGTCTTCACAAGACGCCTCCAGGTCACCCAGGATGTTGGGAAGATCGCTTAAAGTTACAGAATTTTTACTGCCTTGGGAGTCTGGGAGGCAAATAAAATAAAATAAAAATATAAAATTCAAAATTCAAAATTACCGTACTAACACAAACACATTCCTCCCCAAATTCTGCTGGCTTGCCCCAAACTTGCTCAGGCTCTTGTATTATCAAAAGTAGGCAAACTCAACTATGGAAGACCTTCATGAGCTTTGACAAGCAAGCTCAGAATTCTGGTTTGTTCCTTCTCAAGGAACTCAACCTCAAAAGCCAAGAAGAGGCTGGCCGTATGTAACCTGAGCTCGCTAGGAAGGGAACGAGTCAAGAGTTCCTGCTTCGAGCATCGCTGAAAATTTTTAAGCCGCTGCACTTCACAGGAAGCGGCCCAAGGGAACAATCCAGTTCTGAAAAAGTTTGTCGGGCAAATTCAGTAAATATAATTGGAAGAGAGGAGGGAAGGGCAGTTATTTAGCAAGGAAGCTTACCCAAAGTTCTGTTTATGATATTTTGCTGTCGGGACAGGAAAGGCCTCCCGAAATCTGCTTTCTCCTCCTAGAAGAAAATGAGGATTCAGTTCAGACCTAATTGCAGAGGCACATTCTTCAACAGCCTTCTCCAACATAGGCTCCCTTCCAAGAGGTAGATTTCAACTCCCAGAAGCCCCCAGCCATTGTAGCCACCAAGAATTCTGGGATTGAAATCTGCACACCTGGAGGATGTCCTTGCTGGGAAAAGCTGCTTTGGGGTCTGAACTGAAAGTGGAAACAGGGAGGTGGGGGGGGGGGGAAGAATTACTGCTCTTATAGGAACTGTCCTGCTGTATTTCCAAGACAGACAATGGGGTTTGTTTTTTTTTTTTTGGGGGGGGGTCCTCTGGCTCTCTGTTGTAGGCAACTTTGAACTGATGTCAAATACACCCCATGGAATGATACAAATCAACGGACCGCTTATCCTAAAGGCAAAGAATGAAGCAAAACTGCAGCAGCACATCCAGCATCACAAAGAATTGACCAGTTGGCCCACATCAGCCCCACCCAGCCCATCTCGCAATCGTGTTCCTCCACCCACAGGCCGAAGACGGAGCTAGAACTAGTAAACTCTTTTGCCAGCCCTGCACACTCTCATCTTTACCTTCTTCAAAGGCGCAGCAGCAGCTGAAGGAACTGAACTCGAGGCAAAATCATCTGAAACGCAGAACAGAGGAGATGGCCGGCGCTGCTTGAGAAGTTTGTTTATTTATTTATTTTCTATCCCTTTATTATTTTTATAAATAACTCAAGGCAGCGAACATGCCTAATACTCCTTCCTCCTCCTATTTTCCCCACAACAACCACCCTGTGAGGTGAGTTGGGCTGAGAGAGTGTGACTGGCCCAAGGTCACCCAGCCGGCTTTCATGCCTAAGGCGGGACTAGAACTCTCAGTCTCCTGGTTTGCCATTGGCTCCTTCCTAGGGCTGAGAGGCAGGGACTGGCCCAAGATCACCCAGCCGGCTTTCATGCCTAAGGCGGGACTAGAACTCTCAGTCTCCTGGTTTGCCATTGGCTCCTTCCTAGGGCTGAGAGACAGGGACTGACCCAAGGTCACCCAGCCGGCTTTCATGCCTAAGGCGGGACTAGAACTCTCAGTCTCCTGGTTTGCCATTGGCTCCTTCCTAGGGCTGAGAGACAGGGACTGACCCAAGGTCACCCAGCCGGCTTTCATGCCTAAGGCGGGACTAGAACTCTCCGTCTCCTGGTTTGCCATTGGCTCCTTCCTAGGGCTGAGAGACAGGGACTGGCCCAAGGTCACCCAGCCGGCTTTCACGCCTAAGGCAGGACTAGAACTCTCCGTCTCCTGGTTTGCCATTGGCTCCTTCCTAGGGCTGAGAGACAGGGACTGGCCCAAGGTCACCCAGCCGGCTTTCATGCCTAAGGCGGGACTAGAACTCAGACTCCTGGTTTCTAGCCTGCAGTAGAAAGCAGGTCATTCCCAATGCACTTTAGCAAACTTTAGCAAAAGAGGAACCAAGATACACCTCTTTGCCTCACTGGCCTTAATTTTTTTTTAAAAGGGAAAAAAATGCATAGGAAGGCAACAGTCACCAAAGCAAAGCATCAAACTCTAGAAAAGCATGTGTTTGCAAACGATACCATTGATCCACATCTGGAAGGCTCACTTTCCGGTTAAGTGAGCATGTTGCGACTGGGTATCCCAGCAGCCATTTTGGGAATGCACCCACCGCACCACCTCAACATTCTGAATGGGACCCACCCATCCTCAAAAGAGTACCCAGAGGGGTAACGTAATGGCTGGGGAGGGGCCCTCACAAATCCAAGATCGCATGTCTGGGGAGGGGGGGGAAGAACTGGGAAAAGCAGACGTACCGGGTGTGCTGAAAAACTTGGTATAAGGCTGGGGAAAAGTCTGCGAAGACTCCAGAACAATGCCGGGTGAGGTTGGCGGGGTGGTCATGCCACAAACAGCGGAGGGACTCCAGAAAGGCGCCTGAAAAATAATTGCCAGAGCTTCTGGTACTCCACAGGACGAGAAAGTTGGCTTCTCGGATTTGCTTTCAGTCCGAGCCTCCCCACACCCTCCCCGTCCGAGATTCACCACGGAGGCCCAACAGAGAGAACCTACGTGGCAATCCAACTATGGAACTCCATCAATGCCATTAATACGTCTACAACCATTCTGACAACTGCTCCTTGGCTTCTCACAGCCTGCTTTCCTTCCACCACAGAGGCCATGATGGCATGGAGAAGTCCCCCAAAGGCCTTGCAGCTGCATCAGCTTCAGCAGAATAAGGATTTCAGAGTAGAGCCTCGGCGGGTGGGAGGGTAGGGGAATTCAACGCAAAGACGGCAGGGGGAACATGAAAGTAGCGGGATGAACCCGGTTTGTCACCCAGACAACCTGTTAAGTGTGCAGTAGTCACGATTTATACAAGTCTCCTCCTGGATGCTGGCACCGGAAAACACCAATACATTCCAGTCTCCAGGGTTAGCATTGCAGGGTTTGGGGCTCTGCAGGGAGAGCGTAATGGAGAGAGAATGGGCTGAAGCTGGGTTCTCCCCAGGGCGGGGTTAAAAAAAAGTGGAATCCTACACTTCCTAACTGCACAGACCCCAGGGCCACTGACGGATTGTGTCCTCTGCAAGAAAACAAACCTGGTGGGCTGATGTAGTGAAGGTGGACGGGAAAGTATCAGTGCTCACGATCTCGGCCAGCCGGATCCAGCACGTCTTTCCTTTCAATATCTTAAATCCAGGAACGCCACTGCAATGCTTGCTTACTCGTCACTTAAGCCTCTAGTCCACATGACCCTCACCTTCCTCCTACGTCTTGTGGGGAAAAACAGATGTCCTCAAGTGCCTCAACATTCTTCCCAAGCTCCTTTCCTGCAGATGCAATGCTGACACGTTCCCTAACCATGCTAACAAAATGCCACGGTCCTTGCGCTGTTCAACTTAAATGCACTAGCGGGTGGTGTCTGGCAGTGCTCTCCAAGCCAGGGCAGTGAAAAGACCCAGCAGCTACATCCCCACAAGGTGGGGAACTTGGTTAATCGTTTGGAGTGTTGTACAAATCATGGTCTGTTCCTTGCTGGCTATACCATCCCAAAGATGGCTTAGCGGTGTTCACAGAAGCTGGGAAGGAACGCCAGGGCTTTAGGAATGCTCTCCCGCAAAGCCATCCCAGCTGGACCCACAAGGGAGAGCTTTGTCCTCCGAGGCCACAAATCCCGCCCTGTTACCTGCTGAGGCTCCGCTGACCAATTCGAGGACTGAGAGTTCAAGATCTGAGGTAGCTGTCCTGATATCTGGGAGAGCGCTAGCCGAGAAGCAGAGTGAGGAGTCGAAGTAGAGGCTCCTGCAGTTAAAAGGACAGAAAAGAAAACCAGGAAATTTTACCTACTTGATTTCTGCCTCGCCTTTCATTCAGAAGCTCAAAGCGGCACAGGCAGGTAGTCCTCACTTAACAATAGGGACCGGAAAACTGGTTAAGCGATATGGTCGTTAAGTGAGTCACCACATGACCAGACCCGATTTTACGACCATTTTTACAATGGTTGTTAAGTGAATCATGGGTCATTAAGTGGATCACCACGGTTGTTAAGCGAATCCAGCTTGCCCAATGGATGTTCTTTGCCAGAAACTGGCAAAAAAAGGTTGCAAATTGCAATCACGTAACCGCAGGATGCTGCAACTGACTGTAAATGTGAGCCAGCTGCCAAGTGCCCAAATTGCGATCATGTGACTGCAGGGGCGGTGCAACATTTTGTCACAGTCGTTAAGTGTAAGTATAGGTTGTAAAGCACTTTTTCCAAGGCTGTCGTAACTTCGGACCGTCATTAAACGAATGGTCATTAAGCGAGGACTACCTGCATGAAGGGCTCGATCCTATTTGGTTCTACGAGGCCGGCTGGGAGAGTGAGAATGACTGGCCTAACGCAGGAAACATTCAGAGCTGAACCCACCGTGTTGTATTCCTTGGTTTGGATGAGTTTCATTTCTACCGCTGGCAAAACCGTAGCAGTCTATACGTTTGGGGGGATTAAAGCATCTTACCCAGACTATTGTGGGGAATAACGTAAGGGCTGGCGTCGGGATCGGCGGGGCGATGCGACAGGTACGCGCAGGATTGTAGGGAGGTTGAGCAGTAGCCGTCTTCATAGGATGCTTCTGCTGGATCCAGGGAGATTTTGGCACATTCAATCACAACGTCGTGCGTTTCTAGCCTCTTCCACCTATTGGGGGCACAAGCACCCGTCAGTTTCCACCCGTCCAAAGGCTCGCCGCTTCGCCTTTTGAAGTGAAAAGGTTTCTCCGGCAGCAGAACGGGCAACCGAAATGGCAAGGCTGTTCATCTCCAACCTTCCGTATCAGAGAGAGGGGCACGGGTACCTCCGAGGGTCCAGTTCGTGATCCTTGGATCCGGTCACCAGCTCCGGGTGGATACGCACGTGGCCCATCATTGGCTAAAAGGACAACAAAGAGGTCTCATCATTGGTAAAAACGCAAGCGCACAGCTCAACACTACGAAACAAGGACGAGGCGACTGTTTTGGCTTGGTGGAACATCTCACTCAGGGTTGAACAATCCGACCCAAGATTAAGCTCCTTCCAAGCATTCAAGAAGTGACCTGATTTCCGAATACTGTAGATTTGTTCCAAGCAGAACAATTGTAAGACAAACTCTGCTCCAAAGTGGCCCATTTCAGGGTTGGAACATTCAAAGCAGCAAACATTCCGGCCCATTTTCATGTTGTTTTTTTAATTTTATGGTGGGAAGAGTCAAGTCTTGGGACAAAATCCTTTACAGCCAATCTTTTGTTCTGTACTTCTTAAACTTCAAACAGTAGAGAATCTTTCAGCTGGTTTGCTGGAAGCTGGAATGGGTAGGAAAAATCAATTTCAGGAATACAGAAGGCTATCCTAAGCCAGCCGGATGAATGGCCTTGCCAAAACAATATTCCCAACGTTGCCTGGAAGAATATTTCCCGGGTCTCAGACTGAGGATTTCCCATCTGTACTTGGAGATCCTGGGTACTGAAACAGGAGCTCCAGCAATTCTCAGGAATATAATAAGCTTTCTTGTATTATGTAGTTCCCATCATATGAAGCCACGGTTTAACTTATCCATGGTTTATTAAGCCACCTCAGGCCAGTTTTGCACAACAGACTAAGTCAGACCGTGGCTGACAAAACACAATAGCTAAGTTAGCACAAAATCCCAAGTCAAGTTTAAGAAAAGGAAATTGTAGCTTGGTGCCTGGCTACCAAGTTCATCCATGGCTCACTCTAGATTGGTACACTCAACAATTCTTCAGGATTCCAAAACGGCGTCCTTCCCTGCCCCACCTTGGAGAACTTTGGATGCAACATCTAAGGTTTCTCCCAAAAGATTCCCTAAATTAATTTAATCCAACGGACGGGGTGGATTTCTGCTCTGTCTCTCCTTGCCACTTTCATGTTAAGAAATCCTATGCTAGTAGCTTTCAACCCAGTTGAGTCAATGTGGTCAATTACCAACCATCACAAAGTTCCAAGAGATACTTTGCTCTTCCAGCAGCAAGATCATCGATCTGGTTCTGCAAATTTTGGTTACCTTGACCACCTCTTCAAAGGTCTCCAGGTTTTCCTTCATACTGTAGTGAGAGCGCAGAAAGGAGACGAAGTTGCAAGGGTACATTCCATAAAGGCGGTGAAAGAGGGCATACACGCTGGCATGGAGATGGACCAGATAGATCTCTGCCACGTGGCCTGGGGAGGAAGCAACATAAAACATACCATCACATCACTCTGGCACAACTCCACACATGTTCCCTGACCCTCTTTCACCATCACCCTCTCCCAGTCCCAATTCTGGAAGAAAGACCTTCCCTGCCCAAAATGAAATCTGATGGCCTTCCTACAGGTTCCTGAGAGACCCCCAAGCGTCTCCTTGAACTTTCTCCTTGTTGTATACAGCAAGACAGAAATACTGACCACAGGTAAGATGCTGCTTCAGCTTTCCCCCATGGAGCCACGTTGGCAATGTCTCAAGCAACAGGACTAAGAGAAGATGCAATTCCAATATACCTGCAGAGCCATTACCTCAGAGCAGGGGTCCCCAACCTGTGGGCCGCAGCCTGTTAGGAACTGGGCCGCGGGGCTCCTGCCTGCAAACCCCGCCCCCTTCTGTGTGATTGGCTCCTGCCCGCAAGCCCCGCCCCTGGTGCTTGGGATTGGCTCCCGCCCGCTAACCCCGGCCTGGCCCGTGGAAATCCCGGAAACCCCGCCCCCCGGTTCGCAGAAAAATCGTCTTTTGAAACCGGTCCCTGGTGCCAAAAAGGTTGGGGACCCCTGCCTCAGAGTATGGTGTGCTAACCATGTGAGAAAGTTTGATAGTAGGATTCAACAGAACCTTTGTGTTCTGTGTTCAGTGGCACCATAAACTCCAGATCAACCCTTAAGGCAAACTGGGCAGGTGACAGAGGCTAAAAATACACGCCCTACCTATGAGAATACCCCAAGGATTTGAGGATACTCTGCTGGAAATAAACTGCTGATGGGCTCGGTGAAGCACACAGCAGGTTTCAACCATGGCCAGCGTTTCACCTAAAACCAGAGACTCTTTCCCCCACTGGAAGCAGCAGCAGCAGAACCTGGTGGTCACCAGACCACCTGAGCATCTCACCTGGGTTCTTCAAGTACCAAGATGAAAGGCGGCCAAAGATGCCAAAAAAGTCATGGAGGTACTGCTTCCCAGACTGAGGGATCATGGGTAGCAATGTTATTAACACTAGCACCCCTGTAGTGAGGACCACGACGTCGGTGTCAGTCTGCCAAAAAAAAAAAAAAAGAGGGCAAGGGAAGGAAAACAAGGTTTTGAGAGTTGGGCCTTCTCTAGGGAAGACAACAGTCAGCTGATGAGCCGATTTCCCATTTAAAACCTTCCTTGAAGAGCAGATTTTGGAAAGCTTATAAAATGCAGTTCCTTCTTAAAGATCTGGAGTAGATTTATGCAGCTCTGACTCATCACGGACGAGCAAGGAAGGAGCGAGGGATAAGGTATTGTATAAATATAATGGCACAATTTGGGACTCTAACACTTGGCTAATGCGAAGACCTAGCTCTCTAGAGAAGTCTGTAATACTGGGAAAGGTGGAAGGAAAGAGAAGAAGAGGACAACCAGCAGCAAAGTGGATGGACTCAATCACAGCAGAACCGTTGGAAGATCTGAAAGTTGGGGACAGTTTATCCTCAAGAAAATCTATCTGTGACCTCTAAGAGTCAACATCAACTGGATAGTACATAATCAGCAAATCAAGCCCATAGTTACAAAGGGGCACACACGAGACCCCCTTGGCCAAAAAATGTTTAACTTCCCTCTGTTATCGATCCGCTACAGCCCCTGCCCCCCAAAAACAAATTTACACCGGCGTCAAGCCCTTACCTTGAGACACTTGAGGAGGGAAGGGAGAACGGGGGCCTGAGAAAGCTTATGTTTCCAAGATGGCTGGCGTCTAATCACATGACCAAGTAGCAAAAGAGTGGCGAGGCGGGTAGCGGGCTTGCTCATGTATTCATTGATTTTATCAAGAAGGTGCTAGGATAGATTTTAAAAGCAAAGAAATTGAGAAAGAAATTGAAAGTTTTGAGTACAGGCAAAACTAGGGGCACTGGAAGAGACTAACAATGGAGGAAAACCCCACATTTTGTAGAAACACAAAGGAATCCTTAGGATAAATGTATTTCCCAGAAGCATGGGGAAACTGATGGCCTGAATCCAAGGAATGAAGCCCAACTTTGTGTGTGTGTGTGTGTGTGTGTGTCAGTTTTTGACTCCTGGTGACTGCCTGGACAAGTCCCTGCAGTTTTCTTGGCAAGGTTTTTCAGAAGTGGTTCGCCATTGCCTGCTTCCCAGGGCTGAGAGAAAGTGACTGGCCTAAGGTCACCCAGCTGGCTTCGTGCCTAAGGCGGGACCAGAACTCTGTCTCCTGGTTTGCCATTGGCTCCTTCCTAGGGCTGAGAGACAGGGACTGGCCCAAGGTCACCCAGCCGGCTTTCATGCCTAAGGCGGGACCAGAACTCTCGGTCTCCCGGTTTCTAGCCTGATGCCTTAACCACTACACCAAACTGGCCCTCTCAAGCCCAACTAATGTAATCATTTATCCAGCGATACCAAATGTTCTTGGCTGAACTTTTGAGTGTGTGAGATTCCGACAAAGGCATCCTCAAACCTGGTGCCACGACTGCAAGGGTATCTCTAGGAACTATCCCCCTGAAATCCATTTCAATGAAATGAAGCCTGAAACGTAGGCAGGGTGCGTTCGAGGGCCCTGCTTTTCAAAGCACCAAAGTGCGCAATCATAAACCCTGCCAGGCATTCTCTCCACGGGACCAGACTAAACTGAACGAAGACCTATCAACAGACCTACCCAGCCATGTCCCCGTGGTGCCATCCCACAATGCACTGAGGAATACTAGAAAACAAAGAAACTTGACCAGCCAACAAATCACAGAGCTCTTTCTCCCCCCTCCATCGCCACAGGGATGAAACATTCTAGTGTCCCCTAGAATGTGGATCTAGACCTACCAGGCGGCTTTTTCTTGTCCAGGATGTGATCATTCCAGAACAGGAAATGGTTTGGGCTGGTAAGGATGTGATCTGACCCCAAGGTGCCCTATTCCTTGTGAAATGTGGTGCTTTTGTGAAATCTGAGCCATTGCTGGGAACTACCAGTTTAAATGCATTGGCGTAAGTTGCTGTTCTTGTTTTACCTTGTCATGTGGCTCTTGAAGGGTGGTCAGGATGTGCAAAGCTTGTTGGGAGCTGGTTTCCAAGTAGTAATCGACTAAAGAATTCACCAGCATAGGCCCACGATCTGTTCCGATTCGCCACCCAAACAGAACAAACATACAAGTGAATTCGCACAAAATGACTCGGTTGTTCCAGCAGCACGGCAGAAGTTTAAATAAGGGATGTGGATTAAAAACGACAGGCACCTCTCTAAAAGGCAACAGTAGGCTGAAGATCTTAAGCACAATCACGGTATTTGGATTTCAGACTCTACATCAGGGGTCCCCAACCTGTGGGCCGCGGGGCTCCCTCCTGCAAACCCTGCCCCCTGGTGCGCGCAATTACCCCACCCCCGGTGCATGCGATTGGCTCCCGCCTGCAAACCCCACCCCCCTGTGCACACGATTGGCTCCCGCCTGCAAACCCCACCCCACCCAGCCCGTGGAAAAATTTTCTTCCACAACCGGTCCCTGGTGCCAGAAAGGTTGGGGACCGCTGCTCTACATTATGCCATCAAAAGCACGCTCGGTGTATTTTACAGCTTAACGTGCAAGATTATTATTTTTAAAAGAGGCTCTGCGCTTGCTTTGGCCCCAGAATAAATCTCTTAGCTTGTATAAAGGCAACAGCTCCTTCACAGCCTAATCAAGGAGAAAAAGAACACAGCCCGTTCCCACAGCTGTTTAAAAGGTTCCTAAGCAAGCTTCATTTGCGCTAAACTACGCAGTACCCTTTACACAAAGCAGCGTCTCATTTCTGGTTGTGTAACTTTGCGGAACGCCTGCACAGTGAAACCCAGATCGTCAGTCAAGACATCCTTCCCCTAATATTCCAGATATGTTGGGCTCCAACTCATATAAACTCCCCCCGGCGTGTGCAAGAGTCCTGCTGGCTGGGGATCGTGTGACGTGTAGCCCAACACATTGGGAAGCCTCAGGTTGCAAGAGGCAGAGTTAAAAAGGCCCCAATCTGCAACCAGAGAAGCGGCTTACGTCTTGCAATTCGCATCCTTCAGAACTTGGGGGGAACCGGGAAGAGAAAGCCGGTAGTCCTCCCTTGTGGGGATTTAGGCCACTCAGAACAAAACTCAAGAGAAGCCTGCCGTAAAAACCTACCTGAAGTGAGATTGTCTCTAAATGCAGCCATTATATCTTCCAGGGCAGCCACGACTGGAGAATCCAGCATGGGGAGGAGATCCCCAATATTTGCTTGCTGAGACATCCTGTTCCACGCTAGGCGCTAACGTGCATGACAGTGCGATCATGCAAGGCACGGCCGCTTCCAGTTATACATGGGTGCTCCGGTCAAACTAGGCGAAGAGAAAACTACACGGATTTTGGAAAACGTTCCCTTTGCTCTCCCACCGACTACAGATCCTGAATGCCAGGGCACCCCATACAACTGACAGCCAATTTGCAACATTCCGTCCTTTTCAACACAGATATTTTGGAAGAAACTGGTTTTCTGGCGCATCTCACCAGGAATTCCCCAACTCTGCTTCTGAAGCTACTCCGTTAGGAGTATTTGCACTTCACCTCCATCAGAAAAGGACAGGGGCGACCTTGTCGCATTAAAACAAACAGCATCTCCATCCAGAGAATGCTTCTTTAAAGATCCAGAAAGAGGGATCTTTGCAAGTCTCAATTAAAAACTGAGAGCTACAACACCCTTCCTTGCTCAATGCGAAGAATCAAGAAATTCCCCTGGAATTCGTATTTCCTCAAGGCAGGGCTCAGGTTAGAGATGCCTCGAAGATCCACTCTAAGGTTCTATTCAGAGCTAGCTTCTCCTGAAACACAAACTGAAGCAGACTGAATCCACTACAACAGATAGGGGGGGGAAAATGAAGACCTGATTGACAACTCTGATCTGTAGAGCATGCCACTTTCCTCAGTCAATGTATAAATCAATAGTTTTCTAAGTTGCCCTTTATTCCCTCAAATCGATTGGATCAGCTACCAGCCGTGTTACAACAGGACTGATAAAAGGTGTTTTATCCCTGGTTTTCGCATAGGCCTCAAGGCGGATTGCGGGGTGATCAGAAAAGCAAACCAGGCTAGGAAAGCAGATGAAAAAAGACTGGCTTGTTCAGGCCCTTTTACAAGTGAGAGAGAATAGGGCATTTTTTGCTTGATGCCTAAAGAACAATGAATGTGGGAACAGACATACACATCAAAGGCAAAGATTATAATTTGAGTATTATAGTGAACCGCCCAGGGTCCTCAATGGGGGAGATGGGCGGTAATATAAATTTAATAAATAATCAATCAATAAAAAGACCCTCTACCCAGAAATTTCAGGAAATGGAGCATAGAAAACAGCCTCTGCAGCAAATGCCAATTGCTGGGCAGGTTCAGAGAAGAAACCATGATCCTTTAGATAGCCAGCAGCTATTTGGAGCTGGTCAAGTGATCTGCCAGGGAAGCTTTTAATATTGACACAACACACACCCTGCCATCTGCCACAGGTAAGCTCTTCCACGTAACACCTACTGGAAATTCAGATGCTACTCTCGCCTGAATACCTGTAGCATGGCCAAGATAAGCTGTACCTTGACATCCTACAATAAAATAGGACCAACAACATTGGCAACATTCAGCAACATTCACAGACAGGGAGGGAGACCACGAGTCCATGGACTTGATCAGAGAGCAGGCAGAGAGAACAGGAGATAAAATACCTACAAATATGGGATTCTCCCCTTCTCCATTCTTCTTCTAAAAAGGGAAGGAGGCAGAAGAATTATTTAGGAGGGTTTGGGGAATTCATTGGATCCTTATCGATCAAACTAGCTTGCTAAGACCACCCCACCCCTCCACCCCTTTATGTATGCAAGACTTCTGACCTCTCTTCTAATTCTGTGCCTGGAAACACACCCCAGGCTGACATAGGCTCGTCTTGGATGGAAAAATAACAGTGGCTGTGAAATGGCTGAAGTGATGCATTTTTAAGTCCCGTCCGTAAATTTACCACAGGCCTTGATCTCCCACTGGAGATAACTGGGGTCTGAAAATGCTTGGCTTTGCGACGGTAGAATGGGCTGGCCTACTGCAAAGCCACATTTTTAATATGTGCACCTACATAGAAGACTCTTTCCTGTAAGCAGAAAATTAGTAACACAGGAAAAGATTAAGATAGAATCTTTCTTCCTGAAAAGTTCAATGCTGAGCAGCTACATAAAAATATACCATCTTCCACCTGCAGAGGTACAGTCCACCACCCCTCCTGTTTTTCATCTATAGATTAAGACAGAAGAACTTCAGGTGATGCGTAAAGTACAGAAGACAGAAATGTACCTGCTATGCTGCCAAGTAGATTCTTTCTTTCCACCACTATACAATCTGGTTTTTTTCATGATCGCAGAACTGGAAAAAAGAAGAAGAAGAAGAAAAAAGAAAACAGTGAGTGTATAACGGTATTTAGCACCCACATTAAACTCAAAGCACAAACTTTGAGCTTCTTTGCAACGCTGCTGTTCCAACCCGGGCACAGCTGGAAAAGCAGCAGGCAAACCAAACATCTCAGACAGGGCCAAAACCTGGCTTATATACCACGAACCTTCTCGGCGGCGGATCCAGGCAAACCACCTGCTTCCCAGTTGTTGGAAGAGGGCCCGTGCAATGAATTCTTCCAGTCAGAAGTAGCTAGAAAGGAAACTCCGTTTGGCTTACGTGGATAGTTCCTTCTGGCTCTCCCAGTTGGAAGAAGCTGACATGCCAGGTTCCAGGAAACACAATCTGAAACCAAACCACAATGGGTGGCTTGTACCAACAGAGTGCAGCTTAATTAGGAGTGTCCATGAGGATGCCAGTTTTGCCTCTGGCCATGCTTGGGCTCTTTCACACTGGATTTTCAGTTTCATGACTTGGCCAAGTTTTAGATTCCACACCAGGCATTCAGCCTCCAGAACTGAACTTATGCCCATGCTCAACTTTCACCAAACAATGCTATGCGGGAGAAACACTTAGAAAAACCCAAAATCATCTCAGAAGAGGCTCTCTCAAAAGAAGAAGGGCATTACCAAGGAAAACCTGTAATAACTTTAAAATTGGCCTCTTTTAATCCCATTTTTAAAATATATTGCTGAAACAATTAGGAATATCCAGGTGTTTGCTATGGCTACGATTCACTAACACTTTCCCCAGGAGAAACACAAAAAAGTGGGATATTGCCACTATCACAGCCCTTGAATACACAGCCAACCCTCTCATAACACACAAATTACGACTGTAGGTCAACTGTTTGTAGACCACAGACCAAGTAACCAGAAAGACTCCGTTAAAAAGCTCAGTATAAGGGAAAACTTTCTTTACAACAAACTGCCAAATGATACAGTCTTACCCTAATCAGCCAGTCTGTAACCAGACAGACAACTAAGAAAGAAGTGTCATGCTGAAGAAAGGATGTTCTCCTCTAACTATGCATCAATATTTTAAATCAGAGCGAAGCAGAAGACAAAGCAAAGGTCAAACTTAACCATGATCATATGCTTGTATTTCCTCTCCTTTAGAACAGAAAAGGAAATGCAAACAAGTAAGAGTTCACCAAGACCTATAAACAACCAGCACTTCTGTCTTTATATACTACTCTTGGAGTCACCAACGTGGCACCCAATGTGCCGACCTGCCCATAAAATATTCTCTACCCCACTTGATTCTTTGCATTTAACAAGCCAGAAGCTGGCATGCCCTAGGGCAGTGTTTCCAACCTTGGCAATTTTGAGGCGTGCAGACTTCAACTCCCAGAATTCTCACCAATGGCCATGCTGGCTGTGGAACTGCCAAGGTCGGGAAATGCTGCTCTAAAGCAGTGTTTCTGAACCTTGGCAACTTGAAGGTGTGTGGGCTTCAACTCCCATGCTGGCTGGGGAATTCTGGGAGTTGAAGTCCACACATCTTCTAGTTGCCAAGGTTCAGAAACACCATTCTAAAGCGACAGACTGGCCTCCCTCGTTCTCTTTATTCTCAGGAATGGTTCTGGGCCTCAAAAGCTATCTCAGATAATGAAAATGACAGGCAGCAACAATCCAGAACTTTGGAAGTGCAGGGAAAAGGCAAAAAGAACAGAAGCAAGCACTCAAGGGGAAAAGAAAGAAAAGCTAATCATGCAGCAGCATCATAAACTGGTGTTTTGTGATTGATATGGGGAGCATGAGGAAAAACCAGAGGAATAACCCAGATTGGGAAGTAAAAAAATAATAATAAGGCGTTCTGGACAAATGTGCTGGCACACTTCCATACTGTTGTCTACATAGTTACCCAAATTCAAGAAAACTCAAGCTTGACTCAAGAAAATATTTTTTTGGACAAGACCTCCCATCCTCCCTGAAAATAATTATTCTGCATGCACCATATGTCCTCAAAATTCTGTTTTCTTTTAGAACAAGCAAGGCAAAGATTTTTAAATACTGCTTTAGATGCTCTGCACTGGTCACAAATGCTTGCCGACGACTAAGTTACTAAGTAGTTACAAGTTGTATATACTGCAGATATGTACAACTCTTAAATCTCTCCTTCTGTAGCATTTCAAAGGGAAGGGATGTTTGGAAGTCAACATCAAACCAATAAATATGATTTATTTTTATTATAAATAAACATGTGAAAGGGGTGCCCAGTTTGTTTCCATCTGTGCAACCTTCAGCTTTTAGAAATCCATGGAGATAAACATGAAAGTTCTGAAATTGTTTCTGTTTGGGGAACAGATGGTGGTTTGCAGTGTTGGTTTCTAAAAAAGAATCACATTGTAGATTTTTAGGATTTCAGCTTCTCAATAAGCTGGCAGTAGGGAGAGGAAAGTGTTTTTAAGTCCTAATAAAAACTTCCTTTGGCTGATTACAAGACAGTATCTATTTCCACGTCTGTTTGTTTTTTCTTTTCCCAACTTGCAAACACATTTAGATAGATGCAGCAACTTGCTTCTCTGTTGCTAACACAAGGCGCATCTATAAAGATGGCTTTTAAAACCCCAGCAAAAGGATCTTTCTTAGTAAACTTTACACCAAACAGGACAATCTTACAGGCAAAGCTGGCTATATTTCCATTGCACGCTTCACCAGACCACATTAGAATCCAGCAGCTGAACTCTCTCTCACACACAAAATAAATAAATGAGGAGAGTGGAAGAGGATGCTAACCTTGGTTAGCATTAACCTCGGCTAGGGTTGTTGGGTTTCTTTTTTTGTGGTGAAACATGTTGCATAAATGCAGCCTGATTTGTTATTCATTCAGGATTCTGGGTTCACACAGATTAATTTAGTAGTCAAGTTAAGTGTCTTCTCCCACTCATCCTTTTTATTTTTTTTAATGTCTGGCACTAATCCTGAAAGCTACAGACCAGTGTTTCTCAACCTTAGCAACTTTAAGATGTGTGGACTTCAACTCCCAGAATTCCTCAGCCAGCCTGCTGGGGAATTCTAGGAGTTCTGTAGCCAGCCTGCTGGGGAATTCTGGGAGTTGAAATCTACACATCTTAAAGCTGCCAAGGTTGAGGAACACTGCTACAGGCTATGAAAGAAGCAATCAAACAATGCTGGCTAGGGATTCTGGAACTAGTATTCAAACACATCTGGAAATCACATGGGTAAAGAACGATATATGCAATGCTTGGATCTACTGCTTCACTATATGCTATTTTTTGTTTTCCTACAGCTGACTTCTGTAGAAAGATAACAGGGCCAATTCCTGCCAACTTATTCAAATGGCTGGCATCCTAAAAGCAGGTCAAGGCTTTTAAAATTAGCTTGTTGCCAATCTTATTGCCCATCACTTAAAATAAGATTAATCCTCAGATACCCAGAGTTGTAGGATTTGGTTGTCTTAGACATAATGTAAACTAAATGAGTAACATAAATGGAGATTACTCCTCACATGCCTTGAGTTTTGGGCTTTTTATGCTCTATATCTCAAGTTGGTTTATCCCACTATCAATATTGCTAGCTTATGTTTTAAAATTATTTCATTTTGCAGAGAAAAATAATTCAACACAATAATTTTTGGACCAAAAATGAGTTACTACTCTGAGCAGCTTAAGAACTTAGAGAGCCTTGTAAGATCAAGGCTTTAGAGCAGGGCTTTCCAAAGTGCTGCCGCTGGCGACACACCAGCAGCGGCAGCGCGCGCACGGCAACGGCACGGGGGGGCGCACGGCGGCACAAGGGAGCGTGCAGCAGCGCGCGCACGGTGGCGGCGCGGGGGGGCGCGCGCCGCCGCTTCCGGGTGGTGTGGCGACACACCACGCTGTGTGTGGCGACACACTTTTGTGTCGCGACACACAGTTTGGAAAGCTCTGCTTTAGAGGTTTTCCTCTTGCATCTAAACCAGACATGCATACAAACTGTAGACAACTAGACAATTTCACCTAGAAGCAGTGGCATGTGCTAAAAAAAGAATTCAGATGAAAATTAAAAGAATAAAATGGGCTTTTTTTAAAGCCTCCATGAAGCCACCCTTCTTGGACCAGCCAACATGATTTTTCAAAGGAAGATGGTTTTTTTTTTAAAGGAAAAACGGTTCTGTATTAATCAACCGTTTTTAAAGTTCCTAAATGGAGATTTAAATAAGTACCAGATAGAAACAACACAGGGGGCAGGGCAGGGAGAAATCAGAGTTGGAAAGGACCAGTAAGGCCACCAAATCAAAGCAACCCTGATAGAGAGGTATCCCTCCTTTGGTGATAGATGGAGGGGGATGGAAAACATCTATCACCAAAGGAGGGATACCCCTCTCAAAAAGATATCAAAAAGAGATATTGGACTTCCAGTGGCTTAAATATGGCTAACATCTCTCCAGATTTAAAGCAAGAAAGCATTTGAATACACAGTATGCTGAATCAGAAAAAAAATAAATTAATCCCACTCTGATGTTGGTCCTTCCTTCTGTCTCAGGATCAAAAAGTTCTCCCCCTTCTTCTTTCCTATTCACCCCTCGGCCATTTCTACCTCACTTCCACTGCGTTCCACTGTGTTCTGCAACAGCCACAATCCAATTTATCTTACCGACTTATTCTGCAACAGCCGGAGGGCAACAGCTTGGGGGTCCAAGCAAGCCAGAAGCTTCAGAAAGCCAAAGTCACTAAGCTCCATTTTGAATATATTGCATAAAAAACCAATAAACACCTTTCTTTCTCCTTCCTTCCCCACCTTGATTACACACCACTCCTCCTCTTAGAGGACTGAGAGGGGTTAAAGCCAAAACCCTTTGAAGAGGAATTGTTTTGCCATTCATTGGTGGCCCTTTTCTTCCCCAGGTTCTGCTGCTCCTGCAGCCCCCCCCCCCAGCCTCCATCCATTTTGCCCCCCCCTCCCCAAACCTGCCCTTTTAATACTCTGCCCCTTTCCCACCTAGCTCATCCCAGCTGCCAGAAACCACCTTCCTGGACTAGTTTCTTTCATTCTCTCTTTTAAAGGATAATCATGGCACCACCTTGCACGCCAAGCCCACTCACAGCTGCCTGAAAACACATTCTTCCTCGAGGGCAACCTCGTACGCCCCCATGACTTGGACCACAGCCCCCCTTTCCTGCTGGTTTCAGAGAGGTGGTCCAATCCGCCCCCCCACCCAGCCCCTTGGATTAATTATACATATTACATATGTACACAATTGTATTAATAGAATTATATATATATAATTAACCCAAGGGACTGAGTGGGGGGGAGGATTAGACCACCAAGACAAACAAGTATTACCAATCGAAGACAACAAGTATTAATTAACAGGCGCCCCCCAGGAGGCAGACCCAGCCGGCCTTTCCTGCAAGGGGGCCTCCTCCACGCCAACCCTGCGAGGGAGGCCGGGCCGAGCAGGCCCCAAGACTTCCGGGGGCGGCCCTGCCTGAGGCTGGGACCCTCAGCCCCACAGCAAGGCCCCCCCGCCGCCCCGCCCCATAGCGCCCCAGCCGCGCTGCCCTGCCCCCGCTTCGACTCTCTCCCCGACTCCTCCGCCGCGCCGGGGCCCTCCCCTCGCCCCCTTCCCGCTCTCCCGCCGCGAACGCTCACCCCTTCCTCTTTCTTCTCCTCCGCCCCTCGGCTGTTTACCGCTCAAGCCTCTTCTAACCCACAGGGCGCCGCCATCTTGGCCCTGCCACCCTCCTGGCGCCCGCGCGCGGATCCTTCCGCGCCCTCCCCTCCCCGCTCAGGGAAAAGTAGTCCCAAATCTCCACCGGTCGAGCCCTCTCTAGGACCCTCCCCGCCCGCGGGAGGCCCGGTCTCTCCTCGCCCCGCCGCGTCCGCTTCTGCCGGCGCCCGGGTAAGGGGCGACGGAGGCCTTGGGCTCGAGGCGCGGAAGGATCAGGCGGGGAAAAGAATCTCGTGATGTTGAGGAAGGCCGCGAAGAAGTCCCGGCGGGGAGGAGGGTGGTGGAGGATCACGTGACGCGGAGGAGAGGCTGGCGAGGGGGCTTGCGGGGTGGTAAACAAGGAGCGGGGCGGGGCGAGCTGGCTTCCGAGCCACGCCCACCTGGTTGCCCGGGCAACCGGGGTTGAGCCAGCCTAATCCTTTCCATTAAAGCATCCATGGAGGTATCTTGGGGAAGGTCGCAGGTGTTCACTCCTGTGCCTTCCTTTCTAACCAAGCTTTGCTGAACCTGGTTTGTTGCAGAAGCCACAATTGGCTGGCTTGACCTAACATGCAAAGCCATCAACCATAGTTTACAGGCAACAGGGGCTGCCATCGCCCACCGTTCCAGCCCAGACCATCCAAACTCAATCATGGCTTGTTCAAACCTAGCCGGGATCCCATGGCCTATTTAAGAAACTGACCCACTTTGTACACCCCAGCCTGCACCCTGCTTTTCTGCAGGCGCCTGTCTTCATCTTCTCAGCCGCACCCGACTTTCAGAGACTTTTTCCGACACTTTACAAGTTGTAGTCTTGATTGTTACGGTCACCGAGCAGCACTTTGTATAATTATTATAAACGGTTACAAGGTTCAAAGGAAAAAGCATAAATGTTTCTAAAATCATTAAAAGAGAGTTTCCTGGGATGCCCTAAGTGCAAATAATAAAATACTATCCAAACCAAGAAACCCTAAATATTAAAAACTAATGGCAGGATTATAAAAGTATGAATTAAGTACTAAAAAGCTTTTTAGTGCCTTTTAAGGCTTTTTTGTTGTTGTTAGGTTTACATTTAATGGTTCTATATTTAGTATCTTGCTTGATGGCATCAATCCAGCGTGGGCTTTTTCAGCTTCAGCTTCTAGTACCTGTAATCATTCCTGTGGTAACTAATTCTTTCAAGCAAGTTGATTGCTTGACATGTTCAAAGTAAGACTGACTTAACTTGGCCATCTTAGCTTCTGGTGATATTTTTGGCTTGAAAGTGGTCTCAACTCCACATTTGGTGTTTTTGCTGTCCAAGGTATTCACTATATCTGTCCCCAAACCCAAATTCCAAATCTGTTGGAAATCACCGCCCCAATGCTAGCCAGCCAACATGGGCATTAGAAATATTGGGATTTATCTTCTTGCAAAAACTATACAAAGTTGGACTACTTAGATGAGGACTGTAGGATAGACCTTAAAGACAGAAAAAATACCCCAAAGAATGCAACATTTATGCAAATGTTTAGAGAAATGTATATTTTTCTACTCTAAAGCCAGGTTATAGGGAAGCATTATGGCTGTGTTCACATAATATGCAATTCCCAAAGGATCCATATTACAGTGGATGTCCTGATTCACACAATAGGCTGAGTTTCCCACCACCTACAGAACCCCAAACCACCCAACCCTGTTTTAACCTAGTTTAGCATTGTAAGGAACCATCACTCATTTCAATCATCATCCTAAAGCAGGACTAAAAAATGTCTTGTATTGCCACCATGTGGGGGGGAAACACACTGTAGATCTAACAATTTTTTTTTTTGGTATTCTTTTTAAAATTATGTCGTAATCTTAACCCATTCTATTGTTTCAATACAGTGATATATATACACTATTAATTGAAGATTATTAACACACACGCTCTCTCTATGTCAATATTAATTACAGTTTAGGATGTCAATGTTACTGAGTGTAAGATTATTTGGTTTTTATCCGGAATTGAATATAACATTAGGAAAAAAACAACAACTGCAGATTGCATCAAAGTATTTGTTTTACAATAAAGGCTTTGGTCTCCAGCTAATTACTTAGTGTTAAGGTCTCCATTGTATTGTTACTTAGTATTTTTTTCTACATGTTAGTAAAGGGGAAAAAAGTAGATAAACAAAGGAAATTTAACAACAATTAAATAATCAAAAAAATAAAGTGGAAAAAAAGAGAAAAAAACTATTGGATTTCTAACTTCCCCCTTTTTATGCATCTGCTAATTTACAATGTTTATAGATCTAAGGGGCATGGTGGCTCAGCGGGTAAAACGCCAGGCTTGTCAATCGGAAGTTCGCAAGTTTGGAGGTTTGAATCCCTAGTCCCGCGTGACGGAGTGAGCTCCCGCACTAGCCCCAGCTCTTGCCAACCTAGCAATCCGAAAGCATGCAAATGCAAGTAGATGAATAGGTACCACTTCGGTGGGTAGGTAACAGCGTTCCGCGTGTGTCATGCTGGCCACATGACTGTGGAAGCATCTTCGGACTCTGCTGGCTCTTCGGCTAACAAACGGAGATGAGCACCGGCCCCTAGAGTCGGACACGACTGCACAAATGTGTGGGGGGAAGCTTTACCTTTTTTTTTATAGATCTAACAAATCTTATAATACTACCATACTTACAGATGCAACTCCTCCTTTATCCTCTTCTGGGGGAACAGACTTGCTCCATGCTCCTCTTAAACTATCTTTCCACCCCCCAGATGTAAAACAAAGCATTATCCCTGGTTCTGAATTAAAATTTGACGCCATATCAGAATTCATCTTCTTAGCTTTGGTCATACACCATGTTAAATAACAGCCACCAGATCTGGGGCGCAAACCACTGATTGACCGCAAGAGGGCAGCAGAAAATCTGGTTCTCTTTCTGCCTTTGCTGCCCCCTAGAGGTCATTTAGAGCAGTGTTTCTCAACCTTGGCCGTTTTAAGAGGTGTAGACTTCAACTCCCAGAATTCCCCCACCAGCATGCATACATCTTAAAGTCGCCAAGATTGAGAAACATTGATTTAGAGTTTGCAGTCCTCTATGATAGTCCAATGCTAAACTCTAAACCTAGATTAAGCAAAGGGCTGGGTTCACACATCATGTAATGCCCTAACTAAAGAACCCATGTTATGGCTTAATAATACGATGACCTGGTTTACAGAATTTGCTAAAATCACAGCTGAGGTTCTGTAACACACTGAACTACAAAGGTTCATTAACTGCATTTTAACCTAGTCAAGTGTATCTTGGGGCCTCAGTTCTTACGTAGCATAGGAGGGGAGACTATCATTGTTCACTCTATAAAATGTCTAAGAACAGACTTGGACACTCTTAACTTTGCCAGAGAATCAAACAAGAGGCTGATTCACCCAGGAAAACTGGAGACAAGTAATTCAGGGTTACAGCTTTGAATCAATGGCTTTGAAGACAGTCTGCAATCCAGAATTATGTGTCTGTATTTCATAGTTTTCTCTTGCTCTGTGAATTTCCCTTCATCTCTCACCTGTGAAAGTTAGTCTTGCTCCAAGGGGGGGGGGGAATAATCAGCTCTAACAATCCTACTTTACGAATTGAATTACAGTTAATTTCCATTGTGGTCTTGAACACAAAAGGTTGTTCTGTATTTCATCTTTCCAGCAGGGCTTAAAAAAGAAAAGGAATCAAAATAAATGATCATGGGCTCAAAAAAAAGATATGGATAGAAGCAATTAGCAATATTATTTTTTCTTACACATCATTAGCATAGCTTTACATAGAAATGAAAAAAATTAGTGCACTCAGGGTAGAAACCAGGGAGGGATGAAATTTCTACTTGCAGTTGGAGCAACTAGGGAAAAACTCAGGAAAAATGCATAAAAGGGATGTTTTTTTAATGATGTCATCCTTGTTGCATCTGGCTAGGCTACAGGCATTCCGTGTTTATTTATTGTGTTTGTTAGGTACTACAGCAGAGGTTTCCAAACTTTTCATGTTGGTGTCACACTTTTTAGACTTGCATCATTTCGTGACACACTCTTACAGCAGGGCACAAGGCAGGCACTAGGACCTGCGTGGAATCACAGCAGGTTTGGAGGCAGCAAGGCACACAGCAGGCACTAGGACCTGCATGGAATCCTGGCAAGGTTCGGAGGCAGCAGCAGCCGCAACACACCCAGACACTGCAGCCGACACACTAATGTGTCCCGACACACAGTTTGGAAAGCTCTGTACTACAGGGTGGAAAGCCCTTTAAAACAGCGGTCCCCAACTTTTCTGGAACCAGGGACCGGTTGTGGAAGAAAAAGGGGGGCTGTGGTCCAATAGAACCAATATTAGGGAGGCTTTCTAGGTAGACGACCATGGTGGCTAGCTTGAACAACTTGATGTATCTAGCAATCCTTTACATTTCCCATAATGCCCAGGGAAGATGTTTTTCAGAGGCATTGTGGGAAAGTGGTGAGCCGGAAAAAGAGAATTAAAAGGCTCCAGAGCAGATGCAGGTGTGAACTCTAAACCGGTGTGCTCAGAGATGCTTTGGGTTGGTGGCTTAGCAAAGATTTTTCCAAGTATATCAAGAAAACTCTGATTTGTGGCTCCTTCTCCTGATTTTACTTTTCTCCTGATTAAGGCTTGAAGTGTGAGTTTTCCCTTCCCAGGGACCTATTTTCACAGGTAATGAGGAAGAAAGAAACCTCAAGTCTCCCGTGGAAAAGGATGCAAATGACTGCCTCACCATCCCTTTGAGGGCATTGTTTCCTTAACGCAAAACAGGGCAAGATCCGCTGCATAATTAACAGAGGAAGAAAGGAGGAACAGGGGAAGCTGTTGCCAAAATAAAGAGGAAAGACAGACAGACAAAGGGGTCAAGTTCCAGCCTTGCATACCTCAAACAGGGAATAGCCTCTTCGTTTCTCAGAGGGCCTTTAAGGAAAGGAAAGGAGGAAAAGGCCAGAACAAGCTGATTTTTCTGCAAAAAGAAACGTCTGTGTCTGTGGGTGTTGTTGGAGAAGTGAAATAACCCCAGCAGATACCACCAGCTTTAAAAGTAAAAGTAGAAGACCAACTACCCCAGAAAAAATTCTGATAACGATAGAAGCAATCCTGGCCCAGATTTTGTGACCTGCTCTGGATATGTTCTGGGGGCAGCAGTGGGCTTCTGTTGGGGGTCAGAGAGCCAGAAACACAGCAGGAGGAAGGCAACTTTGCCTTGTAGCAATTTTGAGGCTATCAGGTCAATTGTCTGAAAGCAGAATAGGGTCGTTCTATTGTTTCAGTGGGCTTAAAACCTAAGCAAGCCATACAGTACCAGGAAAAGAACTCGATGCAGTTGGATACAGTAATTTGCCAACATCGTCATCATCGTTGATGCTGTTCACATTTTTTCTATCACTTGCCTTCTGTCAAGAATTTTCAGGACACCTTTCATAAGAAACGGTTGTATCCGGGGCCCAATGCTATTTGGGATCCTGTTTAGTTGTATTTGACAACAAACTGTCCAGCACAGGGGTCTTGCAACCACCTGCTAGGACAGTGTGACTCAACCTTGGCAACTTTAAGATGTGTAGACTTCATCTCCCAGAATTCCCCAGCCAGCCAGGCTGGCTGGGAATTCTGGGAGTTGAAGTCCACACATCTTAAAAGTTGTCAAGGTTGAGAAACAGGGGTAGGAGATCTGTAGCTGCGAGATCCCTGCAAAGTCCACAAGATGGACTCTCTAGCCCCCTTTTACCATCTGTGATTCCGTCTGGTGCACTTTGAGGTTTTATTCCAGTCCAACCAGCTGTCACAGCAACCTCTGAAAATAATCTGTACAGAGATACAGAGCTGGAAAAACCCACAGGCCCCATCAGAATGTAGTTTAAACCCTAAAAGACATTTACCCTAGAGGCTGAGCACCTAAAATAAATTTAAAATAAATTGATAAATTTGAATAATAAATAAATAAATAAATAAATAAATAAATAAATAAAATCATGTTAACTAGCAAGGCATTGGTGAAGTAAATGGTATCCCAGTTAAGCTATTACATCTGTATCAAGGACTCTAATAGATCTCTTTATATATTGAAAAACTCTATAATTTTATAGAGTTTACATTGAAAAATTCTATAATTTTAAAACTCTGTTATGTTTAATAAACAGAGTTTTAAAATTACAGAGTTTTTCAATATATAAAGGGATCTAGGTTTAGGTGTGGATTAAAAATATATAATTTCTGGCTATTCCTCTATGACAGCACAGTTAAGCTGTAAAATTTGAATAAATTTGCTTAGCTGGGAAGGAGACTCTGTAAAAATATAATGATTTAACCTTATAAAGTACTGTATCCAGAAGAGCCTGTTTGGTGTAGTGGTTCTCAGGTAGCAGTTAAGGGCATCAGGTTAGAAAGTGGGAGATCGTGAGTTCTAATCCTGCCTTCGGCATGAAGCCAACTGGGTGACTTTGGGCCAGTCTCTCCCTCTCAGCCCTAGGAAGGAGGCAATGGCAAACCACTTGCCAAGAAAACATAGATATGATTTCAGGTTGTGTCCCTATGACAATTTTAGAATAGAAGCAGCAGGGATCTGGCTTCTCTAACTAAGAAGTTATAAAACAAAATGATGATGTGATAATGTGATGGACGGTAGAGGTCAATGTCTATGACTCTACCTGGTGGTGATGACCATGACATGCTTGATGATGACTTGGAGTGGAACATGGAAAAATTAAGTAAGGTCCCCATCAAGTCATACTTGAATCCTGGGGGTTCCATACAGTTTTATTGGCAACGGTGGAAAAGTGGTCTTATGGGATATTTTTTTCATTTCCGAGCATGAATTAATGAACAGAAGGAACTGGAAGAAAAAGAGGTATGTTGTGGACACATGAAACAAAGAAAAGGGGAAAGAGGTCATAGAAATGAATGATGGGGCTGATCTGGCGCAGTGGAATTGACTACATACAGAGAAATGAAGGTGGACATTTAGATCTGAATGAAAAGGCAAAAATGTACATTGGAAACTATACCTGCATTATAAATAGATATAAGCACACACCAAATAGAATACTCCTATAATTCCAAAAATGAATAGTGTGCTTGTGCCATTTGAAATACTACCAGAAGGTGGTACCAGAACCAGAATATTCCCCTATTCTACGAGCCATACAAAAAACAAAACATCTATTTGGAATTTGCAGTTACAATTACCTGTTAGGGAGACCACATCGTTATAGAAAGAGGACATTAAAGACTGTGTACGTTGTCCAGAACTTTTCATCAAGCCAGAGAGCCGTCCAGGCAAAGCGAAACGAAGTGGGGTGAAGAACAGGAACACAGGAGGTGAGAAAGAATACGGCTGGAGTCAAAACTGATCTGAAGATGAAATGTGAGAAAAAATTGGGGGAAAAGTTCCTCTGTTCCTAAAAACCTTGGGTTGAGAAAACGAATATAAGTTGATTCCTCCCCACCCATCTGCCCATTTTTTAAAATAGAACATCCAACTGCTAAAGAAACAGCTTTTATCCACAGATGAAATATACAGCTTCTTCAGTAGATGGAAGACAGAAGTGGGACTATCTAGGATAGTTTTTATGTAAAAAATGGGGATAATTTCAGATTATCTACTAGAATTTTATCGGACCTGAACAGCCTAGTTTTACAAAACAGCCTGCTAGGAACTGCCTATATTCTCAGACGCTACCTTAATAATTCTTAGCTCCTTGGTTAGACTTAGACGCTACCTTAATAATTCTTAGCTCCTTGGTTAGACTTAGACTGTGAATTTATTTGTAGATTACCAATAATAACAATAACAATAAATTGCCTTTTAGAAAAACAGGCTTTTGCAACTGGCTTAGAAGCAACATGAACAATATGAACAATCATTAATATCAACTTGGGCTGATCCCCAAAACAGGGTTGATCCTTAAACGGGATTAGACCTGTCTGGATAGGAGACCGGCAAGAATTTTGAGCCAGAGAGGAAAGTTGGAAGAAACAGTTTGGAAGAAGTCAGTTGCAAATCCTTCCATATGATGGCTAAGAAAAGGACCTGAGCGTATCTGTAATGATTGCCAGGAATCAAGCTAGATTTGAGGAAATAATAAAATAATTACTAACATGTTGGAAGGGGAGGAATAGACAAATACAGTAGCTTTATTCCTCGTTGCAGACCATCTTACAGCGAGATCAACAGCGACGTAGTGCTTCGCAAGCAACATGGGCTTTTTCCAGCATCTGCCAGTTGCGCATATTATATTTTCCTTCTCTCTCTCTCTCTTTTTTTTTTTTAAAAAAATCAGTATCTCAAAAGAACACTCCACCAAAACAGCCAGGCGACCAATAATCTGCGGAAGGCTGCGACTTCTGGCCTTTGCAATTGAGCAATGCGAAATGTTCTTCAAGTTTTCGAAGTCTGGGTTGTTTTGATAAGCAAATACTGTCAAGGGTTTTGTCCTGTCATTGGCTGGGACCGCTCACCGCCAGATTTTGACACGAATAATCTGATTGAAAAATCAGGGAGGGGAATGAAAGGCCTGAGGGAGGGGGGGAGAGAGAGAGAAAAAAAAAACCAAGAGTGAAATAGACAGAGAAAGGAATCTACTCTTTGCAGATAACAGGAGTGTGGAAAACTTAGAGGCACAAAAGAACTAAGGAGCCAGAAGCATTACAAGCATCCCTTGGAGACAACTTTCAAGGGTCTACCAACCACCCCGCATGCAGGTGATTTCCCCTCTCCAAAGCATTAAAGAAATCTAAATTTATCTGCAGAGCTACCTCTTCTTGCAAATGATGGTAATTTAGGGATAAAGTATTTGGGAACACATTTGTGGCAATTGCAGTGGAGGATCTTTCTCCAGGGGGATCCTGGAGAGTTTTATCCTCCCTCCAAAACCAATTTTAAAAAGTGTTTAAGAAGTTATAGGAGCATCACTTGCAAAAAGATTGGGTTAGGATAAACTTGTCGGCTGGGGAATAGGGACTCTGCGATATGTAGCTTCCTTTCGGGGCTTCAATAAACTAGTGTCCCCTGGTTGGGGCGTGGGAGGGCAAGCAAATTAAAAGCTGTGTTTTCATTATTGTGTAACTTGCTTTGGGAGCGTTTCGGAGGGGATGGAAAAAACGCTTTGAACAAACCAATGAATCAAGGAATATTGTGCAGCTGATAGTTTTGCTGATCGCTGGAAATAAGGAATTGAACAAAACAGTATAAGAGCATGTGGCAAAGAGACCTTGCTTGTAAATTCATCTTGGATAAGAAAGCCTTAAGCCTGGGATTGTATGCAGGGGGCTGCAAAAATCTGGACAGCTGCTGGGGGATAACTAAGGAGTCAAGTTTTCCGTAGCACATCTGGATTTTTGCACCTCAGATCTGATAGCTTTACCTTAGATTATTATTTCTGGTTTAGATTTTTATGGTTCTTTTAAGGTTTCTGTGTGTGTGTGTGTGTGTGTGTGTGAGAGAGAGAGAGAGAGAGAGAGAGAGAGAGAGAGAGAAATCTCTCTTTTATGTGTATATTTACATCTGTGTTATAGTGTGTCTGTTTTTAAAAATATGCACTATGGCCGAGAAGCTTAATTTGCACAGTTAATTTTTTAAATTTATTTTCTATACTACCTTTATTATTTTTATAAATAACTCAAGGTGGCAAACATACCTAATACTCCTTCCTCCTATTGTTGGATTGTATTTTCCTCACAACAACAACCCTGTGAGGTGAGTTGGGCTGAGAGAGAGCGACTGGCCCAAGGTCACCCAGCCGGCTTTCATGCCTAAGGTGGGACTAGAACTCTCAGCCTCCTGGTTTGCCATTGGCTCCTTCCTAGGGCTGAGAGAGAGTGACTGGCCCAAGGTCACCCAGCTGGCTTTGTGCCTAAGGCGGGACTAGAACTCACAGCCGCCTGGTTTGCCATTGGCTCCTTCCTAGGGCTGAGAGAGAGTGACTGGCCCAAGGTCACCCAGCCGGTCTTCATGCCTAAGGTGGGACTAGAACTCTCAGTCTCCTGGTTTCTAGACTAGTGAGTGTTAAGCTTAGTTAATTTTATTCTTGCCTCTGTTTGCTTTAATGGTTTGGCATAAAGTGTGAACTTCTAAACCTTTTTGGTTATTTTATGGTTCGGTATAGGGTATGAATCCAAAGAGGTGGATTTAATAATCAAGTTAAGCATATATCCATATTTCTGCTAAATATATATAACAGAAGGCTTCCACGAAAATTGTTTTTAAAGTGTGTTTGTGCAGGGCAGTTAAAATCTGATAAACGTTGCCTGTTTGGGTGGGACCTGTTTTTGCATCTCCTTAGTTATTACTGGTTTCTGTATTATTTGCATTTCACACGTCCAACATTGATGAAAAATCCTTTAAGCACTAATTAGGAATGAACAGAGTAATGCAAGATAAAAATCTTAGGGCAACACTACCGCAAAGGGCAAAAAATGCAGAAGCGAAAGTCAGTGCTGATGTAAACACCAAGTTAGGCTCGTAAAGTGTAGCGAATGAATGAATGAATGAAGAGCAAAGAAAACTACACAAGGAAGCATTTTTTAAAAGCACCAACTTTAAGAGATTTTAATAACAACGTTCGAACTATGAGTTAAGGGGCTATGGAGAAAAACAATCAACATCCAGTGTTAGGGAAACAAATGTCTTTACACACACTTGAGTAAAAGTGCATTTGAAGAACCAGCGACTGATCGCTTATCTGCACCAACTTGCACTCACATGTTGTACTAAGACATAAAAATGTTCGATTTTGTCTTAGTGTCGTGTGTACCCAACCTTGTAGAAAACCAGTTAAGGCTTTAATTGCACAGGGGTGATCCAAATCCTTGCAAACATGCCTTCCATTTCTGCAATTCAGATGTCAAAGCTGGGGGGACAATATGTCTTAAATCCTTCTAACTCCAGCTAAAACAGAGAAATCTCTTGTCTTCATATGTTAGAAGAGTTGGGCCAACTTCTTCAACCAAGAATGAGGTTCTTTGGTTGAAGTATACCATGTTATGCTAATGTCCCATTGTTTAACAGTTTAATTAAATTATACATCGTTTAAACTTGAGTTGAGCATGTTGTGGGAACCCAACCAGGATGAAGATGTTTCCTGGTGCCTTCACCACATGCACACAATGCAGGGAGAAAAACTAACCAAGATCTTTGGTATGTTTCAACTTAAAAAAGAAATGCAGTCGGGGTCCGTGGGTCTTAGGTAAAGGTAAAGGTTCCCCCTGCACATTTGTGCGGTCGTGTCCAACTCTAGGGGCCGGTGCTCATCTCCGTTTGTTAGCCGAAGAGCCAGCGTTGTCCGAAGACGCTTCCACGGTCATGTGGCCGGCATGACAAGCACGGAACGCTGTTACCTACCCACCAAAGTGGTACCTATTCATCTACTTGCATTTGCATGCTTTCAAATTGCTAGGTTGGCAAGAGCTGGGGCTGGTGCGGGAGCTCACTCCGTCACGCGGGGCTAGGGATTCGAACCTCCAAACTTGTGATCTTCCGATTGACAAGCCTGGCGTCTTACCCGCTGAGCCACCACGCCCCTTACCGTGGGTCTTACTCCTAGGTAAATCTGAATAAGAGTGCAGTTTCATTAGCTGAAGGCAATTTTTTAAAAAGAAAAGTTTAAAAAGTCCAAGGACACCGACCCACTGGACAGAGTTAAATCTGTTTTAACAAAAGCAGGATCAAATCTTAGGGTATTGTAAAAGTGAATCTATTTCAGAGTTGAAAGCAGTTTGAACATGGATTTAAAAAGGCCATTCAACTCCAATTGAGAAAGTTTGGAAAGTTTCTTTACTGG